>OY728153.1:2033836865-2034436865 GCA_963277665.1 Viscum album
AAAATCTTTAACAATTGGATTAAATTTTATGAAATGTGGTCATATTTTTAATTCTCTCTCAGGAACACTTATGCATGTACATGATATGAAATCGATGCGTGAGACCAGAATTATATAATTCTTTAATGAATTGGGTAATTTTTTAGTCTCATGGGATGTCATTTATGGGATTAGTTATTAAACCTAATTCATTATGGGAAAATTTTCACCATGTATTATTGTCTCAGTGGTTATCCTTGACATTTGTTAATAATGTCCTCTTTAATTTTTTTTGACACATTACCATGTTTCTTTTATGCTATCATGTTTTACCATGCCTCATTGTTTTATATTTTGGTTATAAAATCCTTTAAATTTAATTTATATATATATTTATTAATATATAATAGTTTTACCATTATATTCTTTTTTATTCTTTTATTGGTATTTTTATCTCTCCACTATATTATGTATGTCCCAACTTCACCAGTGCATTTTTAAATGAGAAATAAAGTATAATAAGAACATAATGGAAGTTTTAAAAAAATATATCAATATATCATGTTGATGTGACATGTTCTTAATATCCCAAATAAACAAGTATTTTTGATCATCTAGGTTTTACTAAGTCTGGTTTAATGTAATAAATCATGAAATAAAGTGTATTAAAGATAAGGGTTGTCATAATTCTACCTAGTGAAGATCTTACATGAACAATTTTCTATCATATCCTAATATTTTAACATGACATAATTTTATTCCCTCTATATTTTAAGAAAAAAACTAGGAATCAAGTTTTTTTATCTTCCTTAGAGTTCTCTATATTTCTCGTCACATTGAAACTCATTGGGTAGTCTAAATCAATAATAGCCCTTGAAATTTTACTCTTGTTTCATCATCACCCTTGAATCATAGTGTGTGGATTTGGGGTTGATTTTAGAGATCAAAAGTGTAATATATTGATTCGGGTGGTATACAATGGTTTTGGGATTTCATATTCTTAGGGTTGAAAATTACATCACATGTTATGAAAATTATATAAAAATTTATTCTATAATAGGATTGTGTGAATGTGTGTGTGGGTGTACTATAATACCTCTATTTATATGAAATGTGTGTGTGTTTGTGTGTCATATGATACCTCTTTTCATGGGATATTCTTTTGTTTTACAACTCAAGACATTCACTGTTATGAATTATGTATGTATACATGTGTGTATAGTCGTATAATTATTCTATCTTGTATCAAAGTGACATATGAAACCTTCATGGATTTATTAATACCATTTATGGGGAGAATGTCCAATGTGACATATGATGATATTTGTAGGGTCCTGAAGATATGATAATAGGGAATAATGGGGTTATGGCCTGATATAATATTCGCAATAGGTTATGATGACCTTGTGGACAGACCAGATATAGGTAGTAGTACATGATGTCCTTGTGGTCCAAGTTGAGAGAGTTTTTAGGGTAATAGGGTGTTGATACCAATAACATTTTATATATTATTTTTTTGGGAAATATTGGAATAATAGGATATAAAAAATTGGAACTAGTTATGTTATTGTCTTTTTCTGTCAATATATAAATCAATAATTTTCTTGCATATAAATCAATAATTTTCCTATGGTGTGTCCTTGAGAAGTATATTATGTCTACGAGGAATTTTATTCCCTGAGTTACATCCAAGTGAAGTAAACAATGATCATGAGTTTTGTGATACTATGAGCTGAGACCATGGGATTGAAGTGAAGAGAGAACATGTTGTAATCATCTATGTGAATGAAGTTCCATGAAACTGCACGCTGATTTGTTTCATTATATAGGACCAAGATAAGATATATTGAATTTCAAGTGACTGTATAAAGTATTGAGTGACTATGAATTAGAGTAGTGTGAATTTTTATTGGGCCAGTATGACCATACATTATGAAGAGTGGTCATGTATTGGAGAAATGTGACCTCCTGAATGTGTTAGAACCATGTATTTTCAAATATTTAAATAGATTTTATTTTTTATTTGTTGTCAATCCACACTAGGGATGATAAGGGATTTTTTAAGTCGTGAGATCATATAGTGCAGATGGTTTCAATATTGAAGGTGATTTAATTCCCCATTTATCCAATTTTTTAGATCGTGGGATCCAGAGGAAGAAGAAAGCTTCATGAAAGGTTGTTTTCTAGGATTGAATCCTCATAAATATGGTAAATGAATGAGTTTTTTTAAAACTCGGTTTTACAAATAATGGGTTTCATGAAGTTTGGGTGTTCATGAAGATGTAAAGCATCTCAAATGTACGATGGAAATGCGGTGTTCTCATGAATTTGAGAATATTCGTGATTGTGTGATAAGGTTAAAGAACTAGTAAAATAATACTAGATCATCTCAAATAGAGGATATTTGATAATAATATTGTAGAGGTTTGTGAAATGGATATTGGGAGCTCAAAATCATCATGAAGTGAAAAGACTATAAATTGGATTCCATCCCTCATTTAAAACATGAGGGGAATTGGAGATGAATGATGGAATTAGGTGAAAACGAGGACTAGATACCCTGAGAGGGGGGTGAATTGGGGTATGTATATTATTTATGAAATTATTCCTAACCCACTAGATCTTGAACGATTTATTATAAGACTCAATTATTTTAATCTTTAGTATTTATATTTATCTAATCGTTTCCAAATTTATCTAATGATCATGAATAGAAAGTAAACCTTTAATGAAATATCATGGATAGAAATATTTTTTCAGGGCTCACCCTCATTGGGATACATCCAAGGAGAATAAAATTACAATGTGATGATGTACCAAATCCACTAAGTCTCACTTCCAATACATGGTTCATGCTAGATCACTTCTATGCATAGGATCACTACCTTTACAATGTCTAGGGTTAGATCACTACATTCCCATGGGCCACTCCCTGAGTCTCTTTCCCTAGATCACTACTAGTAGAATGAATAGACTTCTTCCTATTGTTTTTATCACTACTCTAGAAAGGATCCACACACATTTTATGGAATTTTAGGTCCCTTCATTATAAAAAATTATTTCACCCTCAACTGTAGGTGTATGATCTATTGAATTTCTACATGGGCTACTCCTTCACTACTGTAAAAACACTTGGATTCAGAACATCCACATTTCTAAAAACTAGAATCAATTTATCATTACTATAGATACAATAATAACCTCATATGTAGAAATATGTTAAAGAGATTATAAGTATTCCATTCACTCACTTTAATTTAACTATGAATAAACTCATTTTTCAAATATATTACAATGAGGTAGATCCTCCGTATTCTTCTCCTTAAAAATTCTGATATGAAAATGATACTTCTCATTGTGTAATCTTATAATGTTTCTCCTTATGTGTGATCCTCAAATTAGTTTCACATGTAAGTGCTCCATGAATTCTTATTTTCACCTTATAGATGAAATATGATTTTCTGAGAACTTTTAGTTTGTGGAAATTGGTTTCACAAACTCTTTTTATTACATTTGGGAACTTCTTCAAACTCACCGTGAACTATCTTGAATCCCCTATTTTCTACCTTGAATATTTCATGAATTATGTTTTACTATATGGCGTAAGTGATTCATTGTAAGGACCCGACCCCAGTTGCCCAAATCCTATCCCTTATTTGATTACATTGGCATAAATACAAGTAATAAGAATCCTAAAAGACCGAGTAGTTTATTATTATTGGAAACAAGTTACATACATAAGTTTAAAATTACAACATGAAGAGAAAAACAACACTAATTTATCATGACTCCTAGATTATGGTTGCATGTCATTCATAATTTACATCTTCAATTCCTAAGAAAATGAAACATAATAAAGGGGTGAGCTTAAACACCCAGTAAGAGTAAGTAATATAGTGGGAGATAATATAAACATTAGACATGGTGAATAATTGAAAACACATGCCTTTAATAATAAACATGAACACAATATGGAAGGAATATGAGCTGAGTAAATAATGCCATAATAATACATAATCATTAGTATTCTACTAGTTGAATAACCCCAATAAACATTCAACTAATAGCTTTATAATGAGGGAAGTTCATATTCCGGACATTCTGAAACATTTTGTCATGGCCTCAGCCAAGACGTCTAGTGATTAAGGCCTCAGCCAAAATCCATATCACATTGGGAAAGGCCTCGAACAATTCCCCATATATTTGTCTCATGAGACCTACTGATGCATCGAGGTGATATAGCAGGCCCCACCCGTCACATAATAATTCAAATGCATTCCTCATATGAGCGTGGAACAAAATAAAAAACATATACAGTCATATTGAAACTATCATATGAAATGTAACTAACTTTAAACATAAAACACTAATCATTTGGAATAATCCGGTGAATGTTGTTAGGATAGATCATCCACAATAGAGTTAGTCATAAACCATTAAATAATATATGGTAGATTACATCATAAATTATTATACCCAATAATACCATGGAATCAACTAGAGCATTGAATCGAATGAAAATACTATTATAAAATCATTAAGCAATTTTGAGATAAATACTCGTTTATTTTAAAAAGAAGAGTTCTTTTGGAAAATATTTGTATAAAACAAAATGTGAATGATGATAGTATAAAATGATTATTTTTAGAAAGATAATGGTTTCCAAAACAGATTATAGAGTGCCTTTGTAAATATTTATGAATTAGAGAAATTCCCTTGAATCGGGCTTGTATTTTGGAAACAATTTTGATCGTTTCCTTTAAAACTTGTAACTATCCATAAAATAAGGAAGTGTTCTGGTTTGTAAACATATATATGATACTCACACAGAATATATGATTAATACATATCAACAAATAATAATTCCATTGAGGATATTAGACAATAAAAGTAACCCGAATGAAAATGGATGTTCGGGTGGAAAACCCCTTAACACCTTGTAATCAAATGATTTGTATGACCCAAAAATTAATAATATAAAAATTATATATTTAAAACATGAAGATAAAGATATTCATGATATGTGAAATTAATGGTCAATATATGTAAACCATACAAATGTATTAGTAGTGAATATGGAAAATCTCACGAAAATGGAAGTAAGATGAAGAAACCCTTACCTTAACTACAAACATGTTCCTCTCTCGAACATAAGCTCCTAGAATATTAAATTCTACTTATTAATAAATTATTTAAGAAATTATTATAAATGTATTTATTTTATCATAAATCTAGTTAGTTCATTTATGTTTTTATTGATAAGTTATTGTATCGAATTCTATCGCTTCAGAGTGTTCATTTTCGTTATTTTAATCTTTGGTTCACCTGTTTTTAAGTATGTGGAATGAATGTAAATATCCATAATTGAAATTATAAATTATTTATTAATATAAATAGGTGTTTTTGGTCATTTATATAACTTGGTTACATGGAAGGAGGATGAATTATCATATAGAAATTTAATGATAATTGTTTCAGTTAATTTGTAGGTTTTGATTACAATGAAATAATTTTTCATTATAACTTAATACCATTTGTAAAAAGGGATTACAAAATCTTATGTAGGTTATATTATATATAATAATCTGGTTAAACCATAACAAGAATGGTTTCCTGACTAGAATTGATATTGATAATAGAAATCAAAAGTCTATCATCCTTGATTTTGTAAAATTGACACATCTCGGATGATGTTCTTGCTACTAGTATAAAAGGATGAAAAAAGTGGAAGATTATGGTAAATTAATCCACTATAATGAAACAATTCAAGTACATATAAGGTACTAGAGTCATCACAAAATTTGGAAAAGGATAGGTAATATAAAAAAAACAAATGAACTTGAAAGGAAAGACAACGAATTGAAAAGTGGAATTTACCTCTTGAACCAAACTTCTTTGAGAGCCTCTTTAAGGGAGAGGTTTTGGTATTTTTATGAGACAAAAGCTTTTTGGAAGTGGGAGAGGAGGTTGAGAGGACATTTGGATAGAATTTAGAGATGGAACAAGTCTTGAGAAGAGTCAATGGAAGGGGGTGAGAGGGGGTTTTTATAGTGGAGGAGAGAGGAAATTTCTTAATATAAAACTCATTAATTTATTATTTATCCTCAAGACAAGGAATAGTGAGTATTACATGACCACGAATAGTAAGTTTATCATGTGATCCAGAACCAAGTGGTCTTACATTAGCAGAACATCACACATGACTCTATAATTAGTGTATTTATCTTAATTTTTCAATTTATGTCATGTCACTATTCATAAAAATTCAAGTATTTCAGAAAAATCCCAAAAATTTACCCCAAATTTTTTTCGACGTGTAGAATAAATAAATGAATTCCATTTTTCAAAAATAATTTTCTAAATATTATTAATTTAATAATTAATTAAATCATAATTTATTCTAAAAACCAGAGTTTTAAAACATTGGTTTAATTATTTTAAAGCATAGATATATCGTACTTTCACTTGAATATTATTTATATACTATCATAAGTAAGGTAACTATTCATTAGGGTATATCACTATTCATATGGGTATGTTACTATTCATAAGGGTATGTTACTATTCACTCAAAATTAAGTTTTTCTTATTTTACTCTAAATAACTTACTGATCGCAACTGTGTATGTCAAATTTTTGAAATTCACATCACAAAAGTGACAAACATATATTTTAAGGGTCACATAGCACTTAGTAGTTAATTATGTTATGATTTCATGTGATTATGACATATAAGAAAGAAATTTCTGTTAAAAAATATTGGGTCGTTACATTCTCCCCTCCTTACAATGATTTCATCCTTGAAATTCACAAAATATTATCTAAAAAGATTTTGGTTTATCTTCAACATAAGCTCCTCAGGATCCCATGTTGCTTCCTCTATCTTATGGTTCCTCCATAGAACCTTTACCAGACGAGTTGTTTGATTTCTCAATACTTGTTCACTGGTATAAAGAATCTTGATAGGCTCTTCACAATATGACAGATCAGGATCAAGTTCTACTTCTTCATAAGTGAGTACATGTGTTGGGTCTGGCATGTACTTTCTTAACATTGACACGTGGAACACATTGTGTACCTTGGAGAGACATGGCATCATTTCCAAACGGTAAGCTATGACTCCAATTCAGTCCAGAATTTCAAAAGGTCCGATGTACCTGGGACTTAATTTTCCCTTTTTACCAAATTGTATAATACCCATCCATGGATATACCTTTAAGAAAACATGATAACCTTCTTGAAACTCCAAATCCTTCCGTCAGTTATCAGCACAACTCTTTTTCCTACATTGAGCTATTTTGATTTGATTCTAGATAATCTTCAACTTTCCATTGTTTCTTCAACATGTTCTGGGCCCACGAGCTTTCTTTCACCAATATCATCTCAGCAAGTTGGTGTAAGACATATACTCCCATATAATGTTTCATAGGGTGCCATCTGAATAATTGAATGGAAGCTATTGTTGTAGTAAAATTCTATAAGTGGTAAATACTGATCCCACATTCCTTGAAAATCATGTGAACAAGACCTCAACATGTCTTCCAATGTTTGAATAGTCTGTTCTAATTGTCCATCAGTTTTTGGGTGGTAGGTAGTGCTCAAACGAATATCAGTATCTAGGGCCTTCTAAATACTCTTCCATATTCATGATGTAAAACATGGATCACGATCAGAAAAAAACAATAGAGGTACTCCATGAAGTCTCAAAACTTCATTTATATATAGTCTTGCTAGACGTTCAAGTGGTATATCTTCTCTTATAGAAAGAAAATGTGCAGATTTTGTAAGATGGTCAACAATGACCCATATCGCATCATTCTTTATAGGAGTCTTTGGTAGTACCATGAAAAAGTCCATCATGATATTATCCCATTTACACTCAGGTATGGGAAGAGGTTGCAATACTCCTCCATGTTGTTTCCTTCCAACTTTCACTTGTTGACAAACCATACATCTTGATACAAAATCAGCAATCTCCCTCTTTATTTTGTACCACAAAAAATGTTCTTTCAAATCTCTATACATCTTAGTCCTTCTAGGGTGTATAGAGAAATTGTAACTACAAGCATCATCCAAAAATTCTCTTTTTAGATCAGGTATATCTTGAAAACAATGTTTCTTCACAAATTTCAAAATTCCATCTTCATATATGAAGTCACTCAATCTCCCTACATTCACAGCTTTAATCTTCTTTTGAATATACTCATCATAAGCCTGAGAACTTTTTATCCTTTCTAATAAAGATGGTTTGTAAACCATTTGAAAAAGAATTGATGTTTCACCTTCCATGGTTATTCCCATATCCATCATTACTAGATCTAGGAAAATAGGATCCCTTTCAACTCTTACCTTGTTCAAAAATCCATGATCCTTTCTGCTCAAATCATCTTCCACCTTATTTGCCTTCCCCAGGTGGTAGTGTATCATGCAATCCTAATCCTTGAGTAGTTCAAGCCATCTATTTTTCCTCTTGTTGAGTTCTTTCTGTGAGAAAATATTCTTCAAACTCTTGTGATTAGTATAAATCTCACATTTTTCACCATAGAGATAATGTCTCTATATCTTCAAAGCATATATTATAGCATCTAACTCAAGATCATGAGTAGGATAGTTTTTCTCATGATTTTTTAGCTGTTGTGATGTATAAGTAATAACCCTATCATTTTCTATAAGGACACAACCATGTCCCTTCTTTGAAGCATCACTATAAATAACACACCCGTCATTCCCCGGCGGTAGAGTCAATATAAGAGCATTGACTAATCGTATCTTCAATTCTTAGAAACATTCTTCACAAAATTTTTTCCAAAAAAATTTAACCCCTTCACATGTCACGAACCAGGCTGGGTCGCCATCCAACCCGGCACCCGACCCGGTACGCGACATGGCCCGAAGGGCGTTCCTGATCCCCACGGGCTGGTGACATGTGGATGTCGCACCTCTCTTGTTGATGGTCTTCTCGTGTAGGATAACGCTTGTGACATGTGGATGTCGCACCTATCATGTTGCTTTGAGGTTTGAGTTAGAGTTTTAGTTTCTTTCGTTGATGTTACCTTTTTTTGGATGTTGGTTCAAGTTGTAAATCTTTAAAATTGATTTTGTATAAAGTCCAGTTTGATTGTCTGTTTCAGTTTTAGTTTATTTACCTTGTCAATTGTTTTGTGTTTACTATTTTGGGTAAATCGTTCCCATGTGTTAGTTTTCATACCCGAACACTTGTGCCAGCCCATGGGGATCGGGAACGCCCTTCGGGCCATGTCGCAGACCGGGTCGAGTGCCGGGTCGGATGGTGACCCGGATTGGTTCATGACATCACGTGTGAGCTTCGTTAGTGGGTTAGCCAGTCGGGCAAAATTCTGAACAAAACGCCAAAAATAACCTGCTAATCCCATAAAATAGTGTACCTCAGTGATGTTTGATGGCATGGGCCAATCGTGGATTACCTTTGACTTCGTAGGATAAACTAGGATTCCATCCTTAGAGACAATATAACCTAGAAAAGAAATTGATTGAAGCCAGAATTCGCACTTTCTAAACTTCCCATATAATTTATTTCTTCTAAGAGTTATCAAAATAACCCGCAAGTGATTATCATGGTCTTCATTTATTTTTGAGTATACGAGGATGTCATCGATGAATACCACAAAAAAAGTTATCAAGATATTCCTTGAAAACTCTATTCATTAAATCCATGAAAACAGAGGGTGCATTTTTCAGTCCAAAACGCATCACTGTAAACTCGTAATGCCCATACCTAGTCTCAAATGTTGTCTTATGAATATCTTCCTTCCTCACACACAACTAATGATATCTAGATTGAAGGTTAATCTATGAAAATTATTGAGATCCATGAAGTTGGTCAAATAAATCATCAATCCGGGGAAGGGGATACTTATTCTTTATTGTAATAGCATTGATTTCCCTGTAATCAACACAAAGCCTCATGGATCCATCTTTATTCTTGACAAAGAGGACAGGGGCTCCCCATGGAGAAAAACTAGGACGAATAAATCCTTTTTTACCCAATCCTCTAGTTGTTTCTTTAGCTCTACTAATTACATAGTGTCCATTTTATAGGGAGTCTTTGATATAGGTCTAGCTTCAGGAATTAAATCAATAGAGAACTCAACTTCCCGCTCTAGAGGATGTCCAGGTAAATCCTCTAGAAATACATCAATGTACTCCTTCACTATGTAAACATCCTCAATTTGAAGATTTCATTCCTTGCCCATAGATATTGGTTTATCTTCCTCTCCATGTATTGTATTCAAAAGAGCTACTGGGGGTGGTTCTAGATAAGAATAAGGTGGTGAAGTTTCTTCCCTAAAGACAAGGGATTATACACCATTTTCAAAAATTGTAACTTCCTTCTTTTTAAAATTAATCTTCACATCATAATTTGAGAGCCAATACATACCGAGAATTATATCAAACTCAGTAATTGGTATGATGATAAGTTTAAAAACTAGAGCACATTTTGGTGTCTGGAGGGGGGCTAATTGACATGCCATTTTTGCAATGATACATCCACTAGGAGTTTTGACTCATAACTCCTTTGTTAAATTAAATTGGACATATCGAATTTTATTTGAAAAATGGGAAGATATAAATGCATACGATGATCCAATCAAAAAAAGGTTTGGCTAAATTTGAGGAAATTATTAAAGCACCTACCATTACATCATTAGTAACTTCAACCTCTGCAGTTGGGATTGAATAAGCATGTCCCTGATCCCTTGTCCTTTTTTATTGTATATTTCCTTGACTCTTTGGACAATCATGATTATAGTGTCCCATCTCTCGAAAATTATATCATTGAACATCATTGGATTTCTTCTTCCCCTTTCAATCACCAGCAAGAGGGCATTTCAGATCAAATTTGTAGCATACTCGTTTTCATTTTAATCATTCCCCAGGGTGTTTCCTTCCACAATTGTCACATAGTGGAAATTCAACTCTTCCATTCTTCCTTATTTCCCTATTTCTTTACCTAGGGTTTTCACCAGGCCTCTTCTTTTCTATCTTTCCCCTATGGTCATAAGACTTATAAAATTCTTTTTCTATCCTAATTACACAAGAATCTATATCCTCATATGATAAAAAACATTGGGAGACCAGTTCCCACCGGAGGAATTGCTTTAGGCTATCAAAGAATCGATCAAATTTTCTCCATGTATTTCGTATAGAGTCCACAACATGTCTTGTTATCCTTGTGAAGTTGGCTTTATACTTGGAAACATTTTCGTTATCTTTCTGCCTCAGATTCAAGAATTTTCTCTCCATATCTTATCACTGCTCATGAGGGAAATATTTCTCTAAGAAGATTTCATTAAAATTCCTCCATTCCATCTCTTCTATCTCTTCTTCCTCCTTTGGGTTTTGGATTAATGACCACCACTAATATGCATCTTCTAATAGACGATATACTGCCATGAAAACCTTCTCTCTTTCATTACATCCCAAAGCATGAAATATCTTCTCAAGGTAACTTATCCACTGCTCGGATACAAATAGGTTTGTAGTCCCATTGAATGATGGAGGCTGTTGTCGCATAAAGTGATCCAACATAGCTCCTCCACATGGTGGATCAGGATGCTCTATTCCGGTAAGGTTATTATTCATAACCTTGGTAAGTTGTCCCAGTATAGTTATGAGTTGTTCAGCACCAGAAACAGCACCAGAGCCAACATCATTATCTTGAATCAGAGGAAAATCCCTACAAGGGACATGTGTGTTCGTGCAGTTTCCATTCCTTCCACTTGGCGCCATCTCTAGATAATGGAATAGACTAAATTAGGTTATGAATCATATTGTATAATCTTAACTTAACAAAATTCATAGAAACATTTGAGATCACACGAATTGATAATCCCATATTCACAAATATGGGTTGTTTGAGGAATATTTTACATTTCAATCCTTCATAATACTTGTAAAGAAAATTTGAATTATCCTAAGAATATCCCCCAGGAGTGTCGTAACCAAGAGTGCAGTAAGGCACGTTTTCATGCACCAATTTACATTCAAGTCTATCTCAAAGCAGTGTTCTCGGGTTTTAACCGTAGAAACATCTATGCCAGAGCCACCTCTACCTGATCATATCCATACATGGATGTATTGCTTGAAATATACACATAATCTATTTCTTACCAAAATATCATGACGTTTTTTTATGTATATCCTCAAATACTATGTTAGGTACTCTTCCCTAATTCTGCATTTTCTAAATCTAGTTTCCAAATATTCTTCTAAACTTCCTCTGATACCAACTGTAAGGACCCGACCCGAGTTTCCTGGAGCCAGTGCCTTACTTGATTACATTGGAATACATACAAGGAATATGAATCCCAAAGGACCGAGTAGTTTAGTATTATTGGAAACAAGTTACGTACATAAGTTTAACATTACAACATGAAGGGAAGAACAACACTAATTTATCATGCCTCCTAGATTATGCTTGAAAGTCATTCATAATTTACTTCTTCATGTCATGTGAAAATGAAACATAATAAAGGGGTGAGATCAAACACTCAGTAAGAGTAATCAATACAGCAGAAGATAATATAAACATTAGACATGTTGAATAATTTAAAACACATGCCTTTAATAATAAACTTGAAAACATTATGGCAGGAATATGAGTTGAGTAAAAAATGTCATAATAAAACATAATCATGGGTATTATACTAGTCGAATAACCCCTTGAACATTCAACTAATAGCTTCAAAATGATGGAAGTTCATATGACATAAATTCTGAAACATTTTATCATGGCCTCGGCCAAGATGTCTAGTGATTAAGTCCTCGGCCAAAATCCATATCACATTGGTAAAGGCCTCAGCCAATTCAACGTCTAGTTGTCTCATGAGACCTACCGATGCATCGAGGAGCTATAGCGGGCCACACCCATCACATAATATGTCCAATTAATTCCTCATATGCGTGTGGATCAACATAAACAATATATACATTCATATTAAAACTATCATATGAAATGTAACGAACTTTAAACATAAGACACTAACCATTCGGAATAATATAGTTAATGATTTTAGGATAGATCATACAAAATAGAGTTTGTCATAAACCATTAAATAAAATATGGTAGATGAATTCATAAATGATTAAACCCAATAATACCATGGCATCATTAAGAGCACTGAATCAAACGAATGTACTCTTATAAAATCATTAAGAAATTTTGAGATAAATACTCTTCTATTTTGAAAAGAATAGTAATTTTGGAAAATATTTGTATAAAACCAAAATTGAAGTAAGATAGTATAAAATTATTATTTTTAGAAATATAATGGTTTCCAGAAACATATTATTGAGTTCCTTTGTAAATATATATGAATTGGAGAAATTCCCTTGAATCGGGCTTGTATTTTGGAAACAATTTTGAATGTTCCTTATAAAATGTGTAAATATCCTTAAAATAAAGAATCTTTATGGTTTTTAAACGTATATATGATACTCACATAGAATATATGATGGGTACATAACAATAAATAATAATTTCATTGAGGAAATTAGACAATAAAAGTAACCCGAATGAAAATGGACGTTCAGGTGGAAAAACCCTTACCACCTTGTAATCGAATGATTCATATGCCCCAAAAATTAATAATATAAAAATTATATATTTAATACAATGAAGATAAAGATATTAATGATATATTAAATCAATGGTTAGTGTATGTACACCATGCAAAATTATTAGTAGTGAATATGGAAAATCTCACGAAAATGGAAGTGAGATGAAGAAACCCTTACCTTAACTCCAAACATGTTCCTCTCTCAAACATAAGCTCCTGGAATAAGAAATTATACTTATTAATAACATATTCAATAACTTAATAGAAATTTATTTAGTTTATCATAAACCTATTTATTTCATTTATGTTCTTACTGATATGTTATTGTATAGAATTTTGTCGCTTCAGAGTGTTAATTTTCTTTATTTTAATCTTCAGTTCACTTGTTTTTAAGTATGTGGATTGAATGTAAATCACCAAAATTGAAATTATATATTATTTATGAACATAAATATGTGTTTTGGGTCATTTATATAACTTGGTTACATGGATGGAGGATTAATTATCATATATAACTTTAATGATAATTGTTTCGGTTAATTTGTGGGTTTTAAATACAACGAACTCATTTTTCTTTATAGCTTAATACCATTTGTACAAATGGATTACAGAATCCTAAATAGGGTATATTATATATAATAATCTGATTCAACCATGACATGAAAGGTTTACTAACCAGAATTGAGATTGATAATAGAAATCGAAAGTCCATAGTCCTTGAATGTGTAAAATTGACACATATCGGATGGTGTTCTTGCTACTAGTATAAAAGGAGGTAAAAAGGGGAAGATGATGATAAATTATTCCACTATAATGAAAAAATTCCAGTACACATAAGGTAATTGAGTCATAAAAAAATTTGGAAAAGGATAGGTAATAGAAAATGAAAACAAATGAACTTGAAAGGAAAGGCAAAGAATTGAAAAGAGGAATTTACCTCTTGAACCAAACTTCCTTGAGAGCCTCCTTAAGGGAGAGGTTTTGGTCTTTTTTATGAGACCAAAGCTTATTGGACGTGGGATAGGAGTTTGGGAGGGTATTTGGATAGAATTTGAAGAAGGAACAAGGCTTGAGAGGAGTGAATTGATGGTGATGAGAGGGGGTTTTTATAGTGGAGAGAGGGAATTTCTTAATAAAAAACTCATTAATTTAGTATTTCTCCTCAAGACAAGGAATATTGATTATTACATGACCAAGAAAAGTAATTTTAACATGTGATCCCGAACCAAGTAGGGTTACATCAGAATAACATCACACATGAATCTATAATTAGTGTATTTATCTTAATTTTTCAATTTATGGCATGTCACTATTCATCAAAAATTCAAGTTTTTCAGAAAATTCCCAAAAATTTACCCCAACCAGTTTTTGACATGTAGAATCCAAAAATGAAGTCCACTTTTCAAAATAATTTTCTAAACATCATTAAATTAATATTTAATCAAATCATAATTTATTCTAAAAACAAGAGTTTTAAAACATTTGTTTACTTATTTTAAAGCATAGATATATCATACTTACACTTGAATATTATTTATATACTATCATAATTAATGTTACCATTCATTAAGATATATCACTATTCATAAGGGTATGTTACTATTCATAAGGGTACGTTACTATTCATCAAATATTATGTTTTTCTTATTGCGCTCTAAATAACTTACCGATCACAACTATGTATGTCAGATTTTTGAAATTCACATCACAAAAAGTGACAAACTTGTGTTTTAAGGGTCACATAGCACGTAGAAGTTAATTATGTTATGATTTCATGAGATTATGACATATAAGAAAGGAATTTCAGTTAAAAAATATTGGGTCGTTACATTCATGGATGCATTTTTCTTCATCAACCTCCCCCTACTTTGTAGACAACTGATGTCTCACATACAACCACTACTACGCAGTCCCTTGTCCTTTGTGGGATATAGGACACTTCAAAAAATTCATTCATGAATTTTCCCCATGAACTAATTCCTCCCTCATGGAATCATTCCTCATGAACTCTTTTTCTTCATCGAACTATCCCGCACAAACTACTACAGAATTCCTTGAATTCCTCAGAGTATAATGATATTTTCTAATGATATTTTACCTTCTTAATGTTATTATTAGGGGAATTTATATAGTAATATATTTCCACAGAACCTGCTAATCCAAATTTACCAAAACATTAATGTCATACAACCTTTAATGTGAACTATTATGTGGTCTTCATAGTGTCTAACTCCACTACAGCTGTTGATGACATCTTTAAATGAAAAACCCTTTATGGATCCTTAAATCACCATATCATTACCTCAAACAATGAGCCTCCCTTGAACGGTTTTCCTCTTAAAAAATATAGATCTACTGTGAACTAGCTTCACAACATGATCCCTATAGCGCGCTTCATGATCCTCATAGAACTACTATGCAGAAATATTCCTTTTGCAGATTTTCCATCATCATTCCGCATAACACCTTTACATTCCGTGAACTATCCAAAAATACAAAGACAACACCTTGGGGATTTTTTTACCAACAAATAGAATCTTAATGATTTAAGAATTCATCGCATGATTATGCACCCTGAAAATACTTGTGAAGTCTTTACTTATGCTATTTATTTTCAAAAAATGGGGTTTCATGAAGATTTGGAGTTTCATGAAGATATAGTGTTCCAGGAAGGGTGTGAGCTTTCTAAAGGATATGAGCTTCATGAAGGATGTGTACTTTGTGAAGGATGTGATATTCATGAAGGTTGTAAAATTCATAAAGGTGTTTGGGTTTGGACATTCTGGTTTATATTTGAAATATAATGGTGGTTTCATGATGTTTTGGATCTTCACAAATAGTAGTATAGAACCTATGATTTTCATAAAAAAATTCTTTTAAGTGCATTATCTCAGGAATAAAGTGACCGAATAGTCTCGAGTAAATCAGGTAAAATGACATAAAATGCACAATATACTGAGGTTACATTCAAGACATTAAAATTTGTTAGACTTCTCCCAAGGTAGTTATCTGTGGGAAATCGACGAAAATGTTATAAGGGAGGTAATGTACTAACCCTAATATTCATGTAATGGTAGTCTATCTGGAATAGAGTGAATCTGTCTGATATTCTGTGTTCCAATCGAAAAATCTAACATTTGTGGAATTAGGTTTCACCAAAACACTTTCAACATATCCCTCTTGGAAAAGACATTAGTTGTAAACCAAGAAAAACTCTTGGGTTGCCTTTTCTGTATGTGATTGTTTAATAAATGCATGATTCCATAAAAGAGGTTTTAAAAGTTCCTACCAACATTGGAATAAGATCTATTATTTTAAAAGAAAACATTAACACCCTAATTCACACCTCTCCCCGCAGTGTGTTATGGGGTCTTTTAAGTTGTATCAATGGGAAAAATTTATTGCTGTTAAAATGTCCTCTGTTGTTAAAGAAAATTTAGTGAATGCTAGAGGCATTACACTTTTTCATTGAAGAAAAATTCCTATTTGGAAGAATAGAATGACATATCATATAAGATCTTATGGGGTGAATGTTAGCTATGCCACAACTTAGGGGATTCAGGTCCATGATGTGACAAGTCTGTCTTAGACTGAAACAGATCGAAAAATGTGTGATGTCAATGCCAAAAATCAAAATTATAATACAACAACATTATCTGATAAAATATATTTTAATGTGATGAGTTTCAATAAAACCAATTCCCATTTAGAAAACTCAAAAATATATACAGAGGTGATAACAATGTAACAGTGTCGAAACATCTAGTATTATATAACCAGTTCAATAAATTTAAAACTCAAATAGATGAAAATGAGAATAGATTATTTAATCATATAAATGATGTTTTTGGAGCTATTTGTGGACTTGGGGATGAAATTAAGGACATTTACATTGTGATGAAAACTTAATAAGTCTCTCTTATCTATATAATCCAAAAAATATGGTTCTTGAGGAATGAAATTTTTATAATATTTATCTTGATGATCTTATAAGAAGCATGGTGTCTTATGAATTGAGATTCAAACTAGAAGTTGTATTCACTCGAGTTAGAAAGTAAATGGTATTAAAAAATATATAAAACCCTGATATTTCCATTGTTAGTGATTATAAGTATGAATAACTTATTTATCTACTTTACAAGAAATTCAAGAGAGGAAAATGGAGTTTTGAAGACAATATTTCATTACAGTATTTTTTGTGGTAAATAATTTTACATTTCATCATGATTCCCATTGAGATTAGATGATGTAAAAATTGAAGAAAAAATAGTGTGGAATCCTCCTAAGAGGATCTCTAAGAAAGGAGGATTCAAATAATGAAATAAATTTTAGAGAAATATCTTTTTCTAAAAATAAAAACAAAATAATAATGACTTTTAGAGTATGCAGAATAGTATTTTAAATATCATCATAAATGGAGTTATGATGAAATATTCACTAATTTATTTTTTTCATCTTGAACAAAAAAATTGATCGACTGGAAGGAGAGGTAGAATAACATTTAGAAACTAATGAAAACTCAGAAGAGGTAATGGAATTTAAACTAATTATTTATGAATATGAAAAATTCATCAATGCCCTTACATCAAGGCTGGATAAAATTCTATGATATTTTTAGGACATGAAGAAGAAGTTGATACTTTTATGAGTAAACTAGAAAATAAATCAAACTCAAAAGAAATGAAAAATAAATTAAAATTTCATAAATAATTTATAGGAAATGATGATTAAAAATAGAAAAACACGGTTATGAAGTAGTAAATAAGTCCTTTAATAACAATAGATCTAAATTTATGGGAAAATTGAATTGGCTATGATATAAAATAATCAAATACTTGACAAGGGATGATATAGAATTAAGGGATATAGAAAGTTCCACATATCAAAAAGGAACCTTTTGTCTAAATATAGATATCTTCAAACACTATAGAAAATAGAGATGAAAATAACAATCATGTATCCATATAGGATCACTAGTTAAATACCTTTACAAAATAAAGGTACATGTGAAGGAATGGAAGTGATAATATATTTCCACTTATGAAATATCAATTTTTTGGATTTCTCGGCCACATCATATCTTACTATGAAGATCCAAGGAGATATATGAATGGGGAAGTAATTATAATTCAAAAAATGATAATGATACTATATCATTCATAATATATAATTCACAGTTTCTGTGTATTTTTTTAATATTCTAACTAGAGACATAAATCTATTAATTGTAGGTAGAGGAAAGGAGGGAACAATATCTTTATAACTCGGATAAAATTCTATACCCACCAACCAAGAGGATTTAATATTAGAAATGTGTATTCTCTTATGGAAGAAAAATATGAGTATGATTAACCCATACAAATTGAAAAGATATTGGAAATTCCACATTTAGCTTCCACCAAATCAAGAATCTCCTGGATTAAAAATAAGAAAATCCAGAAATGCAATCGTGTAAAAATAACTCTCAGAGCTACAAAGAACAATAGAACATATTTTCTTGATAGTGAATGCTTGTCCCACCTAATAGAAAGTATATAGTGTTTAATAATGTTAATAAAATGGTTTATGGGATAGTCAGATTTTCAAAATAAGGTTCTTTAAATATCAAATGTAGTGGAAATAATTAACTTCAAAATGAAAAGTTGAGGAAAAATAATGTTATCTATGTAGATCAGTTGCATAACAATATAATAAGTGTGATTAAAATATATCAATCAGGACTAATAGTACACTTAATCATAAAGGGTGTGATATCCAAATAAATAGAGGTAATTCTCTCAACAAAGGATGTAGAGCAGATGGAAATTTATACTAGGTTGACAGTAAAGAAAACCCTTATTACTAAACTGTTAAAGAATAAAACAACTTGTGGAAATAGATGTTGGGTTACATTAATCATAAAATCATAGAATAGATATATAATAATAATATTTTTTTTTGAAATTCCCAATCTAAAGTGTGATCGAGGAAATATAGGTGATGTGTGAATGTGAGGAAAGATATTTGGGAGTTCATATCAACAGAAGAAAAAAAGGGAATCAAATCTTCCTAATCTCATCCACACAAACTTATGTGGTCTTATGAATGTGTATGGAACATATGGAGGGAGGTACATGATTCTTCTTATTTTTTATTATAATACAATGTATTATGTGGTGTTCATACATAGGAAACATAAATTACTTGATTTCATGAAGAGATATCATCAAAGAGCTAAGAATGAAACCAGTTTCACAAACAAGATTCTACGATCTAAAAATGAAGGAGAATAAATAACCATTTAATTTGAAAATTACTTCAAAAAATATAGGATAATTCATGTGGTATGTATAGTATGAATAATAAATATTATTGTTTTGTTAAAGGTAGAAACCAATAGGTGAACAATACCGCTAGAAAAATGCGGATTGAGAGTCATGTTTCTTGTAATTATTTAAAAAAATATATTTGAGTAGTAGTTTAAACCTAAAATAGAACATGTGTTTTTTAGGATAAAACCAGGAATCGTATCATATATGTTATTGAATGAATCCCTATCTGATGTTTTTTTTGGGTTTTTGGATGTAAATGTTTTATCCAAAATAAGGATGTAATTTATGGAAAGTATGGTGATGTTGTATATGAGGGAATATTTCCTTGATATTCAATGAAGAGTGGTGCTCAAAATGTTAAAAAAATCATCGTAAAATGATTATGGAAATAAATAATTTCATGATTAATAAGGATAAAATCATTAATACCTTGAGTATCTAAGATGTTTATATGATTAAAGAAGAAGGCAAAAGTTTAACACAGATCGATTCAAATAAAAATAATAATAGGAGTCTTGAAAAATATTAAATGCCTAAAAAATAATGAGGATTCATAAGAAGAATCAGAAGAGGAAACCATTGATGAAGAAACATCATCCAAACCTCTTAGGAGAAATAGAAGAGAAAAAATTGTTCAATTTGACGTGAATAGAAATTGGAATGAACCTACATAAACAAGAATAACAATGATTTAAGTGCATCCTATCTTACTATCAATTATGGAACTAAACTTGTTTGAATAAGCAGTAAATAATGAATCATTGGTTCAGGTCATGAATGATGAAAATGATCAAATAAAAAAGTACCATACATGTTATATTGTTAAGAGACACGAAAATCACAATGTGATTGCAATATAGTGGATATTTAAAAACAAAATCAACAAACATAGACATGCGATTAAAAACAAGGAACACTTTGTGTGTAATGGATATGCATAAATTTACGGAATTGATGTTGAAGAAAGGTGTTCCCTAGTAGGTATAGTTGAGTAGATAAGAATCATCTGCGCCATGGAAATTTAAAGAGGGTACAAAGATTATCATAAGGATGTCAAAATGTTTTTCTAAAATGATTTTCTTGAAGAATAAGCCTATATTGAAAAACCAGTAAGATTTTTGATTAGAAATGACGAGAAAAAGGTGTTTATATTAAAGAAAGATCTCTATAGTCTAAAGTAGGCACCATTAATGTCATATTCCCAAATAGATTTTTATTTTAATAAGCTATAATTTAAAATAGGAGGTATCATCCATAATCATTATGTGAATAATTCATAAAAAGATCAATTTATAGTGCCGGTGTATTTAGATAATATCATTTTCGTCGAAATAAGGAAGGGATTTGTGGAAGAATTTTATAATAAAATGGAATATTAATTTTAAATGTTTATTATTGGTGAACTCAAATAATGTATTGGGTTTTAATTGGTTCCAAATAATTATTATACATCTATTTATCAAGTAGAATACATAATAGAGTTGCAGAAAAAATCAACATGAAAAAATCCAAACCAATGTCAACTCTGATTTTTGTTGGTTCAAAACATGGAAAGAATGAGGATGGTACATCTATAGATAAAACCATACATAGAATAATCATATTAATCTTATTATATTTTATTTAAATGCATCTTGATACTATATTGGTAACATACCTAGTATATTTCTTTTAAAGTAATCTAAAGGAAGAGAATTTTCAATCAGTTAGATGAATCATGATGTATAATCAATGTACACTCAATTTTTTATTATACATTGAAGCAGAAAAAATTAATAAATTATTATAATTTTATGATGTTGACTTGGATAGAGATGTGGTGGATTTAAATTCCGCTAGTGGCGGTGCATTATTTATTGGAAACAAATTAGTGTTATGTCTGAGCAGGATACAAGAAAACACCTATCCTAGTATAGCTGAAGTAGTTTATATCTATGATAAAAATTAAGGCACTCAGATATTAGGAATTAAGTAATAAATAACTGATATTTTAGATGAGTTAAAATAGCTGATGTTGGTTTACTATGATAAAAAGAGTGTGATCGATCTTATGAAGAATCTAGTTCACCACTCTTACAACAACATTTTGTGATTATATATTAATTCATCAAAAAAATGTAAACAAGTTGTGATTAAAATGGAGCCTTTTGTAACTAATAACCAAGTGTGTAACATCCTAACTAATCCCTTAACAGAACCAATTTTCATGAAACATCAGTTGATCCTTGTTGTTTAGCCACAACCCTTTGCATGATGAGGTTCTATTTGTTCACATATTCCAAATTTTTATTAAAGAGTTTAATCTATTAATGAAAGTGATAGAGGTTTATGGGGGGGGGTGATATGATCCTATGGGTGTTTTTAGGACTCTTGGGCCAATACTTGTTTATTGGATTTATTTACAATGGGGGAGATATGTGAAATTAAATTTTATTGGTTTGTAGGATTGGACATTGGACTATGGCGTCACAAAATTATCTTTTCCAAAAAAAATTAATCTGATTTTTTCTTACATATAATTAGAGTGATAAATGATTTATTTCATGCATATTAGTTATTTGATCAAGGATGGAGATTTATTGGTTTTATCTACAGATTGTTAACAAAATATAAAGTAGGATATTCATAGAACCAAGTATTTTCAGATTTAAAATGTGTTTTATTTTGTTTTTGTTATCAATACACACTTTTTTTACTAGGGTGTTTGGAATTTAGGAGATATTATGGTGTATATGAGTTCAATTTTGATGTTAGTGTCATTTATTAGAGTTTGAAAAACAAATTAGAGATCAAAATTATATTGAAGCTGGGATCTTGTAAAAAGGATTATTTTCAATATTAAATCTTAATCAATATAGTATATGCATGAGTTTCATGAATACTGGATTTTGTGAACACTAGTTATCAGGATGTTTTGGTTTTTTCAATGCTGTGGATCATCAAGAATGCATGACGGAAATACAGTTTTCCTATGTCTTTGAGAAGCATTGTGAATACCTGATTGAATGAGAGTAAATCTATGAGACTATGAGAAGGTTCATGAATGGGTAATACTTAAATGGGGATTTGTGAATAGATGAAAATTTTGAATAGGATAGAAGAGGTTTGTGAAACATTTGTTGGTAGATATGAATCTTCACAAAGGGAAAAGATTACAAATAAGAAAACACCCCTCATTGGAAAATATGAGGAAAATCAAAGAAAAGAGTGAATCACTATGAATTTGAGAAGGCTGGACGTTTATTGAATCTGGAATTATTTGAGATTTTAAGCATCATGAAAATAATAGTGATTCTTTGATTGATTCCAATTCTTTTTATAAAATGGAGTTTCACAATGGCTTATATTTTCACAAAATGAGGCTTGTGAGCATCAAGAAGGCTATGAGCTTTTCGAAGGCTGTGATCTTCATTAAGGAAGTGAGAATTGAAAATGATGTGATCTTTGAGAAAGTTGGGATCTTCATTAATGGGTGTAGGTTCACAAATTATGGTTTCCATTTGAAACATAAAGGTTGTTTTTTATGGTTTGGAGGTTCATGAACATTAGTGTTAAACATCCAATTTCTATGAATAGTTCTTTCGAGTGCATCCACAAAGAAAAATGGTGAATGTAGAGTCCTGTGATAATTAGGGAAAAATACTTAAAATTAATAATCTACTAAGAATACCTTCAAGTCATTAAAATGATCAAGAATTCTCCCAAATCAGTGATCTAGGTTAACTTGATGGAAGTGTTCCATAAAAGGGAGTTTGTTATCCACGAGATTATTCTAAACATAGTGTACCTAAAATATAATTACTATGTCTAATATTATATATTTCACTCTAACTGTTGAATATCATTGTATTTAGGTGCGATCAACAGACAATTGATATTTTCACCTTGGACGATCCCTTAGTGGTGAACTAAGTAAAATTGATATGTTTTCCCTCTCCGTGTGATTGTTTAATAACTATATGATACCATCAGATAGGGTTTATAAGTTCATTCCTTTGTGGAAAAATTAAAAATCACTTTAGAAGAAGAATTTGACATTGTGATTCACCCCTCTATCCTTAGGATTTTTTCGGGTCCTATAAAAGGATCATGTGACCACACGTTGTAAGAGTGTGACTGCATGAATGAAAATTTGACCACATGTTGTACTTATATATTTTCATGAATGTGTTCATCAACCATAAAACACAATGAGTTTCCATAAGATAAAGTAAGATATACAATAATTTACAAGGTTTTTGGAGATACTATAAATTAAATTTAGCGGTGTAATGTAAGTTGATATTCTAATGTTTAAATATCATGATATGTAATACCATGATTCTTCTAATAAAATTTTGAATAGTTATTGAAGGAAAAATAAAGATGATAAGTCCATTGAAACAATTATAGTACACTGAAGAAAATATTAAGTGAAATATTTGTTTTTAATATTCATTTTCTCATTAATAAGAAAGATGATTAGATGAGTTGGCCATGAATTTCTCATTTAAGAAGTAGAATTATATTCTATTTGAATGAAAAGTGGGAGAAGGTATTGTGTAAATTATAATGCCATTAACGAAGTATTAAATATTAGATTTTAACCATGGAAATACAAATTTTTCCCACATATGATTAATTATGACATTATCATTGAATTATTGTGGTTTGGTTTTGCTAGACTTTAAGAGGAAGAATGACATTATAGAATCTATCATAATCTTATCACTTTAAAATTCATATATTTATACATGAATGTAGATATATTGTGGTATAAATACATGATTAAATAAAAATAATGATATAATGATATTTTATATGTTTATATTCACTTATAATGAATTTCTAATATGGTTTCTTCTGGAAGTTATTTCAAATACCATATCTAATAATTTGATTGTTTTGAATTTCAAATTATTTACACAAATGAAAAAATATATAAATTAATAAGAAATAGAAAATGTAAAATTAATTTTATTATATATATTCTACATTTATTATATATTTAAAAAATATATGAGTGGGAAATAAGAGGAATAAATAGAGAAGAAGTAGAGGTGAGGTTCTTGTTCACTGTTGTATAGGAATTCGAGGAGAAACAATATCTAACATTTTGAATGGAATGTGTGGATAATTCATTCTACATAGTGATGAAACATTAATATTTGTTGGTGGAGGTCCCTTACATAATTTTTATATCATTTTTTTAATATTATCAATGAGAAACCCACATGGACTATTAAAGTAATATAGTGCAATATAAGTGATGGATATACCATGTTTCTATAAACCATGCTAATTTATTTCTATTGGATGATTGATCATGGATTTTTTATAGATAATTTCTTGGACTAGTTACTTCTATTGAGTAGTGAACCTTGTAAATTAATGTATTCCTATGATTTTTCTTGCGTGTATTTGTTTCAATTGAGTCAATTATGTGTAACTAGAGGGAAATGTGCTTTTTAAAATAATTAAAAAAAATACTTAACAACTTATTTACCTCTACAAGAGTGGTCACATATATCTTAAATGATCATTTTAATTTGTATCATGTCATAGGTTCCTTACATAACTCTAACAATGAAGAAGAAATAGTCTAATATAGATATTCATAACATAGTTAACAAAATGTAACTTCCAATATAACATGGTAAAATCATCATATTTGGAAGGAAATAATGATCCCCTATATAGTATCCATTGTATATAATATTCTAGAAGGTGTTGTATATGGTTTTACTATTATCGATGAGGGTTACCTTTTAATATCCTCTAATTTTAGGGATATAAATAATGATTGTTGAGACATAAATTCCATTCATTCATATCTTTCTTATAAGGGTATTTTTTATGTTCAAAGGAATTGGAATTGAAAAATTCATCTCAAATATATTGATTTAAATTTATCAAGGGAATTAAAAATAGAAGAATTAAAAGATATAAATTTAATGATTTAAATGTAAAGATTTGAAAATAGGATATAATTAATTTTTTGGTGAAATCATCACAAAGGATATTGATATCTTCACCATTTTGAGAATCCATGGAGAAAAATAAGATGACTCAAAAGTTTTTAAAAAGATTTTGAACATTCTTTCTAAAATAATTGATTCAAAAGTGTCATCTTTAGAAGATAGATATCCTAAAAAAATCTCACTAGATTATTTTCATAGAATTATTATTATACATGAGATATGAAAATATACTTCTAAAAAAATAAATGTAAATAATAATTAGTAAATTTCTTTCAAATCCACTAAATTGGAAAATTCAAAGAAATTTTTTGTTAAAAAATATGTTTTTAATTATAATTTATATGACTAAGTGTGTAGTAAATTTTATAAATTTATGTATTTATTTTATTGAAATGTGAAAATTTTCATTGTTAAATATAATTTAAATTAAAAATTATTGTTCTTTATTTAGGGACCCGTTTTATTTTTTGCATATAATTGACCAAAATTTAATAAATATAAAGATGGTTATAAATAAGAAAAAATACATAGAATAAATTAGAAGACGAAGGTATAAACACAAAATTATTTTTAAATGGAAGGAATAATTATTTTTCAAAATATAAAATTAGAATTTTTTTCAAAAAATTAGGAAATGGATTTTTGTGAATGAGTGGAAGATGACGACTCTTTTAATAAAGGTGTTGAGAAGTTACTCATTGTAAATATGAAGGATAATAGTTTTACTAAATATTTAAGTATTAAATTTGAAGAAAAAGAAACTCATACAAAGTATATGATACAAAAAAAAATAGATAATGTATCTTTAAAATTATAAAGCTTGATAAATATAATAAGTAGTTAAATAATGATAATCAACCTGTTAACAATATTGAAAAATTTTCGCAATAGAATAAAAATCCGTATTGTAAAAAGATATTGACATGCTGATGAATTTCTTTATCAAAAAGATAAATATCAATATTGGTCCGAATGAAAATATGATAGAAACAGAGATAGAATTTTGTCTTGTACAACAAAAATTGAATGAACCCAAATAAAGAATATGTAACATCAATAATTAAATTTTGGTAGAGACCGAATTCTCTATGTATTGTAGATCTTATAAATAATAAAAAAGGTTATCCTTAACGGATAATATCAAGTTTGAATATGTTCAAAAGATTAATAAAGTCAATAGAATCATGTTTATAGATAAAAAAATAAAATTCCAAAATTCTATAATTTCTGAGAAGTAAAACTTTAAAGAAAAATCAACTACAATTATAGACTATTTTAGGGTGAGAATATGTCTCATATTATGAAAACTTTTTTAGGAGTCTACCAATATTTTTTTACAAAAATGAGGCAATATTGATGGTCAAAACGAAGTTAGAGTTTAGTTACCTAATTTTGGAAAACATGCATGGTTCAAAACAAAAAATTAAATTTAGGGATTATTTTTTACTGTAGAGGAATTGGGTATGAAAATAATATGCGAGGGTTGAATTCTTAAAATTAAAATGAATCTTGGAGGCATTATTGACAGATTTTGAGGAGGATTAATCCCACATAAAGGAGACAGTCTCGATAACAATTAGAAAAATATAATTTGAGTGTTGAGAACATATTAATAATTCACAAAACTCTATAGGAGTGGTGTGATCAACATATAAACTGTGAAGAAGTTTGTATTTTGATGCAACCAACATAACAAATATTTTATAGCAATGCTCAAAAACATTCGAAGAAGGAATGAAATTGAAAATTGAAGGCACTTCTAATTTAAATTGCACTAAATGATACAAAAGTAAAATTTCTTGGGATTTTGGACAATGTGTTTTCCTCACATATGAAATGTTATATGATGCTATTAAAAAATTTAAAATACTAAAAATAGTAAATAATACCGTTTAGAAATTATTATTTCCTCAAAATCAAAGGCATTTGATATGATACTATTCGAAAAAATTGAAATTCATAAATTCTTAATTTTTGTGCAATTAAATAGATCTTATTGAGTTATTAATGGATTTTTTAGGATGTAAATAAAGTTATATTCAGATGATATGATTTTATTGTTAATAGTATTGAAGATAGAGAAGTTTTGACTTGAGGATTAAAATCTAAGGGAAAAAATTCCATGTTGGATATGCTCAGAATTCATGTTATCAGAGTATAAAGAAGGTAAATAAATTATGTAATATAAGGATTATACATATGTTATATAAAATCATTAATAAGATATCACATATATGTAGTGTTTGATATGTTCCAAATATGATAAGAAGTAGGGATTGGTGTTTTTTATATGTTAGAAACAAAAATGTTAAAATTATTAACACAAGAAGGTTGAGATGCTTACATATCATCCATCAGAGATTATTCATTTGTACATATGTGAGAAAATGAGAACAAAATCACCAGAATTGGGATAATAATTTTATTTTATTTATTAATTAATTCACATATATTACATGTATTATTTTTTAAAAACTTATATCAAAGGTTCTTGAGATGTTCATATGTTTCAAGATATGTACAGAAAAGGAATGAAACTACTCTTAAAGGGATATAAACATGTAATGGTTTTGAACACATAAATGGAAATTTTACTGTTTATCTTAAAAATCAGGGTATTCACCATGATATTAGTGCCCAATATACAAAAGATATTTTTAGCTAAAATAAAGTATAAATGCTTGATTGAGATGGACCAACTATGCTAATTTAATATGAAACCTCTTTAATCATTATGAGATAAGTTATTTGTGAAATATTCCACATTAAAATCACTTCTTATATAAACCAAATTCATCCATGTCTCTATATACAATTTATTATAATAAGATCCCATGTTTTAATTGCTTAATGGTATTTGGATTTCCAAATATTATCAAATTCAAAGTTGAGTATCTTATGAATTTTAATGAAAGAGGTTTCAATTATATCATCCTTGGATTCCTTCCAAATATAAGATGGTATAGATTATATAAAAAATAAACTATAATAATTTTTAATTATACTGATTCGAAATTTTAAGAACATTCTTTTAGATAATTATTATAGTCAACTAAAAATATAATAGTAAGTGAAGATGGAGCTATTTCGGTTAAATAAAATGATAATTTTTTGGATTGTGGTGATGTTTTAGAATATTGATATGATTATTATATTAGTTATACAATTTCATGTGATGAAGAATAATTTCATTCATCTTATCCAAGGATGAGGAATCATGTGGAAATCAAAAATATCATTAGAGATCAAAATTAACGGGTTCACACTAGAAGAAAATATGGGAAAAAAATACCTATTTGTTTTCACATACTGAGACTAGTAATATTGGAGAACAAATGGATCATTAATAATGGGTTGATTCTATAAATAAGTAATTTTATAAGATATAAAATAATTAAATTTGGTATTTGTTCCACAAGAAAACCTCATCGAGACAAAGAGAGTGTTTCTAAAATTTTTAATGAAAATGGTGAAGAGGTTATAAATAAAGAAGGACCTATTTTAAAATGATAGTATCAAGTTGGAGGAGTGGATTTTGATGAGACCTTTTTACCATTTTCAAGGCTTGAAACCATTAGTAATTTTCTTATTATTTCTTCTCAATGGAAATACATGATATTCTAAATGGATTTTAAACCTTCATCCTCAATGGTGTATAAGAAGATGAGATTTTTATTAATAAACAATGTGGTTTATTTGTTGTTAAATATAAAAAATAATTTTTCATGTTAATGAATGATTTATATTGGTTTAAACAAGCTGTGAGATCTTGGTATCCCAAGATGGATACATTTTTAAAGAATTTTAATTTAAGAAAATTAATAGTGTGAATCAATATCTAGAGTAAAAACAATATACATATCTATGATTGTTATTTTTTATGTAGATGACATAATATTTTTCAGAAATAATGAAGAAATGTGTGAGAAGATTCAAAAGTAGATGAAGTTATTTGAAATTTTTATGTTGGGAGAGAGGAAATACATTCTTGGATTAAAAATCACCCAAAATATAGGGAATATTTTCTATTATCAACAAAATTCTGTTATGTAACTCTATAAAGGTTTATCAAGAATTATTTTAACTCTTTTTCCACATCCATTACTGTGGGAGAAAATTTTTATAAGGATGATAAATAAAATTATATTAATCTTAAAAAATTCAGAATGTTTATTGGAATCTAGTTATATCTCATAGCTTCAAGTATTTATTTAGTGTGCGTTGTCACACTTTTTTCTAAGAATAATAGTACACCAAAATAGTCCCATGTTATAGAAGTAAAAGTAATTATCATATGTATCGAAGAAATAATTGATTTTTTGGTGGAAATATAATTACATTGTAAATATTGATATGTTTAGTTATAATAATAAAAATTGGGAAGGATATATTGATTGCATAAAAATAACATTGGGTGGAATTTTATTCTTAGGTTAAATTTATGTGTATTGTCACATTAAGAAGAAGAGTTTGGTGACTTTAATCAACATTGAGGTATAATTTTTTTTCTAAAATTCATTCAAAAATATATTTAATTTTGATTAATATATTTTTAGATTATTTTAAAGTTAGAGTAATTTTCTTATTTCTTCTTGGATGTGATAATTGGAATGTACTAAATTTGAAAAATAATCCTATTAAACAATATAGGAGAAAAAATATTGATATTAAGTCTCACTTTCTCAAGGATCATGGGGAGATAAATGAACCAATGATTGATTTTGTTCTAAAAAATTGTCAATGATTAAGGCTTTCCCTATGTCTTTGTCTAAATAATCATTAAGAATCTAATGTTGATGTTGGGTGTTCAACCTCACCCTATATAGGGCTAAGGTATGTCAATTATATCTTATATGACTTATATTAAGTGGATATTTTTTTTCAAATGGAGTAAAATATGATGAAATAAATATATCCATTAATATCTATTTTTACTTATTTTTGTAGATCATAAGTCTATGGAGAGTTATTCAAATTGATAAGTTGTGATAATATCACGCGTGAATAGTTTTTGTAGTTTTTTGGAGGGGATACAAAAACAATTTCTTATAGGTTTATGTTTTTATAATGATGATATGATGATCAAATAATTATTATAAATAACTTCTTTATGGACAACATGAAATTTCTATTCAATGATTCGTGTACCCTATACATAGCTAACTCATGAATGCTATATTTTTTATATTGTGAACCATTACTTATCTTTAAATGAAAAAATGATTTATTTTCCAGGATTAAAAACAAAATCCACAGGGGGTGTTGTTGAGACCCGGAACATTTAATTTATTTGTTATTCGGTGAAAGAGGTTATGAAATTGGGGAAAATATTGAATTGATTATTGTGTTCTCATTTTTGTTAATACATAAACTACTAATTTTCCTAAGGTGTGGTCATGAGAATTAAACTATGATCATGGGAATTGTGCATCCATGTGGTACGAAGTAAAATATGATCATGATATTGTTTCTTCTATGAGACATGGCTATGTGATGGAAGTGAATTAAACACAAATTTGAATCATGCGACTATATAAAGGGAAATGTGACTACATGTTGAATTTTGTGACTTTAATAAGGGTCAAACAAAACACATTGTAAGATTACTGACCACATGATGGATTGAAGGACTGCGTGTTTCAGTAGTGTGACTCTTCTTTAGAGTGGTGTAGTTGTACATTATGTACTGTGGTTGTGCATTAGAGTATTCTTACTACATGAAGAATCATAAGATCAGACATTGTAAGGGTGATACTTCATGGAAGATATTTTGACAACATGTTGGAATTGTATGACCATGTGAAGGATCTAATCGATTGAATGTTGTAATAAGTTTTCACATGAAGAAGTAAGAATGGCCATGTGTCACATGGAAGATGAAGATTTAGTGTATTAATTCATGTAATAAATGGTATTGTAATATTATATTTTTTAAATATCATCATAATGATACTTGTTATTATTATAAAGGATTTTTTTAATGAATATAGAAGGTAAATGAAAGAATAAAGGTCATGAAAAATTGTTCTAGTTCACTAAAGAAAATATGAAGGGAAACAAATGTTGTTCATAGTCATTTTCACATGAATAAAAGGGAATACAGAATGAGTTGGTCATGAAGTTCTCATTTAATAAGAGCCATTCATTTCTTTTTGAAGGAAAATTGGAATAAGATATCGTGACAAGTCTTATTCTGTGAATAAAGGATGATGTTTTAGAATTCATGAATTCATATATTAATTCTAACAACATATGATGAATTGTTCAATTATCATAGAAATTAAAAGGTTTTTTCAATGGTATTTAAGAGTAAAAATTACAGGATTTATTTTTTTGTGATCCTACCACAATATAATGAATATATTTATATATACATAAGGATTTATTATGGAGGAAATAAAGGATAAAAGAATAATGTAAAGGACATGATATTTCATTATATTAATATAAATTTAAAATCAGTTTTAGAAGTTGTTTCTAATAGAAATTAGGGTAAAGTATAAATCCTAGATTTCTGGTTATTTGATATTTAGATTATTTATGAGGTTTCTGAAAAATTTTAATTAAGAAGAAAGGTAAGTGGTAACTATATTTATATTATATATATTTTATATCTGTTTAAGATTTTAAAAATATATGATTCTGAAAATAATGAAAATAATGATATAATTAGTAGAGGTGACATTATTTGTCACAACTCTGGAATACACTAAGATTAAAAATATATAACACTTACTAAAGAGAAATTGTTAAGAATTCAAAAAGCATAGTGAAAAAGTATTAAATATTTTAGGTCAAAGTTTATTATGTTTTTTTAAATATCTTTCCATTTTATCTATGGTAATTGAACATGCACATTCAATGGAATAAAGTTAAATGCATGTTAAGGGTATACCCTACATGATATAAACCTTAAGGATTGTTTATCTTGTGAATGTGTGATATTTTATTGTTTCCAAATCATTCGATGGAAAAAAATATCTTATTTATTAGTGAATCTTTTAAATTCATGTTTTCATATGGGTGTGTTTTGTTTTGTATTTTAAATTATTCAACTATATCTAACTGTAGGTGAATGTTTTTTATTAATTTGGAAAACATAAAAAGTGGAATCCGTAGATTCAACCCCACATTGTTTAGTGGCCACATTGATACTGACATATCCTTTTATATGTATGTTGTATAAGGAATGGATAAAATTTATCAGAAAGGGGGATTTATGATATCAAACAGTACAGTTTTATGTCATGTAGTGAGGAAATTGTACTATGCAGTTTTAAAACATGTAGTGAGGACATCGTACTGTGTAGTTTTAAGTCGTGAGTTAAGGACATTGTGTGGATCTAATTTATGGTCTTTATCTTTGACCAAATGTATGACACTCTCCTAATTTTTGGATAATTGTTTTGGAAACACACTACAATATATAGGTATGAAAGGAAAAATTTTAAACTGTGATTTGCAAATTTCTGGAACTGATTAATGATATGTGAAAAGGGACAATAACATTAGGGGAAGTCATTTCCAAGAATAAAGCTATCATTATTGAAAAAACAAATTATGGGGGATGTATTATGTAAGGCCAACTTGGGCATATGTTTCTTATCTAAACAGTCATATCCTTGTATTGATTGGCCCTTCTATGTAGGTAAATTTTATGCAAGGACACCTTTGCACACATATTTCATAGTCAAGAAAAAGTGCTCTCAGAAGTTTTACATTATTTTTCTAAAAGATGAAGAAAGATTATGAAGATTCAGATTTTATAAAGCATAGTGTTTGGTTTATGAAGAAAGGTACCTGAATGTGGAGAGGGTATTTCCAATCATGATTTCCAAAGAATCTAAAGAATAGTATTTATATGAAGGTCTAACCCAAACATAGATGGTATGGTATTTTTTGTTTTAGGCCATATGACTAGGAATAGAAATGGAAACAACATATGATATGTGGTCAAGTGATCCAAAGTAATTTCATACTGCTTTGAACACATGGATAGGGAAATTTTTAAACCATAGTCTTGAAGACTTTCTAGTCAAGAGAAATATAATGGGATAAATATACATGAATGAATATTTTAAAATACATATTCTTGTATATTTTCATCAATGTTTGAAGGGGACATAGACACTATAACCAAGAATGAAATTACCATCATTTGAATAACTTTTTATGGGGGTTGTATTATATAAGGGAAACTGGTGCATATACTTCATAGAAAAATAGTGGAATCTTTTGACTGATAGGTCCATTATGTAGGAAACTTATGCAAGGCAACCTAAGGGCACATACTGCGTAGTCTAGAAAAAAGTGTTCTCAGATATTATAGACTGTTGTCACTAGAAACTGCAAGGAATATTATGAAGATATGAAAATATTCAAGATTAAGAGTGTTAAATATGGAAGGGGTTTATGATCAATTCCCATGATAAATATTTAAATCATTATTATGTTGTGTAGTTTAATCTCGTGTAGTGAGGACATTGTACTATGCAGTTTTAAGTCATGTAGTGAGAACATTGTACTGTGATGTTTTAAGTCATGCAGTAAAGACATTTTTAACCCTAAATGGAATTGAGACACCTTATTTATATAGAGAATTATTTTTCCTAATTTCTAAGCATGCATGAGATATGCTCGACGTGAGAAATAAGGATAAGTAAATGGTTTCTTCTGTAATACAAAGGTGAAACAAGTGAAGAATAGGCCTACTATGATTAAGTGATGGCTGAGCCAAGGCATAGGACTCAGGCTCACTACATATGAAATTGGAGAAAGAATCAAGACAAACGTAGTTCTTATATTTCCATGTAGTTTAACTTCATGAGGTAAGGATGAGGATGAACTTATGTGAAAAGAAAGTAATATTATAGATGGACTAAGGGATAAAACCCTAGTGTCTCTACTTGCCTTGTTGAGGGCAAGAATCAAGCCATACGTAGTTATTTAAACATTCCCTATTAATGTTTGATTCTCATATAAGGAATAAATAGTGTTTTTTTATTTCATGGATGGCCCCATGATTATATTTCTATGTGTATCTATATATCTCATAAAGTTGAGAATCAATCAGTACGTAGTCCTTGAAACAATCATTTCCTACACCAATCAAGTTTGATATGGGAGATGGGAATTTTGACACGTTCAAGAAGAACTGTTAAGTCTAAGACACAAAATGGTATAAATATCAAACCATGCATCTTAAGGGAACAACTTTTATACATTTGAATTCATTTACAGGAGGAGAAAAGGAAATAAAAATATGGTGGTTGCAACTGTGCCTAATATTGGAGATTCAGTTATCTCTACGTATCTCAAATAGATGAGAATCAAGCCACACAAAGTTCATGAAATGACGTCCCTATACAGATCAGATTCAGACATAGGGAAGAAAAGGATTATTTTTCTACTAAGGAGTGTCAATGATATCAATGATTCTTGCATACAGAAGCTACTAACATCAATTACAGAAGACATTAGTCGTACAGTTTCACAACATGTAATGAAGACAAATGATGCTACATGTTTTATCATCACGCATCATGGATGTTTATGGTTGTTATTAAGTTTAACATCTTGTGACATGGACCTTATTATGGGTAGTTTAGAGTCATGCAGTGAGGATGATGTACTATGCAGTTTTAATTCTTGCAGTGAGGACATATATATGCAATTATACAAAGTATTTATTCAATAAGCATGCATTTTTTGGAGTTGTAATAAACTCTCTATCCATTTAGATTAAGGCATAAGCTCCATTTGAGTAGACCTTATGTATGGAATAAGGTCTTTCGCACTTCTGCTCAAGAATTGGAGGCTTCTTTCTTAGTATCATTAGTGTCCTAAGGACCAATACCAATTCTCCATGAAGAAATGAAAAGAGGTGAACTTTCTTGTTAAAGGATTGGGGAATTTTTTTGATAGACTTCTAAATGATGCAATGTGTTCAAACTTTTTTTATCTAATCACTCCAGCTCATCAAACCATTTCTGAGACCTCTCATCTATAGAAAAATGATAACTTATTACAACTCTAAGTGAAGGAAATTGAATTTCAATTGGAAAAACTTCTTCTATTCATTACACCAATGAATAAGGAGATTACCAGGTGGTAGTATGGGTAGTAGTCTGATAATCCCATAATTCATGACAAAGTTTATCAGGAAAATATTTCTTATCATTTTCCACCATCTTTTGGATTATATGTGATTGGGTCCTATTGAAAGCCTATATCTATCCATTGTCCATCACATGATAGAGATATGAATGGTTGGATATGATATTGTGCTCTGAATATAACTTATTTACATTAATAAAATAGAAATTATTTCCATTTTCTGTCAATATAGTATGAGGGACACTAAATATGGTGATGAAATTAGTTTTTAAAAAAATAAAAATTCTTTTGGCCCCGAATTCTTTGAGAGATATTTTCATAACACATTTTAAGAATAATTCCATAGTAAAAATAATATACTTGAAATTCTTAGTCGTAGTTGGAGGATAAGGCCCAACTATATTCATTCCCCATATGGAAAATGGCCAGGAGTATTTAGTTATATGTAACAACTCTAGGGGTTGATGAATGAAGTTTGCATGAACATGGTAGGGATGATATTTCTTAGTAAAATCTATGCAATTATATGTCATTGAATGATAAAAGCATCCAATCCTTTAAATTTGATCAGAAATACTATGCCCAAAATAGTGAGAACCACAAGCTCCTGAATGTACATCTTTCATGATAGCTAGAATTTCTTCAACATCAAAACACCTGAAGTGGATGCCATCAAAGCCTCATTTATAGGGGATATTCTAGTGATCTGGACTATTATAAAGAGTACAATTGCCTTCTCATCATCAGATCTGTTCTTTTTCAACCTTATCTGGTGGAATTAATCCATTTTTAAGGAATTCCATGATGGGGGTTCTCCATCCCGTGGTATAACCGTATGGATCAGAAATAGGGATAATATCATTAATTTCCACAAATTTGGTTTGAAAAAAGGTGAGACCATATGATGATGGGAAATGTTGATGATTGTATCATCCCAAATTGGATCTTCAATGGCCATATCTATATTATTCAGTGCATCTACTTAGGAATTTTTTTATTGTGGGACATAATAAAATGATGGCTCTAAGATAAAATCAGCCATTAACCCTTTGAAGTAATCACACAATGTTATTATCTCATATTTTTTGATAGAATATTCCCCATAGATTTTTTAATCACCAAATATAAATCACATTTGACTTTTAAAGATTCACTAGCACCGGAAGTGAAAATTCCAATCCTGCGATGAGATCTTGATACTTTGCCTCATTATTGGTTTCGACTTCTAATAGTATAAAAGAATAAGGCAACACTTCCATTTCAGGGGAGATAATTACAATTCCTAAAACAACTTTGTTCAATTTAGGTTTTTCCATTCTCTTTCATGTTGGACTTATAGAGGATCCATCAAAGTGCATCTCCCATGTTTGTGAACTATATTGAATAGAGAATACCTCTTCATCACGGTGTTCAGTATTAGATGATGTATTTTCCATAGATGAGTGTTCAGTAAGGAAGTTTTCCAAATCATGGCCTTTTATTTCCATTTAAGGCTCAAACTGGATATCAAACTGTTGAAAAATAACTTCCCACCATGCCAAATGTCTTGTAAGCATATCAATACTGAAGAAAAATTTCAATGGTTTATTAAACAACACCAATTGGACCTCATGATGTTGCAAGTAGTGCCTCAATTTTTTTAACTGGAAATATTAATGCCAGGAATCCCTTTTTATTACTAGATTACTGAGTTTCTACATCTAGAATAGTTTGAATGAGATGGTAAAGGTTGTTTTCATTCCAAGAATCATTCTTTTGGGAAAAGAATAAACCCGATGACTACACTATAGCTGTCACATAGATAATAAGTTGTCTTCCTTCAATAGGCATCATTAATTCTGGTGCACCCAATACATATTTCTTGATGGCATCAAATCATACTTGGTATTATTCAGTCCATTGATAGCTGACTACCTTCTTTATTAATCTAGTGAATGGAAAATACTTGCCTTCTCAATTAGTGATAAAGAACTGAATATAGGCCAAGTGTCCATGGAGTCCACTTAATCCATTAAAATTTTTAGGAGGTGACATTCCAATGATTCATTTTGTTTTCTTAGGATACACTTTGATACCCCAATGACATACAAAGAAGTCAAGGAACTTTCCAGAGGTTACCGCAAAAGCATATTTCAAGGGTTTCATCTTCAAATTGTGTTACCAAAGTTTATTGAATATGGTCTCTAGATCATCAAAGTGATCAAAGAATTGTTTAGATTTAACCACCAAATCATCCACATAACATTCGATAAATTTCACTAAGAAGGGTTTGAAGATATGGTGCATGACACATTGATATGTTGCGCCTTCATTCTCTAAGTCATGGGAATTACTTGATAGAAAAACACACCTTGAGGGGATCTAAAGGCTATATATTTTTCATCAATTGGGGCTATACATATTTGATTATACCCAAATTATCCATCCATGTAGGAAATATCTTCAAAGTCAGTTGTTCCATCAATTAAAAGCTCTGTGAAAGGAACTGGAAAGTCATATTTAGGACAATACCAATTATGATCTATGAAATCAATGAAAAATATGATTTCCCATTATTTTTTTTCACGGGGACAATACCGGTGTATCCAATCATCATTTAGGACAATACCGGTTAAGATCTATGAAATCAATTAAAAATTTAGCCTTTATAAGCTTATCAACTTCAGCTTCAATTTTAGAGGCGTGATTTGAATCTGTTCTTCTTGATGCATGCTTGAATCCTCGCTGTTATTCTGGAAAACACAAATGATGAGTGGATACATCGGGATTAAGTCCTGGAATTTATATATAATCACAAGAAAATATATCTCTATGTTGCTTTAAAAATGAAGTATAAACCTCTTGTTCTTCATAAGTCATGGCCACACTAAATAGAGTGGGGCATGGATCTTCTTCTATACCTAGATTTATTTCTATGAGCTCATACATAGTGGAAGAGATACCTTCCTCAAATGCTAGAGGAGAATCCTTGAGATCTTCCTCTTCTACTTCATTATTTGATACTTATGTTACTACTTGAATAGTGTATGATGAAGCAAAACTTCTAAAGTTAAGGGAGGAATCAGTATTTGAAAACCCTAAAGAATATGCCATCATTTCTGACCCTATTGATGATGAAGGTTCTTCTTGTGGTAATAAAGAAAACATGATGGATTGGAAATCAACATCCTTGTCTTCCTTTAGCATTGATACAACTTATTCTAATCTGATTGATAAATTTGATACTTGTTGTAGTTCAGTGGAGGAAATGAAGACATATCTATTTAAGCTTCCATCACTCCTTAGTGAATCAATAATTTATCCCATTATGTCAGGCTCAATTTCCATAGTTGAAATTATCAAAGTTATTATACTATTGATTGGATTTTATTTTACCTATTCAATTTGGATGATAGGTAACATATAAATGGTACGTAGATATATGAATGGGTTTGCTGGATCTCTTCTAAGCCATTAAAACCATTACTTCTAGTTACTTTCTTTTCTATAGACCTCGTTCCCTTCATGTGTTAAAATTATACCTCAATGTATTGAGCTTCACTTGTTCTAAATGGATCCTTATCAGCATATAATGTTCCAATTTTTCTATTGAAATAGTTCTTGATACATTGATGGTATGATGATGTTATGGATGCACATTAATGTAGCCAAGGCCTACCAAGAAGAATGTTAAAGGTTGTGTCCTGAAGAACAACCATTAAATTTGAATTAGACACAATATCTCTAAACTGAGTTCTATGTATAATTTCTCCTAATGTTTCATTAGCATTATTGTCATATCCATACAACAGTAAAGTAAAAGGAGTATTCTGTGATGCCCAATCGATGAAGTGTATGAATAGGAATGAGGTTGACTCTGAAGCCATTATCAATGAAGGCTTTTCAGATGTCTATGTCAGTGATCCTGCCAGATATATACAAGGTCCTGATATGTCCATGTATGACATAATCTTCATCTTAATCCATAAAATATGTGACTACATGACATTTTTCATAATCATTCTCTATATGGTAAACCTCAACAGCAGCAACTTTGGTATAAAACTCTTGAGGACTTGACAAATTTTCAATAAGTGCATATGAAAGATCTTTTTTCATATTCAAGTGATCAAGAATTGATAACATGGCTATTTCTTGGGATAGATATTTCAAAACATCATAATTTTGGTCTAGGGTTAAGTATTTTTCATCATGAAGATGCAGTTTGGCAGGTGCCTTGGAAGTTGATTATTCTAATGTAGATGTATACTGTGTCTGAGAAAAAACTAGAAGTACTCCTAGCCTTGTAGATTAGAATAACTAGGTCTATCTAATTTCTGAGAGGAAGATGGTGTGGATTCTAATTAGTCCTCCCAAATAATCATGTCAGGACTGAACCTGTCATGGATGGAAGAAACTATTTATTCTTGTTGATCCCACTGAAGGGATATCCCCCATGTTTTTTCCGAATATACGGTTCGAGAAAGGGTAGATCTAATATAGTGACTTCTAGAATTCCGACTTCTTCCCCTATATCCTTGTCCTTGGCCTCTTCCTCTAGTTACACAATCATGTATAGGGAACTTAGGATCATTATAATAATAATCACCATTAGAATAGTGATCTATTAAGTGAATCATGTTGATGGAACTAAAGACCAATTCTTCATCTGATGAAGATTCTTCTTGATAAGTTGGTTCTGTTTGTGCCATTTCGTGGGGCAGTTCTCGTGGTTTTGAAGTAGATGGCATGAAATCTACTATAGTCAAAGACAAAATTGTCCATGACATTATCCTTTCTTCATATGGATGCTCTATGTCCATATGATCTCATTGCTTCTTTGATGATTGACCTTTAGAATATTGGTCATTTAATAAAGGTGGTTTTGTTGTGGAAGAAGTAGCAAATGACACAATTGGTTGATTCAACTATGTTCATAAAATGGCATGAGTTTTGTTGATTGTTTTCATGATCATCAAATCATCACATTTCTATGCATTTTTACTTTTGACATCATACCATTCACCTTCTTCTTCTAGATCATTTTAAGTAACACATGATACTAGGGTTGAAGAACTTTTCAGTTTTACTTCCTAGAGTCAACCTTTTTTTGTATGAGGTCTTTGAAAATAAAATGTTCCTAAATGGGATGCCCCAAAATCAGGTTAAAAGGATAATAATTTGAAAGATCTTCAGCTATTCCTTTGTTTGGTTTCTTCAGCCTTGGAAATTGAACCAAATTATTTTCTAGAGCTGAGATGAAGTAACCAGAAACATGTTCATTCTGAAAAGAATAAAAAAATTTCTTTAACTCCAAAAAGTGTTTATGCCTTTAATATCTTTTATAATCCTGAAGAGGCAGTCATTGTTTCTAACGCTCAGGAGGTAAAGCCCTTTTATATAATGAAGGTTTTGAAGTGGAATCTGGTACATGTTCTTACTTAATTATAACATTAGTAGACTTTTCTTTCCATGTTCTCCATCCCAAATCTGATGTAATTACATGAGTTTTAGCCTAAGTTTCCATGATGGAATATTCAATCTATTTTACAATTTAATCAAGGTATCGAAACCCTACAGTGTTTTTTATAGGGATAAGTGTTGTTCATAACTCATCAAGAAGATTTTCCACACAAATTGGTAGCAACACTTCTTGAGGGAGTTCAAAATTTAAGGATTACATTAATCCTTTCCATTGAGAAATAAAATCTGAAACACTTTCATATTACCTTTGTTTATAATTTGTAAGCTCATAAATTATAGTCTTTAGTAGTGTTGATCTGAATTTATGAAGGAATTTTCGATAGAGATCTTCCCATCCAGTAATTGATCAATATTGCAAACATATATACCATACATAAGTTGGTCCCTATAATGACTGCAAAAAACACTTGAGCTTTACTACTTATTTGTGTTGAGGAGTCCTTATCATGGGATCCTAATGAGAAACAAAATGTGTTAAGTGTTGTTTCTGATCTCTCCAACCATTAATGATTGGGAATATGGTATTCTATAAATTTGGTGGGGGAATTAGATCCACACATTGAGGGTAATATTTCTTTTCTAGCTGAACTGGCACATCTCGTTCTTTCAAGGAATCTGATCGATTTTTTATTACCTCAAATGTGTTCATAAGCACTTGTGGAATATTTGGATGAGTTGGGAACTATACAGTTACAACATATTTATCTTGAACTGGTACAATGACTAGCAAAACCTTTGGTGGCGGTGCTAGTAATTTCCTTGGATAACCCACGGGAACAGGCCTATAAGGATGTGTTTGATCCTGTCCTAACTGTGTATACAATGGAGGGAATTAATTATCTCCATCTACAGTTACCACAAATCTGATTTTCTAAGGAAATCATATAGGATGTGCAAGTTCATGATCTTCCTAGGGAGTTTGTCTTGTAGAAATGATGCTTCAATGTAACTTTATATTGAGCCTTTTCAAATCATTCATCTCCGGTTCTAGCTATGAAAATCTCTCTTCAAGAGAAATAAATTGAACTTCTCTAGTGAAAAATGAGATGCAATCTAACTTTTTCCTTTAACATTGTTAGATTATTTTTGGAGGGGTCGGAGTTGGTTATTTTAAGGAATACCTGGATTCTGGGTAAGCCTCTGATTTCGGGTACGTACACCTTCTTCATTTTCTTTAGTGTGTATCATATTACGACTAAGAACATCATCTTCTGATTCCCCTGAACATGACTCATTTTCTGCAAGATCTTATGCAATGGTGTTAATGACATTCACTGACACATAATTTATTGATAGAATTTTGTCAGTATCTTTGTAAGATTTTCTTCTTTCATATCATCCATGTGACTCTGCTCTCCTATATGATGGATTTTCAAAAGCTGTTTGATGGAATGTTACCCGAAGGAAATTATCATATAGTTCAATTGTGAGCTCTTTTTGTGGCTTCATCCATAATCAAGAAAAAAAACTTCCATTGATGAGGGGATTTCAGATGTGAAAAATCTCTCAGCACTATAGGCTAGGGTTTTTCATGTTCATTTTATTCAAAACATTGTACATTATTGGATTCACAGTTTTAATTAAACAATCCCCCAGCCCTGAAAGCTAAGGTGGCTCTTGAACTGCTATGGCTGAGATTTTCATAGCTTCTCTTATGATTTTATGAATTTTGGTTCGGATATTTGATGGGTACATTATCCAAAAACCACTCAAATCACCTATTTCAGAATATTGTTGTGCTATATCATACATTTTCATTATCCAACTGCTGACATCCTCTAAGCGGGATGTCTGCTCTAGATTCTAAGATGCTTGATGTAAAAGTAACTCAAAAAATTGTTTTATTTGGGTCTGAATCTGATGAGAGCTAGTTGAGGCATGTTCTTGACTATACATTTGATTACATATAAAATCTGTTGATTGTATCCAGCCATGGGAAATAACACTACATGAGACCACTTTTTTTGGTATTTGCTTATTATTGATTGTAGTGAAATGAAATTATCCATGTCCACCCCATCCTCTGATACGAACACCAGATGGGGTGTCATAAATTAACTAGATTAGTGTATTTATATCATTAAGGCATGCACACTAAAGGGTTCTCTGTTGCTTTTCAACCTTCAAATGTTGTAAATATAAGAGAGATGCCAAATCAATTTGGTATTGCAACCCTTCTATTACCTTTACATTATTTTGATTTTCATAATATGGTAATAATTTGGATTTCATATGATGAAGAGTCTTTTATAAGTTGAGGCGGACATCATGAATGTAATCTTCTACCATCAATTATAGAATGTTGTATTGATAATTTTCTAAAGTCTAGAACATGACTGGTATTTCTTCTTTAGATAATAGTTTTCTCATGTTTAACATATCTTCATTTTATTTCACTGGAGGTTTATCCACTTGGTCAGACCAATGTGGATGCTCTATATTAGAAGAAAAATAACCCATGGGAGGTTTAGAGAATGACAGTTTCCTTAATATGTCTCTTGGTTGATAAATTATTTCACATGTTAATGATAAGGCATCAGACATGACTGGCCTTGTGTTGGGAAGTGCCTCGAGATAAGAGGGATTTTTCATTACTACATTGTCAATTATAGAATTATCTTGACATTGAGAAATATTACTACGAAATGTACTTTCGCAGTGAATTCCATCATTGTGAGAACCACCATGGTGGATTACAGAAAGGATAAATCCTTTTTCTCCTTATTCTTCTGGCCACACTGAGGGTTGTTGTGGATCTCATCGGAAGATAGGCTCTTTGTATTGACATTATTTTCATGAAGAAAGAATTCATGATTAAGTTTTAGTTGGATAATATCATTATTATTACTACCACTACCATAATTTGGTAATGAGAGTGTAGAATGTTGAGCTACACTAAATAAATGTATGTGGGACTCAAGAACTCCAGCATTAAGAGGAGTAAAATTGTAGCTGGAATCTTGATTTTCCAACCGTGTTTGGTGAGTATTTTTCTTGGATGTTCTCTTAAAATTAATTGGGGCCACTTACTGGGATAAGTGGTTATCATGGGAAGGTGTATGTGCCTCCTAATGAGTGGTCACTAAAACGAACTGATTACCTTTAATTGGAACAGGTGTATGTTCTCAATATTGTTGTCTATATGATATGGAGGAGTATGTCCCATGACCCTCATGGAATAAAATATAGGTTTGTATCTGCTCTATGATGGCATGACGATGTGTCATCCCTAGTCTAGGGACAAATTTATGTGTCTCTTCCCCTAGTATTTCTGAAGTAGTTGTTATAATATTGAGGCATGCTTCCAGAATATGTGTAGGAATTTATGTCTTCCCTTTCCCCATTTAGAAAATATGTTTGGTGACTTCAAAATCTGAAATAGGAATATATGTCCATTACATAAATGTAGTAGGTGTATATTCCAGCTCTCTTCCTCCTTTTCATGTAAATGGTTATTTACAGTACTCATGTATGAGGACAGAGAGTTGGGTCTGCCCCAGATTTGTCATCGGAGCTTTCCGACTGACTTCTCTGGGTTTTTCCAAATGAGGTTGTTGGAAGGATTGATGAACACTGGTAGGTATATGTTCCTCCAAGATTATTTTCATCAAACAAGGTAGAATAACTTTCTTCAATACTGATAGATGAGACTGCTGGAAGAATTGGGGATTGTAAGTAGTTGTATATTCATGTTCACTAGTTTCTACCACATTTTATTGGTAGACTTCAATAAATACAGTCAGACGAGCCTGCTGACTAACTGATAATTTTGAAATATGTGGACATGCCTATTCATAGTACTCCACTGGATCTTCCTAACAGGATTGGTGGGTTATTACCCGATGAGTATATTGGGTTGTGGAGTTAAGATAGAAGCGTGTATGTTTCTGATCATTGTTCCCCATAAAGTTAGGTTGACGAGCTTTTTTGGAGGGTGAAGAGGTAATAAACTTCTCCCTTTAGACCGTACGTTGTCCCCATTGGTTCGTCTTGAGTGCCCAAGTCTGAGGCACATGGGACGAAAGTCTAAAGACAACACCCCTATCTTATTGTTGGTTCACTGCCACACAATTCTGCTAGTGGCGATTGTTGGTGGGAGTCCATAGAAAAGACCCATGCATCCATCAATTGAGGTCCTAAGTGGCATCTTGATCCAAATCCCTGCAATATGGGAGGTACTGAATGTAGCGTTTTGGGGAAAGAGACCCAAAAATGTTGAAAACAGTTGTTGGAACCACCTGCTTCTTGATCATCGGTCATTGATAGCAGGATGATCAAGGATTGTTATTAACCTGGAAGGCATGTCAGGTAGCCTCCATGGTTGGGATTGTACTATGCATATGATTCTACTTTATGAGCACTTTGGAGACCCAATGTTGAAGACACTGGGTGGGTGATAACATCCTTCCCATGGATGAGGATCCTGCTTGAGCAGCGGTTGGGAAGTTCACATATTCCTTCTTGAAGAAATCCATTTTGGACTGAAGAGAGTTATAAGAAAAAAAAAACTTAGAAATAATAATAAACATCATTAATGTGGCTTCATTTAGATGGATACATGTAAGATTTATTTCTTTTTCTGTACATCCATTACCAATTCATAGGGGCCTGACAGGGGGTAACATTATTAACTTGGTTAAGGATTCATGTCGGGTTCACCATTTGTGTTTCATATTTCCTTGAAATGTGTGTTCTAGTTATAATAATAACTACTTCTAGATGGTTTCCATTAGATTTTTTAATGTAACTAGAAACACTCAAGATTTCATTATCCAAAAGGGGTCTTCTTTCCAAATGAAGGAATTCATTAAATTTGAACTTTATGATACTTAATAATGTGTATTAGTTGAGAGGATGGGAGGTCAGACTCATCACACCCTTTTGGGGGGAAATAATGTCTATTTCGGGAATCTAATTATAAATTTAAGATATTTTCATGAATCCTTATTAATTTACCATATACAAAATAATATTCCCATGGAATTTGTATTCACTTATAAACATGTGAAAATTTTGAATCATCTGTATGTATTTGAGGTTCTCCATCAATGTTATCCTCTCATATACTACTTAAAGATTCTTTTAACCATTGTTATGATGATACTGGTTTTTATGAAACTCAGTGGGACACTCTAGAATTTATAAATTTATATGGAGACGAAGGGTTTTTTTTGATGTTGGGATCTTACCCATAAAATGGACTACATATGTATACTTGTGAATGGAATCATAACCCTCGTAGTTCGGTGCCACTTAATGGGACACAACATGCATTTTAAATTCATGTGATAAGGACCCGAACATATAGATTAATGTCATGTGGTAATGAAATATATGAAAAATATTCCTAGAAGAAGTTTGGTGTGGGACTTATGCCAAAATAGCCTAAGGAACTGAGAAAGGATATGGGTTTCCAACTAATATGTGACCCTATTGGGAATATGGCCCAAGGAAAACAAGTTTGATTTAAAGTGTTGGGTTTTGACCTCAATGAGTCTTTCTATGTATCCCATTAAGATGGGAATAAAATCCCACTTAGTTCGATAAGTTTCATAGTAGATTATAGTCCTTTGAGAGAAATGATTTTGGGCTTACTTTCAGAAAAGGATTCCTTGATTATTTGGGGGGTTTAATTTGGTGACTATTCCTATAAAGGATACCCAGATTAAAGGAATTAGGGTTAGATTCCTAAAGAGTATATCTAGTGAGCTTGGGCCCTAATAAGGATTCCTATGTATCCTTGTTTGATTAGGAATTAGAGTTCTTTTAGTTTATTCTATTTTGAAAATTTTGTGATCATGAAAAATCTCTAAGACCATGTGAGTCATGATCGGTGTGAGAAACAAGACGATGTCAATGATTCAACAAAGGAACCCACACTTTTCCTCTTCTTCTAGTGGAAGAGGGTGTGCCTATGGTGGTGACGGTGGACGAGGTTGAGTCAACCCGAGAAGAGGGAGAGGTGATGAGCCCTTCTTCTATTCTCTTTACATTGGAAAAGGATCCAATGAATGGAAGGAGGACTGATGGTTAAGGGATTACACCAGGATGGATGCCCTTTGATATTGGTTGGGGATTACTCTTATGGAGAATGCCCATTTGAGGTTTGGTTGGAACTTACTCTTAATGAGGATGCCCATTTGAGACTGGTTGGGGGTTACTCATATGGAGGATTCCCATTTGATATTAGTTTGATCTTACTCCTATGGAGGATGCCCATTTGGGAATTTGTTGGTGATTAGTCCTAAGGAGGATACCTATTTGGGAATCGGTTGGGGATTACTCCAAAGTGGATGCCCATTGATGAATTGTTTAGGGCTTACTCCTAAGGAGGATTCCCATTCGAGATTGCTTGGGTCTTACTCCTAAGGTGGATGAACATTAATAATTTTCTAGGGATTAATCCAAATAAGGATGCCCATTTGAGATTGGTTGGGGCTTACTCCTATGGAGGATTCCGATTTGAGGTTTGTTTGGGGCATACTTCTAAGGAGGATGCCCATTTGGAATTGGTTGGGGTTTACTCTTAAGGAGGATGCCAAATTGGAAATGGTTGGGGGTTACTCCTAAGGAGGATTACCATCATGGAATTGGTTGAGGATTACACCTAAGGATGATGACCATTTTTTATTTAACCTAGCATAGGAGTCAGGTGATGAGGTTTAAGGAGTTTTTTAAGGAGTGTATCAACTCAATGTACTTAAGGAATCCATAAGGAGAGTCGAAACTCATAACATGTGAAATGAACTAAGAAGACTAAGTTGACTCAATGAACATCAATGAATGTGATGGAGTGTATCAAATCATGGTATTCCAAGGGTAGATGTTGGGCCACATAATGGGCACAATGGAAAATGTCATTGACCGGAACTGAAAAGTTTGTGGTGCGACTCTTAATTTTTCAAGGGTGCCAGTGAAAAAAATGAATGGATCAGTCCACAGGCCAGGGACCATAGCCCGACACAGATCCCAAGAAGGGGTGAGGGGGAACATCCCTCACAGAATAGACCATTGGGGCCACGTAGGTTCTTCGCCATGGTATGCCACATTGGTGCATCGCGTAGATGCTTTGTGCAGATTCTCCGCACAGATGCTCCATGCTGGTGCGTCGCACAGGTTCATCGCACAGGTGATGTGCATAGATCCATGTTTTATAGTCCTTGATGGGACTTTAAACCACATTTCACCATTTAATTATCTCTTTTCTCATGTTTTAGAGAGATAACTGGGAAAATTTGTGCGATCTTGGAAAAAGAGCGACACAATAGGAGATTTGGGACTTCATCCAACTTTTTCGGTCATTGAAATAGAAAGCCCAAGGTTACAATTTATAGGCATGGATGGGGCCATGTCTTAGGAATGTTTCCCATGAAGCTACTCTTCATAGGTCCTCTGCATAGGTCTACCGCATAGGGGTATAGAAAGTGTATTGTTGTGTAGGTCCTCTACACTGGTCCTCCTTGTAGGTCCCATTGTGAAATTTATCCATCTCCTGAGTGCCACCAATTTTGATCCGTAAGTCTATTTGGGCCCTATAACCAGTAAAATTGAAGGTATTGAATAAATATACACTTATTAAGATGGTAAATACACCATGTCTTCTCATAAAAAACTTGGAATGTGAATTTAATGTGTCGATGGATTTCCATCATCGATATTGGAAATCTGCTACCTACCCCTAGATGTGAGAATAATTCTATTTATCCATCGGTATGGAGTATTATTTTGGAAAATATAAATCAATCTTACATCTTATTACTTCATGGTGAAAACATCATTACTCATACATGACATTTTTTGTCTATATGAGAATCATATCTTCACTCTACAGAAAATTGCATGCAACACATTTCATTCTGTAAACAATGGACTTGTCATCTGACCCATAGAATGATATACTTGTGACCTATAAGACATGTGTTATCCATGTGTAAAATTATGTGATTCATGGAAAACATACATAACTTCTTTTCCTATATGGTTCTGATGTAGGTGGGGTCGAGATTTTTGGTATCTTGGTTAGTGTATAATGATCTGACATGTGACCATTTTTGAGTATTTATTTTTCTATAATTGCACACTCTTTTATAAACATAATTAGATTATGTTAAGAACACATTAGTGGTTTCCTCCTGGGTATATTATCACACCCTACATGATCCCCTCGGTGTGTATGCATACATTATAGCCAAGGATCCAATAAAGGGAAAGTCTCCAATGTCATACAATTGATTAGAAGGAGAATGAAATATGGGTGGAGTTATAGTGTAATTAAAGTTTCTTGTTATGGGAAATCTTTTTGTATTCCATATTTGTTTTATTTAGTAATTGAACAATATTTATATGGTTGTTTTGTTGTATTGTATGACATATTGATACAACATGGTTTATGTTGTTTACTTTTTTTTTTGTTTTTATTTTATTTTATTAATTCTACCTCATGTATGTGTATTGGCTGGATATTTGTATTGAGAGGATAGTAATACTGAGTGATATTTTAGGACCCCACCATTAGTTAGTATCCTCTTACATATGGGAGAATATGCTTGAGGTAATCTGGACCTCTATCCTAGACCCACAGATTTAGTTCATGACATTACAAAATGATATATGAGTCATTCATTTTCATTGGATATAATTTGGGAGTATGGTGGAAAATAAACAAGATAATTGGGACTTGGGTAAGGGAGTTATGAATATAAGTGGGTATCTTACATGTAATGGAATTCTATGTAATGAACTAAACTTTTATAAATTAAATTCAAATTTATGTGAGTAAATACTTTTTTATATAATGTACTAATAGAAAAAAGATGCCCTAATATTGAAATTTTTTACTGTTATAAGTTAAATTATATTATATTTAAAATATCATTAATAAAAATAACAATTAATATTATAGTTTTTGTGTAGATACCATTATTTTTAGTATATTAAGGTTAATTATAAATTCTAATTGACACAAAATGAAGGAGAGATGACCTTGACCAGTTGGATCATACCATATGTAGACCATTTATAAAATATTTATAGAGATATATCATCACTACTATTTTCCTTTGATGAAGACTTAGTTGAGATTAAATACCTAAAATATGGGAGAAACAATTTATGGGAGATGTTCATGATCATTAATATCACAATCCAAGCCCTATTATCCAAAACGCCTCCAAAAAATCTCACCCTCACAAACATTACCAATAGGTAATCTGGCATTGTAATAAGGGGTCATCTATACAGAGCATAAAAGAATAAATTTTTTATTTTAAATTTTAATAAAATAATGATTTTAAATATTAATTTTTATTATTACATTTTACAAGATTAGATAATGAGTTTAATAAGAAATATATTGTTTATACAATGAAACCCAAATTGTATTTTTTTTAAATATATAGTTTCATTCAAGAATCCCTTTTAATGAATTAATGATTTTATGAAATAAATGATATTCTAATAAAATTTTATTAATAATTAATATTTATTAATTATAAATGATAATATAATTTTACAAAGTCAAAAATAATTTCTACATGAGTCAAAATACTTTTATTGTAAAAAAATAGTACTTTTAAATAAGGTTGATTTTTGGTTTAAAATTAAAAATTATTATAAATAGAGATATATTTAGATAAAATAAATTATATTTTTTAAATCCACACATTGAAATTATTCAATAGATATTTTTACAATATTTTGAGATATAGTCGAATTTTTAGGTCAAAATTAAATATGGTATAAATATACAGTGTGTATCATGACATCATATAATCCAAAAAGTGATTTAATAAATAATATAATAATTATAATCCGAAAAAATTATATTTTACATTTAAAATTATGTGTGTATTGTTTATTTTACTAATTTTATAAACCCTTAATGAATCCTACAAAACCTATATTATATTATATGGTTTCAAAATTAGTTTTTTTTAAACATGACTCGTTTCTATGTCACCAAGGGTATTGGATTGATGAGTTAGATTATTATACATATAAAATAATGAGAACAAATCCCATTGGGTAGAAACCATGTGCAAAAACCAGGAGAAGGTTTGTGGTGTTGATTACTTCATTATATAGAATCCAAATCCTATGTTTGGAAATTAATAAAGAACTCTCATATATTTTTATATCTAAAACTGCACATCCTACCATTCGACTTTACTAAAAAATATTAGATCCTAAAATTAATCTAATTTTACCTCTAAAAATACCTCATAAGTAACCACTATGTTCTTAAGATGCTCCTCTCATGCTTTTAGAATCTCCTTCTCAAGAAAAGGGGTCATCTCCTTCCCCTCTTAATTCGAATACCTTCATTATGTCATACCTTTGGATTTCCAATTTCTAAAATTGTTATATATTTTTATAAATCTCTATCACTTTCCACTTTATTAAAATGTATTTAGAAACCCCATTCAGTCCCATCCATCGATTCTATAAAACATTATGTAAACTCATTATGATTTCACAATAACCCTATTAATTTCCAAGACAAACATTTGTGTAGTGAATAACCATCTCCGATTCTAGTCAATGTTATTAAACTAGTTGTACATATCCTTACTTGATTAGGGATTTACCTTTAGGTAAAATAATGTCCTAAATCTCTATGTTAAAATTGATGAAATATATCCTTTTGTTGTATGATCTATCGGGCCCTCTTATGTATATAAATGACATGATTGTAATGGGGGGCCAGAATTATATAGTCCTACAATGCATTAGCTAATATTTTTATTTCATGAGATTCCATATAGGGTTTATGGGCTGTTATTCTATGAATACTATGTTCTATTTTAATTTTTTTATCATTGAATTATGTTTATGATGTTTTGTAATACCTTCTTGTCACAGTCTTATGTTGTCGTTATGCTATCATGTTATATAATGCCTTATTGATAAAGATTATGATTCTCACCCCTCTTTTGCTTCTTAGATATACCACTTGGATAACATGTACTGCTTTAACTTATTCTATGAAAGGTTTATTCCCCTATTAGACTTTATATATCACCCATTTCTCATGTACATCACAGGCTATCCCATAATGTTTTAGAAGACCCAAGGAATATAAGGGATTTTTTTAGAGTTTTTAAATAACAATTTTTTACACATGTTTAAATTTAATTTTCTATACACATAATTTTTAAAATACACTAGTCATTATGATATTATAAGGTTGTATTAACCATATATTTATATAACAAATATTGAATTAAAATGTATAAAAATATTGGTTTTCATAGTTGGTATCGAAGGAATGTCAAGTTATTTTTGGGAACTAGGATTATAAATATCTATTGAAAGCCTTTGGGACAATAATGAACAGAGTAAACCATATCTGAATTTTGGTAAGGCATAGATTATGTGGTTTCCATAAAAATAAATCCATGTTCAGAAACTTCAACTGATGTGGCTCTAGTACATAGGTACCTATGTGTAATAATAATAAAAAGGGAACATTACGATGGACTCAATCATCACCTGGTGTATAAAAATAGACCTTTATACAGACTTTGTTTATCCTTCCTTAGATATATTCCTTGTAAAACTCACATGATCCTTACAAACCATTATGATAGGAATAAAAATTCATATAATATTTTATATGAAGAAATATATCATTGAAAAAACAAATACTGAAGCATAAAAAATCATAGGTAATGAAATATTTTTCATATATGAAATATCCATTTAATGTTAACAGTTTCACATTTATGTATTTAATAGTTTTTAAATACTCATAGCAAATTTTCCATTTTTTGAGTCAACGGTTATAAATATGAGAAATTGAGCCAATAAGAAATTTGAGGGGAAATGTGATGACTTCCCAAATGTGATTAACAACCCAATGCGGTCATTAATAATGTCCCTTATGATAATTATTTCTCTATTCAATAAGGTATTAAATTAAAATCTAAATCTAGATGAATTCCCTAATCCCCCTAAAAAATAGAATGTTTCAATTGATACCTTTATGCAACTAATGCCTCAAAATTTCAATGGATATTTAGATCCCTTAATCATAGAGAAATGGATGAAATCCATTGAATATATATTTTCCATCCTTCAATGCTTTGAGAAAGAGAAGGTCATGATAGATTTTTATCATATGGAGGGTGAAGTTGATCAATGGTGGATGTTCATTAAAAATATGAAGCTCATGGAGGAGATCAAAGTGACAAATTGAAGTGAATTCTAGAAAAAAAAATTGAAATATATATTCCTTGCACTCTGTAACTTAAAATGGAGAGATCTTTCCTTATCTTCAAGCAAAATAGAAAAAGTCAAATGGAGTGTTTGAGGAAAACTTCACAAGACTTTAACCATATGCCTCCAACTTTTTCATTACCTCTAAAAGTAAATTTGACTACTTATTTGGTAGGATAAATCAGAGTTTACGAAGAGGAATAAAATTTTAGGGGTTTGAAAATTTTGAATAAATTATCTAATAATTCATCAAATTATAAATAGAGATCAAGGAATCTCAATTTTATCATAGTTAAAAGAAGAATAAAAAAATATTAATGTTTTTTATAATGGATAAATATAATGATGTTGAGAAATTCAACCATCCCACATTTCAAAATGTGTGGGAAGAAACATCATTGGGATTTAATTAGGGGGATAATGAAATTCATTATCTGCAGAAAGGAAGGCCTCCAAACTAGTGATTTACTATGTGATAAATCCACCATTTTGATGGAATAAATTATTGATCAAGTAAAACCCCAACCTATTCCCCAATTTTTAAACTACACGGAACATGGAAACTATAAAAATAATCTTCCTAATACAATTTTTGTCACTAGAAACTGACAAAAACAACATCCAAGGCCTACAGAACAAGGGAGATCTTATTCCATCACAACTGCTAAGGTGGATCCCAACAATGACGTGGTGCTAGATACACCTGTTAATCATTTAAAAATAGAGAACACACTTTTTAAATCCAAATCTCTGAATTCATTCATAATAACAAATTTTATTAAAACTATCCAGAAACCACCTCAAAACATAGATGTTGAGTTATTAGTGAATATGTAGAATGGGTCAATTGTTGTATCCCAAGAATATACCTCATCACCAAAACAAATTTTTGGGATGAATTTCCTATAAAATCTTATAATACTATCCTTTTTAGAATCTTAATCTATTCTAGGAACGGATTTGATTTTCTTGAATAGAGGAAACATAAATTTCCAAGATAATGATATGACCATTGGTATCACAAATTGCTATTCTATTTTATACAAGTGAAGGATTGATGAATGTTCTTCCATACCAATATCTCAATGGAATATATATTATTTCATTGAAATCAAGTGTATCTAGGTAAAATGGTTGATATTGAATAAATAATCATCCTTTAAGACATAACCATTATGGGGGAACACACTGATGTGTTTCCCAGAGAATTTTTTGGTCTTCCTCGTAGGCTTGAGGTTGAGTTCTCAATTTATAGAATACCTGTAGATTTTCAAATTTCCTTGAATCCATATAGAATAGTAACATAAAAACTTGAGGAACTAAATAAATAATTAATGCATAATATAGATAAAGGTTTTATACACCAAAGTGCTTCACCATGGGGTGCACTTTACATTTTTGTTAAGAACAAGGATTGGTCAATGAAACTATGCATTGATTATCATGTGATCCAAAATATGATAAAGAAGAAAAATAACCATCTAACACATAGATATTACATGTTGGTTCTACTATGTATAGTATAATAGTTCTCTATGGTGTATCTCTAGTTTGGTTATTATTATGTAAATGTGAATAATGAGGATATCCCCATGGTTGATTTTTTACAATTTATGAGCACTATGAGTTCATAGTGATTCCATTTTAACACACTAATGCTCCAAAAATATTTGAGGACATAATGAACAGAATATTTTGGAATTATATTGATAAATATTTTGTGTTCTTAATAGATGCTATTATTATTTACTGCCAAATAAAGGAGGAACATTTGGAGTATTTAAATTCTGTACTATAGAACTCATGGATGGAAAAGTTATATAAAATTTAAAATAAAATTGAGTTTTTATTGGAACAAGTAACCTTATTAGGTTATTTTATCACCAATAAAGTGATATTTATGGATCCATAAAATCATAGGCAATCAAATAATTGACCAAACAAATATATTTTATGGGAATATGTAGTTTCCTTATATTATCCGGGCAATATCATAAATTGTTTAGAAACTTCTCATGATATTCAAGCCCACTACCTAATCATAATATGAATGGATTAATGTTTTTGTGGATTGATGAATGTGAATAAATATTTAAACAAATGAATAAGAGTCCAATCACAACACCTACACTCACATTACCCATCATTGGGGAAGGATTTGTGATCTATAGTGATGTTTCCAAAAAAGCGATTGGGTTATGTACTAATGAGAAATGCACAGGTGATAGAATATGGATCCATAAAATTAATGATAAATTTCTAGAACTACCCTATAACACCCCAAGCTTCCACGGTACTCTTTTCTTTGAATAATACAGTAGCGTGTGTTGTACGCAACTTCGAGTTCTAACACACACCACAACCAATCAAACTAGCCATTATGAATAGTAATAACCACTTATTTAAATTTTAAAAATTTTATCTCTCAAAATGGAATTCATTTTTGGATTCAGAATATTGAAATTATCTTAGGGTGAAATTATGGTACTTTTTGGATAACTTTTATATTTTGATGAATAGTGAAAATTATGAAATTTTAATTAAAAACACCTTTTTAATCAAAATAATTAATAGTGATAAATTATGAATTAGAGTAGTTTTAAATTATATTTATAATATAGTTCTACAATTTAGTATAATGTTGGTCATTGGACATAAATTCACAATTAAACCGGACATAAACAAGTGTCAATCTTTTGATGGTTATTATTTCTTAAAAATATGCTTTTTGTTTTGACAGCGGGAATTAATTTTAAATTAATTTCTGCCACTTTTGTGTTATGAATTTAGAAATATGGATTCCATATTTGGAATCAGGAATTCCAAATTTTGTAAATATGTAAATTTTATTTTTATAATTTTTAAATAATTAGTTCGGTAAATATTTTATTTACCATGGTTAATGGGTAAATCCGGTAATTAAGGGTAAAAAAATAATTTTATAATAATAGTAAATTACACTAAAATGTATACAAATCCTATTTTTTGATACATGTACGGCCATGAGCATCTTTGGGTCGATTTTGGGACCCCATGGAGACACTTGTAGGTGATAAGGACACTTTATATTAATTATGTTAAAGTAAATACAAAAATGACATAAGCATATATCTTTTAGAAAAACTATTTTTACATAGAGTTATATATGTTATCATTTCGACTATAAATATTCATTAGAAAGATAAAAATATTTCCTAAAAAATGGTATTTTATTTATAATTTTTAGACCTTTAATAATTAAATTTATTTATGACACAATAATGATGTAGTATTTTCCTTATTAATGAAAGAATCAAACAATTGTTGTTATAAATGTTAAAATAAATATAATTTGAACGTTTTGATGACATAAACGAATTTTATTGGTTAATATAACATTTAATTATTGATTAAATGAATTTTTTTTGAATTAATAAAGTTTTTATGACTTTAACAAAAATAAATTATTGAATAGTGTCAAAATTGACAAAAATGAGTTTTTAAAACAAATATTATATTATTAATTATTATTGTATTCCTAAAAATATATGGTTCAGCCAAAGGACTTATATCATGTTATTTGTATCATTAATGGACCATTTGGGGGTCCATTTTATGTATATAGTATGTTTATTAACTATATAATATAAAAATACAAAGTGAAATGGTAAATGTCAAACTAATTAACTAAGAGTTAAAACTAAAAGATAAGGTTAATATAATTGTAGACGCCGGAAAAGTCCGTTGTTCCCAAACGAAGCTCCGGATGCGGAAAGCGAAGTGATATTTGGAGTCAGAGGCACGTTCCGGAGGGCCCGGAGGACTTGCGCGAAATTTCAGAGGCCCGCGCGCAAAGTTGAGTCGCGGCGCGCAATCCTCCCGGGATGCGCGCAATGCGCTGGGCCGGCGCGCTATTTTGCGCGCCCGTGGCCTGCGCGGCTCCCTTGCGCGCCGGGTCCTGATTCCGCGCCCGCGAAGGGAATTCCACGCCCGAGACCGGATTCCGCACCCGGGGTTGCCTATAAATATAAGGCGACCCCCGACGTTTTGAAGGTTTCCAGAATCCGAAGCGTCGCTCGTTCGCGCAATCCAACCCCTTCCGCGTGCAATGCTGATCTTCAGGTAACCTCCTTTCTTTCGCGCAATAGAGCCTTGGGGTTCGCCTTCGCGCGCAATCCCCTTGACTCCTTTCCTTTGAATAAATCCTTAACCCGAAGGCCTTTGCACGCAAAAGAAGCCTCTTGCGCGCAATTGCCCCCCGGGTGCGCGCAATCCAGCCCGATTGCGCGCACCCCCCATTTTCAAAGTGGCCATTCGTTAGAGAATGAGCCGTTGCCCCCGCGTGCTACCCGAAGCCCGGTGCGCGCAATCTCAATCATCCGCGCGCAAAGGGCTGGCCCGATTGCGCGCCAGCCCGCCATTTTGCGCGCCGACCTGCTGTTTTGCGCGCAAAGCTCCTCTTTTGCGCGCAATCCGCCAGGGTAGCCCCCCTTGACCCCCTGAGGGTACCCGCCTGCGTGGCGCCCGATGATCTTCATCCTGGGTGACCGCACCGTGCGTTGTCTTCCCGTGCGGCCCTCCAGGCTTGCGCGAAGTGACACGGACCCATCGGCGGCAACCAACGTCCAGCATGACGTTAAACTGCACATACGTCCAGCATGACGTTAAACTGCACATTTGTCCAGCATGACGTTAAACTGCACATTCGTCCCGCATGACGTTAAACTGCACATACGTCCAGTATGACGTTAAACTGCACATTTTTCCAGCATGACGTTAAACTGCACATTCGTCCCGCATGACGCTAAACTGCATCTGTCCAACATGACGTTAAACTGTACTACGTCCAAGCTGCATGACGCTAAACTGCCTAGCCCCTATCGTCCGTGCTGCAAGACGTTAAACTGCCGAGCACCTTCGTCCTCCAACACGACGTTAAACTGTACTTCGTCCGGCAAGACGTTAAACCGTCCGCTTCGTCCTCAACACACGACGTTAAACTGTACTTCGTCCGGCAAGACGTTAAACCGTCCGCTTCGTCCTCAACACACGACGTTAAACTGTACTTCGTCCGGCAAGACGTTAAACCGTCCGCTTCGTCCTCAACACACGACGTTAAACTGTACTTCGTCCGGCAAGACGTTAAACCGTCCGCATCACCCGATCCCGTGCCTCGCACGCAGGGTCCCCCCCCGGTTTGGATGTGGCCCCCACCCGCTCGTCTCTGCAGGGATGTCGGGATTGCCCCTCTTTAGGGACGATTTAATGGGAGTGGCTTTTCCCTACAGGGGTAGGGTATTACAAACCCCTAGTTTCTTGTGGGGGGCTGCAATGTGTATCTCCATTGCGCTCCCCCACTGCCGAAGCCAGTAGAGGGTGTGACTGGGATCGAGGTGTCTCCTACTTTCGGTCCAAGTCCCTTCCAACTGAGTTTTGCCGCATCCGGGCTGCCTCAAGTGCGTAAGTCCTGACAGAATGAACTACGTGGACTTTGATCCCTGTCTTCTAAACAGGGTACGTAGGAAGCCTCCCTGAGGTTCAAGCCCACCACCTGGTCGTCCCGGTCGTATTCACGTCGGTTCGTCCATTAGTGGACCCCTCCAGGGTTCACGCTTGCGTCGATTCACCTATGAATCCGCCCCTGTGGGAGACGGCCCGTGTGTATCTCCACTGTGCCTCCCCACAGCCCCTTTTTCCACCTCTCCTTTTATCGTCCAGCATGACGTGAAACTGTGATCCACCCGGCCGTTCCATCTCCCCCTGTGCGAGGTGGTTCGGTTCAATCCTCCGCCCGGCGGCCTCGACCCCTTCGTGAGTCGGCTTGCCGACGTCCAGCATGACGTTAAACTGTATACCCGAACTACGTCGACTTTGATCCGTGCTAACGCGCGGTACGTAGGAAGCCCCTACGGGGTCCAAGCTCTTCACTCCATCATCCATCCTGATCCTTACCCGGGCCGCCACATACCGGTGGGGTCATGCCACTTCTCTCTACTCCACATCACTTGGGAAGCCGCCCATGCGCTGGCCCCAGCGTCGGAGGTTCCCCGCAAGGGGTTCTGTCATCTGATCCACTTTTCGTGTTGATCGGTCCGATGCCGTCCCCGCTGGACGTTAAACTCGCGGCGTACCCCGTGTTAAACATGGGAAGCTGAGGAAAACCTCAGGGGAAACAGTTCCCCGCACCCAGTGCGGGATGCCTCAGGCCATCATGCCTTCGAGAAGCCCTATTAGGGACGGAAGAGAGACGTGCAGAGCCGCAGTGTTACGACACGCCCCCAGCACCCAGAGCCACCCGGCCTCCTCACCGCAGGTTGCTGCCCCGACCAGACTCCTTGGAGCGTCCGGGCGGAAGCAGCGTAATTAACCGGTGTCCATGAAGATATGGCGCCGGGAACGAGATTCACGAGCATGTCTTAAATCTATGAGGGAGACCCGGATTAGGCGACGAGTTCCGAGGAGACGTCCAAGGAAGGAGGAGCCGACATCCCATCATCCCGGTTTCGATCAAGGAGCAGACGCCCCTGAATAAGGGACGGATGCCGCCCGCCTTTGGAAAGCGGGACTGCGGGACCACAAGCCGCGCGCCCATCCCCTCGGGTTGACGGGTGCACGCGCGAACGCGTCCTGGCGGAACAGCGTAACCTGACGCACATCCGCACCGAAACAGAAAAATGGTGAACCCGACGTGAATCTCTACTCCTCGATACGAGGACCGATGGCTTTCAGAGGTGTTGGAAGACCGGCATGTTGCCCGGCCAAGCATTCAGTCTTACCCGCCAGGGGCTGGGGAAGGGACATCGGGCACTCCGTCTCGCAAAGTCGAGGGCCTGGGTTCTCCCCACGGAAGGCGTCGTGGCTCTAATGGTTGGTTGTCGATTCCTTTTTCCTGTCAGTGTTAATGGGTCCTTCCCCCTGCTTTCAGAAATCAGGTCGCCCGATCCAGTGCCCGATCACCGCCCGTCCACTGGCGCAGAGGTAGGGGAAACGCCGACGCGGCTCCTCCGCGCGGTCCCGCCCGTTCCACGGCCGTCCCAGCAGCCGCAATTGCGGGACGACCACGCCCTCTCTCCCCCTCGGAGGTCATCCAGAGAAGGGTGATCAACACCCTGGTGCGGAGATATGAGGAAGAGGGAGTCATCCCCACTAGGGACATGGCTCGCCTAGACCTTGAGGAGGCTGCACCTCGCCACCACCGCCGCCCCCGAGGGCCGCGCAGGGAGGCACCGCTGCCTACCTCAACGTCCAACCGCTTCGGGAGCTTATCCCCGGGGCGCTCTGACAGTTCCCTTCCCTATGCGGATGAGGTGGAAGATGCCCGGGATCACCCTATCCGGGATTCGCTCCAGGGATCTACGGTAAGGAATCCCGCCAGGCCACGGCGACACCGCCGCCAGGCCTCTCAAGTCGAAGAGCGGGCTCTCCACCTGCCCGCGCCGCTCATCCCGACTCGTCTGTCCCGACGCCAACGTCAGGCACGAGCGGAAGAGGATGCCCACCTTGGGGCCCTAGCAACAGCGGCCGCATTGGCCCAAGCCACTATTGGCTCCAGTCGCCAGGCCCCTGCGCATCCTGAGCAGGGGAACTTCTATGCCCGACCTGGATCGAGGCCTCAACCGCCCCAAAGGCAGGTTGGGTCGACTCTCCCGGTTGCTGGTGCAGGCAGTAGCCACTGCGGACCACCTCGCGGTAGCGCTATTCACCAGCGGGATCTACTCCGTGTGGCCGATCCAGGAGACATGGGTCATCCCACCTTCCGATCCCGGCCCGGAGGCCTTCCCGGAATCATCTCTCCCCGCGTTCCCTTTGATATCTGTCCCGGTGCCCCTCGCACCTTGGTTTCCAGTCCTCTTGGCCCCAGCACCAGTGCGGCCGGAGGACGCCAGGACAGAGATCATCCCTTCCCCGAAGAACCACCCAGGGGCAGGAAGGCAAGGCGTCGACTCCGAGGGAAGAATGTTACGGAATTCCGGACAGAGATCCGACCGGTTTGCTTCTCTGATTCAGAGGCGGAGTACGATTCGGCGACAGAGCCCTTTCCCCAATCCCGCCAGTCAAGGGAAGGGGTAGGAATGCGGCACGTCAGCCTCGTGCTCCCCGAGAGCGAGATCGATGTGATCCCCGCTTCTCTCCGAAGGTATATGCGGAGTAATGAGGGCCTGGTAGACCCCCAAGGATCAAGCTTGCGGTTGGTACCGGCCCCTCCGGAAGTGCCTTCCGTCTCGATCGGAGAAGCCGAAGACTTTTTCTGGGGACCGACGGTCGAACCACGATCTGGTGCACCCTCGGCGAGCACCGATGCTACGGCAGGATGTTCGCTCGCCGGACCGTCCTATCGTGATGTGGTAGCCAGGGCACCGCCACCCTCAGAGGGCGGCCCGAGATATGGAGGCCAATCGGCCTGTTCGCCGTATTCACCGCCGGCCAGCCCGTCAGCCCGGCGGCCCGCCTCGGCACCACTGCCGGTTCCCCGTCCGTTCCCAGCCATTGAAGAGGACCAAGGAGATCTGGGTCCCGAGTTTGAGTCGTGGAGCTTCTGGACCGTCCTTGCAGAGGGCCACTTCCCTGAGAAGTTTTGGCCAGTCGCAGGACCGGGCTTTGATGCACCCGAATCGCTCACCCCGGATGAGTTCGATTGCTTCCGCCGAACTCTCCGGGAGACTCGCTCCTGTCTTCACCACCTACAAATGCTATACCCCGGGAGTCAAGTGCACCTGGGGGATATTGGTGAGCAGTGCCGTCAAATTGACCTGGCCATGCTCCCCGCGGCTCGGCACCCCGGGTCATTTGAGCACCACGAGGCCCTCCAACAACGATGCGTTGAGTGTTTTCAAGTACTCCGCAAAGTTATCGAGGAAGCCACTCCCCACGTGTATATCCGTGGATGGGGGCAGTACGCCGCCCTACGCTTCAGTGTGATTCGCCGACAGCCCGATTCGCTGGGTGGCCCTGAGGGTATATCCCCAGGGACAGAAACGGTCAATATGGCTGACCTGTCGGGAGAGGGGAACGGCTTGGAACTTCTCGACGGGGGCTTCCCCCCCGAAGACAAGCCGTCGTCAGAGCCATCGGTGAGAGTCACTCGTCATCAGAGGAACCTCCTGGGGCTCCCCGCACCCACTGAAGCACTGACGTTGAGCCGAAACTTCAGCAAAGGAAAAGAGCACAGCGAGGTTATAAAGCCCGCCGACCCATCTGCCTCCATGCAGAGGGCAGAGGAGGATCCTGAGAAGGCTACGCTACGTCAGAAGCTCGCCGAACAGAAGAAGCTGGTTGACCAGCTCCTCGCCGAGCGCGCTGCAGAACGGCGGCCTGACTACGGTGATCCTAGGCCAGGACAGCAGGGACCGGAACAACAGCTCCTCGACGAGACTCTCCCGGGCAACCGTGATTACGCCGTGTTCGCCGACAGGAGAGAGGCCATTGCCTACGGCAAGAGGGCGCGGTATGTTTCGCCACACCCTCCCGAGCGGTGTGACTACCTGAGAGACCCCGCTCGGATTCCTCCCGCTGCCCCAAGGGCCGCTCCGCCCGCCATCCCACGAGCTGCCGAGTTCGGCGACCCGGTCGACGACCCGATTGAAGGGCCATGCAATGCGCTCGTGGTTAGAGATCCTCGCCAGGACTGGAACCCATGTCCGGACGATCCGATGGCGGCACTCATTGCCCGCTTGGAGGCCTTGGAGACTCGGCAGGTGGCGATCCCACCGGACGGCAAGCCCTACCCAGCATGGGTGGATGACATGTCGGCGCCTCCGGGATTCGGGAATCCCACTTTCGCTCCCTTCAACGGGACTGGAGATCCGCCACAGCATTTAGCCCACTTCAACTCGAGGTGCGGGCCTATGTTGGGGACTCCGGCGCAGCAAGAGGCCGCTAAGCTTCGCTGCTTTGTTCAGACACTGGAAGGGCCAGCATTTGTCTGGTACAGCCAGCTCCCCGTCGGGTCGGTAACCAGCTGGGAGGACCTCCGTAGACAGTTCCTCTACCAGTTCAGTTCCACGACCTGGAAGACAAGTATCGTAGACCTCTTCAAGTGCAAGCAGAGGCCTGATGAGCGAGTCGCGGACTTCGTCGCCCGATGGAAAGGTCTCACGTATTCCCTTGACATGCCATTGACTCAGGAGCAGTTGCTGACAATGTGCGTCGGGAACGTCAAGACCGAGCTGGTCCCTTCCCTGATCACTCAGAATTACCCCGGAGGGTTCAGGGACTTCTCAGACAAAGCTCACCGTCTTGAGGAAGCCCTGCAACAGGCCAGCCAGGCACACCCGCTGCCTCCTATGATTCCTGCAAGGAGAGTCAGCAGGGCTGAGCCCGCTGCTGTTGCCCAGATAGAGGCCCCCAGGCCGTTGGAGCTGCTGCCGGCGAGGCCAGCTCCACAGCCTCACAGGAATCCGCCTCCACGGGCTCAGTTCCCGGCCCAGCAGCGGCAGCCCCAGAACCGGCCGGCCCCTCCGCGTAATGTACCGCCACAACCCAGGCGAGATAATCAGGGTCCACCTCCTCGGCCGGCCCCTCCAGCCCCTCGTCAAGACCACGCTCCCAGGGGCCCGCGACACCTGACTTACTCATTCCACGAGGATCAAGTCCCCGGTTATTTCCGGAGCGCCCTGGAGCAGAGGATTGTGCGACTGCCTGAGTGTTGGAGGCCAGAGGAGGCACATCTTACGAATAACCCCCGCTACTGCCCCTACCATCGGGCCCTGGGGCACACCATCCAGCGGTGCTATGTGTTTAAGGATTGTCTCCAAGACCAGATTAACAACAATGTAATCAGGTTGGGCCCAGCTCCGGCACAAGTGGCGGGCATGTTCGTGGGATCAGATGACGATAGTGGCAACGAGGACGAATGGCAGCTGGTCTCCGACCGCGGATCCCAGAAGTATAATAACTGGATGGCCCGCAAGATGATCGTTCGCGCCCATGGAATCATCCGTGCGCGCTTGAATCAGCCTGAGCCCCCAGAATCTGCGGGTGTTGCTTCGGCATCGTCATCCCAGCCTGCCTCTTCCAAGAGGAGAAAACGGCGGCAGCGCAAGAAGGAAGAGCGCGCCCCGCCGGTTCCGCCACTATCCCGCACTCTCGGCGATTTGATTCCCCCGGAGATGGGGGTCCCTCCTCGGATCCGCCCGGTGATGGATGATTCGTCCGATGACGGTATTGGGTACGCTTCGGTTAACACCGTCGAGCTGGTAAATCCCTTTTCGGTTCCCGACGTTGAAGAACACCAGGTGGACCTCCCTAGTGTCCCCGGTCGTCGCCACCGTCGGAAGAACCGCAACAGCAGGAGTCGCCGGGGCACAGCCGTTGGTACCTCCAGCCAGGCCGTGCACGCCACTGAGACTAGGCAGCAGGCTCAAAACCGAGCACAACGTGCGCCGCCCCCCCATTCGGGGATGACGGATTCGCCTCCGCCGCTGTTTGTGGTGTGGGACCAGGCAGAACCGCCTCAGCCGCGTCACGACCAGATCCGCCCTGCCACGAGTCCATCCCGGCCTCCTGACCCCAGTACGGTGACCATTTCCCGGACTGCAACCAGTGAACAGCGAGATGCGCCATGTACCAGTCGGCCGCCGATCCAACCGGCAAGGCCCGTCATGCCGCCAACCGCAGAGCAACCTCCTGCAACCAGAGGCTCGCGCTTGGCCAAAAAGTATGATGTCATGAAGCACTTGGCCGACATACCAGCAAGGCTCTCCATCCTTGAGGCTCTGCGCATGTCATCTGAGATGCGCGAGGCACTCGCTGAAGCCCTGAAGAGCCCCCTCCAGTTTGAGACAGAGGTTGCGGCTGCAGAGGCCTTTCACACCGAAACGATCGAGGACGCCGAATGTCAGGCAGTTATCTCGTTCTCTGGTAAGGATGAAGACCCTCCTATACAGGGACATATTCGTCCGCTGTATGTCACTGGCCAGTTCAATGGCCTTGAAGTCCGGCACTGTCTTGTCGACACGGGGTCCGGGATTAACCTGATTCCAACTCGGACGCTCCGGAGATTGGGGTTGTCTGAGGATGACTTGATTCCCTCCGACCTCAGGATCCAGGGGTACGACCGCACCGAGAAAACCCCGGTCGGCAAGATACGTTTGAAGACCCAGTTCGGTGACTTGGTTGCCAACACCGAATTCATGGTAGTCTCTCAGGACACTGCGTATAACGCATTGATGGGCAGGCCATGGCTCCACCTTCACGCGGCGGTTCCCTCGTCATACCACCAATGCCTCAAATACTCCCTTAATGGTCGAGTAGGCGTGCTTCAAGGGGATGCCTCTCCTTTTGCCTCATGTGAAGCCCGCTATTTGGACGCGGACTATTACAAGAGCAAGGATAAGCAGATCCTGGAAGGTGAGGTTGAGCCTGTCGCTGTTGCAAGTGATCCCTGGGCAAGTCTGGATGACGCTTACGTCCTCCCGATTCACCGGTTGGACGTCGCCATGGTCTCGACGGCCCGCGAGTCTCCTGATGAGATGACCGCGACCGCCCGCGCCAGCACCAGTGGCCCAGCAGGATCTGGTAGCCCCAATGCAGTTTCCAACGCAGTCTCTCCCGTGGACGATCCCTCCCCGAGTGGAGAGGATATGGAAGACGCACCCCCAGCCTTTGAGGAGGGCGTCCCCGCCACGGTCGATGAGTTAATACAGGTGAACCTTGGAACCGAGGCCGATCCAAGACCCACATTGGTCAGTGCCGCCATGCCCTCTGAGGAGCGGCAACAGTACGTGGACTTTCTCAGGCAGCACCGTGATGTGTTCGCTTGGGGCTATGACGAGATGCCGGGGCTAGATCCTCAGGTAGCCGTCCACCGCCTTGGTCTCCCGGCGAACCATCGCGGGTTCAAGCAGCCTCCCAGGAAGATGCACCCGTCCCACGGTGCCATGGTTGAGGCCGAAGTTGACAAGCTTATCAAAGCCAACTTCGTGAGGGAAGTTCAGTACCCCAAATGGCTGGCCAACATTGTGCCGGTCAGGAAGAAGAACGGGCAGATTAGAGTCCAAGTGGGAGGGACCTTTTGTTGTCCACAAGGTCTATCCCAATGGCGCGTACTCCCTAGCGACTATGGATGGTGAGCGTGTCACTCCTCCCACCAACGCTAGGTTTCTCAAGCAGTACTTTGCCTGAGTACACTACGTCCACGCGGTAAGACGTTAAACTGCCAAGCATCATTCGTCCAAGCTACAAGACGTTAAACTGTTCAGCATACGTCCTGCACGACGTTAAACTGCATTCGTCCAGGCTACAAGACGTTAAACTGTTCAGCATTCGTCCGCGCTGCAAGACGTTAAACTACCAAGTGCCACGTCCTGCACGACGTTAAACTGCATACGTCCAAGCTGCACGACGTTAAACTGCCTAGCATATCGTCCGCGCTGCAAGACGTTAAACTGCCAAGTGTTTCGTCCAACATGACGTTAAACTGTACCACGTCCACGCGGCAAGACGTTAAACTGCCAAGCATCATTCGTCCAAGCTACAAGACGTTAAACTGTTCAGCATACGTCCTGCACGACGTTAAACTGCATTCGTCCAGGCTACAAGACGTTAAACTGTTCAGCATTCGTCCGCGCTGCAAGACGTTAAACTGCCAAGTGCCACGTCCTGCACGACGTTAAACTGCATACGTCCAAGCTGCACGACGTTAAACTGCCTAGCATATCGTCCGCGCTGCAAGACGTTAAACTGCCAAGTGTTTCGTCCAACATGACGTTAAACTGTACTACGTCCGAGCTACAAGACGTTAAACTGTTCAGCATCCGTCCCGCATGACGTTAAACTGCCCCTCAAGAACTACGTGCGTCTTGATTCCCATCTTCATGGGATACGTAGGACCGCCTGAACATTCATGTTTCAGGCCCAGCCCCATCCTTTGGGAATTTCCATCCCATCTCGGGACCTTGGCCCAGTTGCCTCCGGGTGTGCGGCATACGGTGTGAACGCGGGGCTATGCCCTCATTCACGTCGATTTGCTCTCCATGCTGTACGCCCCCCACGTTTGGGGATGCCTTCTGCTCCCCCCTTCCTTTTTCGTCCTGCATGACGTTAAACTGCACTTCAAGAACTATGTGCTGCTTGATTCCCATCCTTATGGGATACGTAGGACCGCCTGGACATTCATGTTTCAGGCCCAGCCCCATTTCCCGGGAATCCCTATCCCGCGTCGGGCCTCTGGCCCAAGTTCCCCTCCTTTTTGTGCGAGGCGTATCGCGTGAGCGGGGGATTATGTCCTCATTCGCGTTGGTCTACTGGCCGCGCCGTACGCCTTCCCCGTGTGTGGGACCACCTCACACCTCTCATCGTCCTGCATGACGTTAAACTGCCTCTCAAGAACTACGTATGGCTTGATTCCCATCCTTATGGGATACGTAGGACCGCCTGGACGCTTGTGTTTCAGGTCCAGCCCCGTCTCTTGGTTGATCACGGGGATCTGCCCTCTTTTGGTTTCTCTCAGGGTGAGTCCTCCGACCCTTTTCGGTGATCTGTTAACATGTTTTGGGTACTTCGGTCTATGACTCGTAGTGTCAGATTCAATCCCGACAAGTCCTGTGTTGCTTGTCAGGCCTCGCGCTTCCTCTTGTTCGAGCCTTCACTCAAAGGGATCCTCGTTAGCGGTTTGGGTACGATGCCTCAGTGCTCTCCTACCGCTCCGGGTCGATTTACCAGCGGGTCTTGGGCCGCAAATCGATATGAATCCTGCGATTGAGCGGTCGATGCTCGTTTGCTTGCCCCGTCTTAGGCTGACGCGATCGGACGTTGTGTTGCGAATATGGTCAGCAACGTCCTTGATCGCCATGTCGGCTCTTTCAGGCTCTGAACATTGGTTGCGCAGTCCTCATCACACTCCGCCTTTGTGTGTTGTAGTGGAATCTCGACACTCTCTTCATACTGTCCTTCAGTACACCTCTACACGTTAGGCAGACCAACCAGGGTAATGATGTCGTTCGAGGCTCCCATGATCTGAGCACCAAGGATGTATGCAGATATCCTCCCTAAGGGCCATGCGTAGCTGGACCCTCGTCCCCATAAGGAGGAAGGAGTCACCCGAACAATCGCGTTCTGGGCCCAGTATATCTGGAGGCTAGCATCTCTGCCCCTCGGGTGATGGACATACGCAGACCCCTATCCCAAGACTCTTCTCCTGGAATCGTGCGTGACCGCAGGGCTGGGTATGTTCCCACCTCCGCCGTGTCCGCCGTACCGCGATAAGCGGAATCCTCCATGGTCCGAACCACACGACCTTAAACTGTGTTGTCTGGTCCTACCACACGACCGTAAAATGTGATCGTCTTGGCCGCCCGACGAGAAACGGCACTGCATCGTGATGTCCTCCGCAGGGGACACTCATGTTGGGCGCTGGTTAATAACCACGCCATTCATCAATGCCTTCCGTGGCTTGATTATTGTGGCGACGCCAGAGATTTCTCAATCACAGGCATGTCGCCGCACAAAGAAAAACCATTAATCTTTAAGGACAAACAAGAAATATCAAATGTCGCTCCTTCTGTGTGCGAGGGTCAGACCCGCACTCTTCCCCGCGCTGGTGCCCGATTGTGTTGCGCCGCGCTTCAAGAACTACGTGTGGCTTGATTCCCATCCTTATGGGATACGTAGGAACGCCCGGATGTTTGAAACTTCGGGTCCAGCCCCCCACCTCTTAGAGATTCCCCCTTCTCTGGGGAATCCGCCGCCTTCAGGTCACCCTCAAGGCGTGTTCCCCGACCCCTTGCAGTGGTCCACCGGTGTCAAGAGTACTCTGGTTTATTGCCAGGAGGGTCAGGATCCGCTTGGTCAGGTTTCCTCCACTTTTCAGGCTTCGTGCTCCCTTTCATTCGGACCCATCGTCTATGCCCTGGGTGGAGCCCCCGTGAACGGTTCGGACACAATGCCTCAGTGCTCTCCCACCGACTCGGGCCGGTACCCCCAATGGCCTCGGGCAGCAAATCGATATGAATCCTGCGATTGAGCGGTCGATGCTCGTTTTCTGCCTCATTCCACCAACGGTTAGTGCGATATTGATGCTGCTTTTTCGCCACGGTCGGCAGTGCTCCCATATCGTTACCCCGGTGCCCCCAGTCCTTGAGTGAATGGCCGCATGATTCACATTTTCCACCTCCCATTCTGACCAGGCAAAACCTCGACACTCTTGACACTATCCCCCAGTGCATCTTCGCATATCCAGGGGATAGGACCACGATGTGGCGTACTTTGAGGTCCTTATGGTCCGAGCTCTAAAGACCTTAAACTAAGATCTCTCCTTATGGTCCGAGCTCTAAAGACCTTAAACTAAGATCTCTCCTTATGGTCCGAGCTCTAAGACCTTAAACTAAGATCTCTCCTTATGGTCCGAGCTCTAAGACCTTAAACTAAGATCTCCCCTTATGGTCCGAGCTCTAAGACCTTAAACTAAGATCTTCCCTAAACGGGATTCTACGTCCTGCATGACGTTAAACTGCACTCTCAGAACTACGTGTGGCTTGATCTCCAGCCTGATGGAGTACGCAGGAACGCCCGGGCATCTCAACTCGGGTCCAGCCTCAGGGATCGTTAAGTCCCGCCCCTCCTCGTCGCCGGCCGTCTGGCCTGGCTTCTGGTAGAGTGGTGCAGTTGTGATATTCTCCCCGATTCAGCTCGGGATGCCCCATTGCAATGGTGGGAAGCGACGGTTTCCTCGTCAAAGAGGTGCTGTCTGAGAATTGGGGTGACTCACGGCCAGATTAGTGCATCCACCTAATACGCTTTCCCCACGGTGGCGCAATTTTGAGAGCGTTGGATTCTATCCGAACAAATCGTCACTTCGCCCCACGCTTCGCATGCCCTGTTGATCTGGATTTCCACCCTTGTGTCTGAAGGAACCCCCAAAGCGGTATTCATGATGACATGTGGTCCGCCTCCTGCAATATGAATGATGACCTTCGGTCCGTCTATTGCAGTTTTTATGGTCGATCCACTGTCCGCCTACCGTCTTGGGCATTTCCTGGAAGGCCGACCGTTGTGGATGTCTGGATTCGGGACACGCGATTCACCCTTTCTCATTTCCCTATGTTCGGATAAAATCTCAACGCCCCTAGCGTTGTCCCGCTCGTGTGTTGGAACAAGTTGGGGGGATGATACATTGATTAGGTCTGAGGTCGCCTTTCCTAGGAATGACCTCCCTATTTTCTCCAGAAATCCAGGCCCAATTATGGATGCCTGATGCTTGGTTAACACTCCCGCAAGACAACGAATTGTGGTTGAGCATGTTAAGCCAAAAGATGCAGATAAATATCTTGATTCATACAAATGGATCAAAGTAGCGGAAGAAAATGTTTTGGGAACGGCAAAACAAATCCCTTAGGGATTAGCGTGCTGAATGAGTCTTTCTAATGCCGCTACCCTTTGGCTGGTGGCCTCCAGAGCTGCTTCTCGCTCTCTGCGTGCCCTCTCTTCGTCGGCGGTCGCAGCACGCAGTTCGTCGATTCTGGCCTGTGCACGCTCCCGCTCGACCTGAATTGTGACCATCTGTTGGCCCGCCTCCTTCAGCTGTACCTGGGCGTCAACCAGCTGGGCTGCTAGTTTCTCCACAAGCTCGGTACACGTTGCGACGAAGGCCTCCTTCTCTGCCGCCTTCCCTTCGAGGCGCCGGACTTCCTGCTCCGCCGCGAGGAGCGCCCGCGTGCTCTCCGACATGTCCCGACTTTGTGTGACGTCGGCACGCCGGCAGCTCTCGCGCATCTTTTCGGCCATGAAATCACGAACCGTCAGATGGAGGCGTTGAGCATCAGCTCCCCTGGCACACAGGAAGCGCAGCCAGGTTTGAAGTGATCCCATGCGCCCCAGCCACTCCGATGGGTCTCGCTTGAGGAAGCGCTGGATGCACTTCCACCCCCTACGGCGCGTTATCCGGCTCTCCTCGACCGCCTCCGCGTCCGAGTCGTCCATCTCCTCGGGGTCGGCAGGCCGGTAGGCAGGGAAGGCAGCCAACAGGTCTGCTGCAGGGTCCGCCCCTGGGAGGTCCTCATGAGGGATAGGTTCCCCAACATCCGGGCGACCTTCTTCTCTCTCCCCAGCGGCGCTGACACCCTCGTTAGCCCCCGACCTCTCTCCGATGTCAGCACCGCCGGCGTCCGCAGCCCCCTGATCAGCAGTTGGTGGGGCCGGCTCGGTGTGGGAAGTCTGTTCCGGAGCAGGCGACATGTCCACCACTGGTCCACTCGTAGATGGCACGGGTTCGGCAACCCGACGAGCCTCCAATGTTGAGATCACTGCGCGGGGCATGCCATGGTTAGTCACGGATCGTCAATGGCAAGCACCAGCAGTAAAGCAAGGAGAAGCAAGGAGACTTACGGGAGTTCAGAACGTCATCTTCCGCTATCCCGGCCGCCGCAGGAACAGTTGCAGCAGGGGGCCCTTCCGCGCTTGTCAATTCGATAATGGGTGCCTGGCCCCCGCCTTGTCCTGCTGGCGCCCCTCCTACTCCCACTGAGGACGCCTGACCAACATCCGTGCGCTCCTGAGATAGATGGAGAAATGGGTTAGAAGCCTCATAAGAGAATGGATGAAGCAGATTGAGTAGGGATAGAAGCGGACCTCGAGGAGCTCAGTGACATCAACATTGTCAGAGCCGGCCACCTCGCCGCTCTCCCGCGGACTCCCCTGATGGGATCTTCCCTCGGAGCCTTCATCCTCCCCCATCTCCTCCTCTTCCTCGGAGTCGTTGCTACTGTCGTCTTCTTCCGGCGGCATCTGTTCTGGAGAGGGCTTTAGACCGAGCATCACCTTCACCAGAAGGGATGGCTCCGCACGCTGACCACGTTGGCGCGCGTAATCGTCCATGGCCGTCAGATACGCATACTGCCGGTTGAAGTCCACCCTGTCGGCAATATGGAGGCGCTCGACCTCTGGCAGATGGATTCCTTCTCTGAGAATCTTTCGCCAGATGGCGTCGGTCCCCAGTGACTGCCGCAGGGTCATCCAGGCCGACCACAGCGCCGGGAAGACTGCATCGTGGGAGGGTTCGAGCAGACGTCTCACCTGCTTCCCGGGCCGCTCTTCGACCACCGCGCGTGCCCCCTCTCTGGGCGCCGAGGTCGTAGCGGCAGCCTGCGATGTGCCCGCCGCCGAAGTCCCTGCTCGCGCCGGCTCCGCTGCTTGGCGCGCCTCCGTTCTCCCCCGTGTGGCGACGCCTCGCCTCCTTCCTTGACGCCTGGTCTCCGCACGGGTAACCTCGAGCTGCCGAACTGGCTTCCGTAGAAGCCCCTCGGGGTACGCGATGGCCCAGTGTTCGGCGTACTCGGTTGCCAAGCCAGCGTCAACCCCGGTAGGAGGGAGAGTGATGACGTCGCCAGAGCCGAAAGCGGCAAACATCAGCCACATCTGGCGAAGGACGCAAGGGTTCGTCTCCTCCCGGACAGCAGTGAATACCCTCTTCGGCATCCGTTGAAGGCACCCGAACTGCCTGGCGAACCGGGTTGGCACGTAAGGCTCGCAGAACACCTTCCCGTCGATCCGAGCCACGAGCACTTCGCCTCGCATGTTCAGGAAGTATTCATGCTGCTCCAGCGGACCCTGCCCATTGTCGATCATCTGGCCGACGGGAGTGGGGAACGGACTGAAGTTGAAATTGGCATGATTGCCAATCCGAATCCTCACGCCCTCCTCACTTAGGGTCATCGGAGCGACCCCCGCGATGTTCAGCAGGGAGGGTCGCAGGCCGTTGCCCGGAGGAATGATGGCGTTCGGAAACGTGTACCCACCGAGGTGAGCAGCCACCCAGCCGTGGAAGAACTGAAAGGGCCCACATATCCTTCGTGGCGACCCCCCTCGTGAGATGCGTCCCAGGATGGCATACAGCCTCGCCAGCACTGGGACCCCGAGGTTGTATCTTTTGTTGGCGGCCATAGCGCCCGCCACCGCCAGTGTCGCCGGGCGAACACCCATTCTCGCGTCCCGCACTGGAAGGAGCCACCCACTCAGAAAGGCGGCCAGGAACGCCGCGTACCGGACATTTGGGTCCCGGGCCTCGATGACGCGGTACCCCCATGAGCGGTAGTCGCCCGTCTCCAGGACCCGCCAGTACGACCCGTTCCGGCTCCTCTGAGCTGCGGTCGGGCACCACTTCCCCCTGCCTGGCATCTTGACCGCTGGGTCATGCTCCAAGAACTGGCTGAACCACTCCTTGTAGGCTATGTCCTTCTGGAAGTCCTTGACCCCGAGACGCTCTGTAGCCAGGTCCAGCAGATGCCACGTCAGGATGGGAGTCCGTGACCTGTCACCCCAGGTGTTCCTCGGAGGCAGGAACTCATCATACTGGTAGCCCTCCAGCGGGATACCTCCGATGCAGTGGATGTCCCAGAGACCGATGCCGACCTCCCCATGGTGAAGATGGAAGGTGTTGGTATCCGAGGACCAGCGGGTGAACAGCTCCGGCCCGAGCTCGGACTGCTGGTAGAAGTGGAACTGCGACGTCCACACCGCCTCAAACAGGCCGATGTACCGCAGCTCCTCTACGAAGTGATCGCAAGTGTGGCGTACCCAGAACGCCCAGGCCCACTCGCTGGTGAAATTGCCCCCAGACCGCAAGTCCCAGTCCTTCAGCCAGCCCTTGGTGTCGTCAGTGACACTCTGGCGATATGTGCTCGAGTAGAGGGCTGGAGAATTCTCCGCAGTAGGCTCACCCCCGTCAATGGTTCGCGTCCTCGGGTTCAGGACATAGACGTCCAAGTGCCTGGTCTCCCTGGCAGGATGCCCATTGTTGGTGATGTTATAGCGGGGAAGCTCTTCCTCCCGAGTCACCCAGGTCCGTGGCGCATCAACCTCGAACCCTGGCACCGGAACCTCATCTAGGATGCCGAAGTTCCAGAGCGGCAGGTTGTCCGACAGTGGATATGTCTTCTGGGCCGGCGTCAGCAAGTCGAACAGGGATTGATTGTTGGAAACAATCTCCTTGGCTCCGTAAACCTCCTCGTTCGCCGCCATCTCTGCTCTGCGAATGGCGGAATCCCCCTCATTTCCTTGATGCGCGGCCATCTCAGAAGTTTCGGGAGTCGTGCGGGTTAAGGGATGAAGCGTGCGGGATCAGACGAGGCTGGTAGAGAAGTTTGAAGGTTGGCGCGCAATCCAAGTGGACGGCGCGCAATTGGGAAGAATTTCGCGCAAAGTTCCGGGTTTTCGCGCAAAGACAGGCGAATTCCGGATGGTTTTGCGCGCCGATCGGGCGAATTTCGCGACCAGAAAAGGCAATTTCGCGCACGAGAGCGTTGAAGCTTATCGCGCGGAAGGCCTGTGTACGGAACGCGGAACCCTGGACCCCTATTTATAGACGAGGCCGGGATTCCGCGCCGTGCGGAACGCTCGATTGCGCGACCGCGGCTGCGAATTGCGCGCCCGGCGCCCCTTTTTGCGCGCCTAAGTCCCGCGCAGCCCAGGACTTCGGCATTCCGGCGTCTCCCTCGGAACCCGATCATTGCGGCCTCTCGCCGATCAGATTCCGAGGGGGGCTTTTGTAGACACCGGAAAAGTCCGTTGTTCCCAAACGAAGGTCCGGATGTGGAAAGCGAAGTGATATTTGGAGTCAGAGGCACGTTCCGGAGGGCCCGGAGGACTTGCGCGAAATTTCAGAGGCCCGCGCGCAAAGTTGAGTCGCGGCGCGCAATCCTCCCGGGATGCGCGCAATGCGCTGGGCCGGCGCGCTATTTTGCGCGCCCGTGGCCTGCGCGGCTCCCTTGCGCGCTGGGTCCTGATTCCGCGCCCGCGAAGGGAATTCCGCGCCCGAGACCGGATTCCGCGCCCGGGGTTGCCTATAAATATAAGGCGACCCCCGACGTTTTGAAGGTTGCCAGAATCCGAAGCGTCGCTCGTTCGCGCAATCCAACCCCTTCCGCGCGCAATGCCGATTTTCAGGTAACCTCCTTTCTTTCGCGCAATAGAGCCTTGGAGTTCGCCTTCGCGCGCAATCCCCTTGGCTCCTTTCCTTTGAATAAATCCTTAACCCGAAAGCCTTTGCGCGCAAAAGAAGCCTCTTGCGCGCAATTGCCCCGCGGGTGCGCGCAATCCAGCCCGATTGCGCGCACCCCCCATTTTCAAAGTGGCCATTCGTTAGAGAATGAGCCATTGCCCCCGCGTGCTACCCGAAGCCCGGTGCGCGCAATCTCAATCATCCGCGCGCAAAGGGCTGGCCCGATTGCGCGCCAGCCCGCCATTTTGCGCGCCGACCTGCTGTTTTGCGCGCAAAGCTCCTCTTTTGCGCGCAATCCGCCAGGGTCACCCCCCTTGACCCCCTGAGGGTACCCGCCTGCGTGGCGCCCGATGATCTTCATCCTGGGTGCCCGCACCGTGCGTTGTCTTCCCGTGCGGCCCTCCAGGCTTGCGTGAAGTGACACGGACCCATCGGCGGCAACCAACGTCCAGCATGACGTTAAACTGCAAATACGTCCAGCATGACGTTAAACTGCACATTTGTCCAGCATGACGTTAAACTGCACATTCGTCCCGCATGATGTTAAACTGCACATACGTCCAGCATGACGTTAAACTGCACATTTGTCCAGAATGACGTTAAACTGCACATTCGTCCCGCATGACGCTAAACTGCATCTGTCCAACATGACGTTAAACTGTACTACGTCCAAGCTGCACGACGCTAAACTGCCTAGCCCCTATCGTCCGTGCTGCAAGACGTTAAACTGCCAAGCACCTTCGTCCTCCAACACGACGTTAGACTGTACTTCGTCCGGCAAGACGTTAAACCGTCCGCTTCGTCCTCAACACACGACGTTAAACTGTACTTCGTCCGGCAAGATTTTAAACCGTCCGCTTCGTCCTCAACACACGACGTTAAACTGTACTTCGTCCGGCAAGACGTTAAACCGTCCGCTTCGTCCTCAACACACGACGTTAAACTGTACTTCGTCCGGCAAGACGTTAAACCGTCCGCATCACCCGATCCCGTGCCTTGCACGCAGGGTCCCCCCCCGGTTTGGATGTGGCCCCCACCCGCTCGTCTCTGCAGGGATGTCGGGATTGCCCCTCTTTAGGGACGATTTAATGGGAGCGGATTTTCCCTACGGGGGTAGGGTATTACAAACCCCTAGTTTCTTGTGGGGGGATGCAATGTGTATCTCCATTGCGCTCCCCCACTGCCGAAGCCAGTAGAGGGTGTGACTGGGATCGAGGTGTCTCCTACTTTCGGTCCAAGTCCCTTCCAACTGAGTTTTTCCGCATCCGGGCTGCCTCAAGTGCGTAAGTCCTGACAGAATGAACTACGTGGACTTTGATCCCTGTCTTCTAAACAGGGTACGTAGGAAGCCTCCCTGAGGTTCAAGCCCACCACCTGGTCGTCCCGGTCGTATTCACGTCGGTTCGTCCATTAGTGGACCCCTCCAGGGTTCACGCTTGGGTCGATTCACCTATGAATCCGCCCCTGTGGGAGACGGCCCGTGTGTATCTCCACTGTGCCTCCCCACAACCCCTTTTTCCACCTCTCCTTTTATCGTCCAGCATGACGTGAAACTGTGATCCACCCGGCCGTTCCATCTCCCCCTGTGCGAGGTGGTTCGGTTCAATCCTCCGCCCGGCGGCCTCGACCCCTTCGTGAGTCGGCTTGCCGACGTCCAGCATGACGTTAAACTGTATACCCGAACTACGTCGACTTTGATCCGTGCTAACGCGCGGTACGTAGGAAGCCCCTACGGGGTCCAAGCTCTTCACTCCATCATCCATCCTGATCCTTACCCGGGCCGCCACATCCCGGTGGGGTCATGCCACTTCTCTCCACTCCACATCACTTGGGAAGCCGCCCATGCGCTGGCCCCAGCGTCGGAGGTTCCCCGCAAGGGGTTCTGTCATCTGATCCACTTTTCCTGTTGATCGGTCCGATGCCGTCCCCGCTGGACGTTAAACTCGCGGCGTACCCCGTGTTAAACATGGGAAGCTGAGGAAAACCTCAGGGGACACAGTTCCCCGCACCCAGTGCGGGATGCCTCAGGCCATCATGCCTTCGGGAAGCCCTATTAGGGACGGAAGACAGACGTGCAGAGCCGCAGTGTTACGACACGCCCCCAGCACCCAGAGCCACCCGGCCTCCTCACCGCAGGTTGCTGCCCCGACCAGACTCCTTGGAGCGTCCGGGCGGAAGCAGTGTAATTAACCGGTGTCCATGAAGATATGGCGCCGGGAACGAGATTCACGAGCATGTCTTAAATCTATGAGGGAGACCCGGATTAGGCGACGAGTTCCGAGGAGACGTCCAAGGAAGGAGGAGCCGACATCCCATCATCCCGGTTTCGATCAAGGAGCAGACGCCCCTGAATAAGGGACGGATGCCGCCCGCCTTTGGAAAGCGGGACTGCGGGACCACAAGCCGCGCGCCCATCCCCTCGGGTTGACGGGTACACGCGCGAACGCGTCCTGGCGGAACAGCGTAACCTGACGCACATCCGCACCGAAACAATAATGACCCAAACCTGTCTAAAATCTATTGGTTGAAAGTATTTCGACCCATCCCCACCATATAAATTAAATAATCCACTTTTATCCATTAGAAACTGAATATGAATTTATAATAAAAAAATACTTTATGTTTTTTCTAAAGAGCCACTCCTCACCCTTATAAAAGCACACCACTTATAACCAATTCTTCACACCTTCAAAGCCATTTGGTTTGTCCAAATCCTGACCAAATAATCTCTCAACTTCCATCACTTAATCCTATAGACCTTAGGTTGATCATAAATCCAACCAACTAAGACCTTTTGTTCAAATCAAAAGGAATAATCCAAAGAAGAGGTAATGTTTTCACCACCCTTTTTTAAGTTCCTTTCTTCTTCAACTTCTTCATTCTCTGTTATTTCCATTATAAAATAATAACTCCAGTATCTTCTATATAATTTTATGTTATTATAAATATGGTCCTACCATATTCAGTATTATGTCTATAATTTTAATGACATGTCAACATATGTGAGTACGTACGTCTTACCGTCTCCACGTTGTGGTGTAATTGTTATTCAAAAACATTATTATTTGGATGGGTATGATAATGATATGTAATTGATTTAAATAATAAATATAATATGATAATGATATGTAATTTATGTAAATAATAAATATAACATGATAATGATTCTGTATATAAGATATACCATCCAATTATATTTTATTTTAATATCAAAAGAATGATATTGTCACTCGTACGTAAGTACGGACTACCGTCTCCACGAACGCGATGAGATTCATTCCACATAATATCCATGAAATTATAATTCCCATTTTAGGATTAAAAAAAATGTCTAAAGACTTGATATCATTCTGGATATGAATAAGATACTACCTATCCATAACAAACATGGCTTATGTAACAAAATATATAAAAGAAAATGAGTAAGTTAACACCCGAAACAAAGATAATACTAAGATATGATTAACAAATAAATGTTAAAAGATAATATATGAATTCATATTACTGTATATTAATCTTGTATAATTTAATAAAAATTATTTCACCATTATATAGGAGGTTCACCTACCCTCAACCAATGAAAAGTACAAGGTATGTTTTTATTTCACAATCTATTAATTATCCGAGGTTGTTTATACGTAATTATCTACTGGGACCTCTTTAACATCAACATCCATGTTTCTTAAAAATTTATTTCAAAACATTCTTACTATTTTACAGAATATAGGTGAAAGTCATTTATACCCATGTTTGAATTTTTATAAGAAGTTTATAAAGGAATCTTTAAATCATTTTCCGAACAAGGTCCTTCTTAACCTTTTCAACAAAATTAAGGTAAGAATGTTTTCTTAACTTATACGGCGGGTGTAGTTATTCTCCACCGTTATTTCACCTTTGATGCTTCCCTTACAAGCTTATAAGAATATTTTCAAAATAATGGTTTTCCTTAAAAATATTTTACTTTTAAATTATTTAAAAAAAGGAGATATTTCTCTCAAATAGTTTTGATTTTCATCTATGTCAACATACTTTGATTGATTTTATGTTTATATGAAGTTGATTTATTATGATACCAAAATTCCATATTATATTAAAGGTTTTCTGATTTTATTGACTATTGATGTTTTATTTTTATACCATTCATGTTTTATGGAGAAATTATTGAAATTTCGTATGCTAGTTTTAATACGAATGTTTATCTTATGTTTAAGCCTATTCATATGAGGAATGGATTGAACTTAATAAGTGATGGGTGAAGCCCGCTATAGCTTTTTGATGCATCGGTAGGTCTCATGAGACAAACTATTTTCTTGGCATGAGGTCTTGACAAAATAATATTTTTAGTCTTGGCACGAGGCCTTGGATACATGGTTATGAGAGTCTGGCATTATGCATTACATCATTATGAAAGTGGTTATTGATATTGCATGTGATTATTCGACTAGTAGAATATCCATGTGAATAAGTAAATGAAATTATTTCATTTTATTTTTCACATATTATGCTGAAGATAAATTTTAAGAGACTTTTATTTTAGTTATACATTGCCTTAAATGTTTATGCTTATTTGTGAAATTTTACTCTATATTGTTATCCTTACTGAGCATCTGAGCTCACCCCTTTCTATGTATTATTTTTCCCAGTATGTGAAGAAATATTTTATGACTGACCTACAGGGATAGTATAAAGGGGATATTAGTGTGTACCATGGAGACAATATTATTTTAGTTTTTCACTTTATGATGTAATGTAACATTTATTAATGTATCTAGTGATTCCAAGGACACTAAACTAATCGGTCTTTCGATACTTGATCTTTTGTGATCGTGCCAATGATATGTAATAATGCACCAACTCTGGGTAACTGGGGTCGGGGCGTTACAGTTGGTATCAGAGAGAGGTTATTACAAACCTTGGAAGCTATATTTATATAAACTCTGATTAGAGAACATAGACCTAAGATGGACATTAAGGATTAGTATAGAAGAACATCCTAGAATATTGGTATTTTAGAGATTTTCTGAGTTTTCTGAGCAATAAATCCTTGTATGTATACGAGTAGGTATAGGAGGCTCTCTCACAGAAGTACCTAGGGGTAAAACCTGAAAATACCTCTATGATCTAGACTCGAACGGGAACTAGTGCATGAAAACGGGCCTTCCTGCACTCTTGGTAATGACACTCCCGAGGGATATTCTTAGGATAATTCTCATTTTCTTTACAAACCACTATGAAGGGTTTATGAGTATATACCTCCTCAATGAATTTTTTTTGGGATTATGGATTATGTCTATAAACCATTCAATTTACGTTAGGAATTTTACAAATTTGGAATTATTCATTGCAATTCATAAACTGGCCTAGTTTATGCTATTGTATAGAAATGGTGCCCAGTATAAGGAATGTGACTCCATCAATATGTATGATCCAAAGAGTAAGAAGGTTCATATCATTCACAGTATTAAGCCAACACTTAGAAGGGATATAGTCTCCCATTTATTCTCAACATATGAAGAAATAATATCATGTGTTAATAAGATAAGTAAATAATTCTCCGAGTCTTATGGCTTTGAAGGGAAGCAAGAGAAGAAAATGATGGAAGAGAGAAAGATGGATAAAGGGAAGAGGGAAAAGAAGAATGTTCCCATATGTGATAACTATGGGAAGAAAAACCCTAGAACTTTCCTGAAAGGATTGGGAGTTTGTTATAAGTGTGGAGAAAAAGGACACCATGTATGTGACTGCAAGGGTAAGAAAGAGGTTTCAAATGTACAATGCTTCATCTGCAAGGAGTTGGGACACTACGTGAACCAATGATAAAATCATCAGAGTATGACCCAAATGATGCTATTGGATAATAATCATGAAATTATACTACCACAGATGAGGAGGAATGATTAGAGTTCTTATTTTGTTATTAGATAATTATGTCATTTGAGTGTTGTATCAATGATGTACTGGTTATAATAATTATGGAGTATATAAGGATTGTACTGCAGTACTATTTCATTAAGGACTTGAGATTTTGTGGAACAAAGAAAAGTGACTCAATAACAGGTTAAATTTTTGGAAAATAATGGTTGAGAGAAAGATAAACCATAATATGGTTTTGATACCGAGGTAGTGATTTTTGAATAATACATGATTGATTTGGAAGAATTATATTGGATATTCTAGACTACCTTGAAACTGATTAATGATTTGTATATTCCATCATTGTTGGAGTTTACATCATTTTTGGATAGAAGGAGTATATCCAGTATTCTATAAGTAATAAGGGATCATGAATGTAATCAATAAAGTTTTATGGTAATTCAAGATGTTGTAGTGTTTTAAAAGAATGCACGATGAAGGTGTTCACATGGTATTACGGGGAAAAAAGGATCTTCATTGTGTTTACCTAACTAATAAATTTTGGACTATGAGTTTGGACATAAGTATTTTGGATAAGTCTAGTTTGAGATTATTTTTGGATTTCCATAAAAAGGAAAACCTGGAGGTCGGGCAGTAACCCGTCACGTCCGGAAAGGCCGTGATACATGAACCCACAACTGAAGGGCGAAAAGGGTGTATCACCTACCACTGACCAAATTGATGTCCTGGAATGAATAATGTAGTTTTTTTAAATGGTTCTGTTAGATGAATTATAAATTAATTTTTTTAAACCCCAAACGAATAGGATAAATAGAATATTTTTATATTCCACTATCTTTTAGAGTGAAAGATGATTTTGTGATAGAAATTTGGTAAAGGATGGAACTCTACTTGTTAAGTATATATTTTTCTTCTTCTCTTATTCTATGAAGAAATTAATTATTATACTTTATTCAAGGGATCTTAAAACTGAAAATGTGTTATCCCAATACATTATGTTTTATTGAACCGATGGTATTTTAAATCATCAAAGATTGATGAATTTAAGGACCTCAATTTTACACTTTTTTGTGATTGATGTCCTCAATCACTAACTATAATTATTTATGGTTTTCCTCCAATTATATGTCTTTAATTTCCACCAATGATCTCCTAATTGAGATTATAATTTGGTGGTGACCCATTCATTTCTCTTTTCCTCTTATTGAGTCTAAATTTTATTAACCCAATTTCCGATACGGGTTTTCCCACAAAGATATTTTCAATTTAAAACCATTTATTTTTCGAAAAAGAATTTCAAATTTCGAGGACTCAATTTATTGAATGAGGGAAGAATGTAACACCCCAAGCTTCCACGGTATGCTTTTCTTTGAATAATACAATAGCGTGTGTTGTACGCAACTTCGAGTTCTAACACACACCACAACCAATCAAACTAGTTGTTATAAATAGTAATACCCACTTTTTAAAACTTTATAAATTTTATCTCTCAAAATGGACTTCATTTTTGGATTTGGAATATCAAAATTAGTCTAGGGTGAAATTTTGGTACTTTTTGGATAACTTTTATATTTTGATGAATAGTGAAAATTACTAAATTTGTTTTTAAAACAACTTTTATAATAAAAATAATTAGTAATGATAAATTATGAATTTTAGTGGTTTTAAAGTATATTTAGAATATATTTTTACCATTTAATACAATTTGGGTCATTGGACCAAATTTCACAATTAAACCGGACATAAACAATTGTCAATCTTTTGATAGATATTATTTCTTAGAAACACGCTTTTTATTTTTATAACGGGAATTAATTTTAAATTAATTTCATCCACTTCTTTGTTTTTAATTTAGAAATATTTATTCCATATTTGGAATCAAGAGTTCCATATTTTGTAAATAAGTAACTTTTATTTTTATAAATTTTGAATAATTACTTCGGAAAATATTTTATTTACCATGGTTAAAGGGTAAATCCAGTAAATTAGGGAAAATAATAATATAATAATAATAATAAATTACCCTAAAACGTTTCCTAACCCTATTGGTAGATAGAGTTACGACCATGGGAATATTTGGATCGATTTTGGGACCCCATGTAGCCACTTGTAGGTGATAAGTACACTTTTTATTAATTAAGTTAAAGTAAATACAAAAATGATAAAAGCATATATCTTTTAGAAAAACAATTTTTATGTATGGTGAAATATGTTATATTTTTTACTATAAATATTCATTAGAAATATAAAACTATTTCCTACATAATGGTATTTTATTTATAATTTTTAGACATTGAATAATTAAATTTATTTATGACACAATAATGATGCAGTATTTTCCTTATTAATGTAAGAATCAAACAATTGGTATAATGAATGTTAAAATAAATATAATTTGATAGTTTTGATGAATAAAAGAAGTTTATTGGTTAAAATTACATGTTATTATTTATTAAATTTTCTTTTTTGAGTTAATAAAGTTTTTAAGACTTTTACAAAAATCAATTATTTAATAGTGTCAAAATTGACATAAATGAGTTTCTAAAACAAATATTATATTATTAATTGATATTCTATTCCTAAAAATAAATGGTTCGGCCAAAGGAATTATATCATGATAGGTCTATCATTAATGTAACACTTGGTAATATCTTGGATGTATATAGTACGTTTAATTACTATATAATATAAAAATACAAAGTGACATGGTAAATGTCCAACTAATTAACTAAGAGTTGAAACTAAAAGATAAGGTTAATATAATGACCCAAACCTATCTAAAATCTATTGGTTGAAATTATTTCGACCCATCCCCACCTTATACTTTCAATAATCTACTTTGGAGCCATTATAAACTAAATATAAATTTATTATAAAATATTACGTTATGTTTTTCCTAAAGAGCCCCTCCTATCCCTTATAAAAGGACACCAATTCTATCCAATTCTTCACACCTTCAAAGCCTTTTGGTTCGGCCAACCCCTGCCCAAATACTCTCTAAACTTCACTAATTTCAACCTAGAGGCCTTATTTTCATCTGAAAGCCAACCTAAGGAGCCCTTTTGGTAAAATCAAAAGGAAGAACCCAAATAAGAGGTAATGTTTTCACCACCCTTTTTCAAGTTCCTTTCTTCTTCAACTTCTTCATTCTTTGTTATTTACTTTCTAAAATAATAAATCCAGTATATTCTATATACTATGATGTTATTATAAATATGTGTCAATCATATTCAGTATTCTATCCATCCTTTGAATGACATGTCACCATACGTGCGTACGTACGGCTTACCGTCTCCACGTCGTGGTGTTATTGTTATTCAAAAACATTATTATTTGAATGTGTATGATAATGATATGTAATTGATGTAAATAATAAATATAATATTATAATGATATGTAATTGATGTAAATTATAAATATAACAAGATAATTATTCTCTATATATGATATACCATCCAATTATATATTATTATAATATCAAAAGAATGATATTGTCGCTCGTGCGTACATACGGACTACCGTCTCCACGAACGTGTTGAGATTCATTCCCCATCGTATCCATGCAATTATAATTTTCATATGATGATTAGAAATAATGTCTAAGGACTTTATATCATTCTTTATATGAATAATATACAACCTATCAATAAAAAATACGGCTTATGTAACAAAATATATAAAAGAAAACGAGTATGTTAACACCCGAAACGATTATAATATTAAGATATTATTAACAAATCAATGATAAAAGATAATATATGATATCATATTAATGTATATGATTATTTTATAATTTAATAACAATTATTTCACCATTATACAGGAGGTTAACCTACCCTCAACCAATGAAAAGTACAAGGTAATGGTTTATTTCACAATCACTTCATTATCTGAGGTTCTTTATATGTAATTATCTGTTGGGACCTCTTTATCATCCACATCCATGTTTCTTAAAAATTTATTTCAAAACATTCTTAATATTTTAAAAAATATGGTTTAAAGTCATTTATACCCTTGTTTGTATTTTTATAAGAATTTTATAAATTAATCTTTACGTCATTTTCCAAACAAGGTCCTTTTTAACCTTTTCGACAAAATTACAATAATAATGTTTTTTTAACTTATACAGTGAGTGCGGTTATTCTCCACCATTATTACACCTTTGAATCTTCCCTTAAAATATTTTAAGAATATTTTCAAAATAATGGTTTTCTTTAGAATTATGTGACTTTTAAATGATTTCCAAAAAAGAGATATTTCTCTCAAATAGTTTTGATTTTCATCTATGTCAACATCCTTTGATGGATTTTATGTTTTTTTGAAGTTGACTATTTAGGATACAAAACATCCATATTGTATAAAAGGTTTTGTGATATGATTGATTGTGGATGTGTTATTTTTATACCATTCATGGTTTATAGAGAAATTATTGACATTTCGTATGCTAGTTTTAATACAAATTTTTATGTTATGTTTAAACCTATTCATATGAGGAATGCATTGGACTTAATAAGTGACAGGTGGATCCCTCTATAGCTCCTCAATGCATCAGTAGTTTTCATGAGACAAACTAGTGTCTTGGCATGAGGCCTTGACAAAATCTTATTTGTAGTCTTGGCACGAGGCCTTGGCTACGTGGTTATGATAGTCTGGCATTATGCATTCCATCATTATGAAAGTGGTTATTGATATTTCATGTGTTTATTCAACTAGTAGAATCTCTATGTGAATAATAAAATGGAATTATTTAATTTTATTTTTTCCATAATATCCTGAAGATTAAGTTTAAAAGGCTTTTATTTTAGTTATACATTGCCTTAAATGTTTATGCTTATTTACGAAAGTTTCCGCTATATTTTTATCCTTACTGAGCATCTGAGCTCACCCCTTTCTATGTCTTATTTTTCCCAGGATGTGAAGAAATATTTTATGACTGACCTACAGGGATAGTCTGAAGGGGATATGAGTGTGTACCATGGAGACTATATTATTATAGTTTTTCCCATAATGATATAATGTATCATTTATGAATGTTTATAGTGATTCCAAGGCCACTAAACTAGTCGGTCTTTCGAGACTTGAGCTTTTGTGATCTTGCCAATGATATGTAATAATGCACCGACTCGAGGTAACTGGGGTTGGTGCATTACATACCCAACACATGATTTTGAATATATATCATTGATCATCACATTGAAGATTTACTGACATTATCTCTATAGAGAAAATTGGGACATATATATGAATTATAAAAGGCATAGGTATATATTCATAGAAAAAAGGATATTAATATGCACCAAAGATAGTGGTTATAACTAATCAAGAATATTTAAACTCTGGAGGTTTAAATCTAGGTTTTGGATAATCCTTTAGTAAGAATTGGATACATTACTATGGTTTCAAACAACATATCACCCTCATAAGGAAGGTAATTATAAAAGGATCATTCAAACTCTAGAGGATGTGCTGAGATCATGTTTAATGTATTTCCAAGGATATTGTGAACAACACCTTCCCCAAGTGGAGTTCTTATATAATAATTTTTTACTTTATCTAATTAAAATGGAACCATATGATGATATTTTTGTGAAGGGGTGTTGGATTCCAACTTCATGGGATGAATTTGGAGAGTGTAAGTTGATGGGACCTAAACATATCCATTAGATGATAGAGAATCTTCAAACTATTCAGTATCATATAAAATCTTGAAAAAAGTCAACATAAAATCTATGAAAAAAACTTATCAATTAGACTGGAGTTTGAGGTTAGAGATAGAGTGTTCCTTCCTATATCTACATGGAAGAAAGTCACGAGGTATGGGAATAAGGAGAAGATTATTCCTAGATACTTTATCTTCATTAAGATCATTGATCACATCATATTGGTGGTCTATTTACTAACACTCCATTCTAACATATCTCATGAACATTATGTGTTCCTTGTAGTCCTCTTGTAGAAGTTCATATAGACCCCCAACATGTAAAAGATCTATATGTGGGACCATTGGGGAATGATCTTTCAAATAAGGATAATTTAGTGAATATCAAAGATTATATAGACATTGTATTATGAGATAAGAAAACTAATCTGGTCAAATTTTATTGGCGGAACCACAAGTTCGAGGAAGGAAAATGAGAACCAAAAGAGAGGATGAAACATAAGAACCCATATCTATTTTAGTGTATGTAATGAAACTTTTTAGGGTGAAATTGATGAAGGATGGGATAATAAAATGACCCAAACTTTTATAAATGAAATCCCATTTTATATAAGTAAATTCTTTATTATGTAATACAACTTTAGAATACACATGATCTACTTATGAAATTTTGGGCTGTTATAATTTTTAGTCTATTAGATTTAAATGACCATGATGAATCATAAACATAAAAAATATATCCTATGTCTAATGACTATTAAGATTAGTATATTAAGAGTTATGAAAAAGTTTAATTAACATATAAGGTATCAGTAATATCCTCAACCAATCGAATCATTCCCTATGAAGCCCATTGATCAGAGATTATTAGGGATATATAATCAATAGGATTTTAACTATATGAGTATGAAGATGAGATTCAATATCTAAAAAAATGAGAAAACCCATATATGGGAGAAGTTCTACCTCATTTATATCATGGACCAAACCATGTTCGCTTAACCACCCCAAGAAAATCTCACCCCACACACCATACCCTAGGGAATACACTGGTGTAATAAAGAGTGATGTATCTAAACCCTAAATGTGTGAATTTATATTTTTTTAATAAAATAAATACTATATTTATATCATTTTTAACTTTTTAAATGATTATATAATGAGTTTGATTCAACTTATATTTTGATTTGTTGAAATAGAAATTTTCTTTTTGGGAAATATATAGTTTAAATCCAGAAACTCTATTAAAAAAATAAATAAATTTTGAAATAAATTTTATTTTAATTAAATATTATTATTAAATAATATTTATTAACTATAAAGTATAATATACTTTTACAAATTCAAAAATAAATTTCATAAGAGTATGGAAACTATTATTGTTAAAACATGTTATTTTTCAATGGAGGTTATTTTTTGATCTAAAAGTGTAAATTATAATATATAGAGAATTATTATAATAATATAAACATTATTTATGAAATCAATGCATAAAAATTATCAAATGGTAATTTTTTCATAATTTTCACAGACAGTCAAATTTTTAGATCAAAGTTAAATATAGTATAAATCTACAATTTGTATTATGATAAAATAAATGCCCTAAATTTATTTAATAAATACTATATACAGTATCCATAACCAATGATTTGTTTTACCTTTAAAATAATGTTTCTTGAGGTTGTTAATTAATTATAAAAACTCTTCATAAATCCTCCAAAACTTATATTATAGTTTAATGTTTTGAAATAATTTCATTATAAACATGACTCACTTCCAAATCACCAAGGGTATTATTTTAATGTGTTCCATTACAAGATTTAAAAAATAATGAATAAAAATCCTCTATGTATGAAACTAATAGAAAAATCATGGTTTATTTTTTGGTTTTGATTAATTTATCATATAAAATCAAAAACATATGTTTGGAAATTAATAATGAACTCTCCTAGGTTTTTATATATAAAGGAATGAAACCACTCATTTTCCTTTACTCAAAACCCTTTTATCTATAAATTACTCTTAATTTATCCCTAAATATCCCAAATAAGGTTCCCTAGTCTCTTAAGAATCCCTTAACAATATTTTAGAAGCTTTTTATCAAGGTAAGGGATCCTCTCCTTATATTCTTTATTAAAGATCCTTCTTTATGTCATGCCTTTTTATTTGTAATGGTCCAAGTTGGGATATTTTTTTATAAATCCCTATTACCATCCTTATAATTCCCAGGAAATTATAGACCCCTTTATCTCTCATTCAACAATTCAACAAATCTTTATTTATAGCTGTAATTCTATCGAAATTACCATACAAATTTCCATGAAAAACATTTTTATTGTGAATACCCATCTTCATTTCTACTAAATGGTATTCACCTAGTTGTACCTATCCTTAATTTATCATAATTGACATGTTTTTAATTTTAAATACATAAATGAGGTATACAAATTGATTAAATACATCTTTATTTTGTATGATATATGTGGCACACTTATGCATGTACATGATATGAATTTAAAGGTTGGGCGCAAATATATATATCCCTCCAATGCATTGGAAAAAGTTTTAACTCATGATATTCTATGTATGGTGCATGGGAGGTTATCATAATAAAAATTGATAATTTTATCTTGGTATTTATCCTTGAATTTTTTATAATATCATGTTATTGTTTGTTTCCATATTCATATATTTCATTTATTCTATCATGTTATATCCTGAATTTTTTTTGTGATTATGATTATCAAACCTCTTATATTACCTTGATATGACACTTGGATCAAATTTAATTCTTTTAATTAATCTATTCCTTTTTAATTTCTTTATTGGACTTTATAGATCACCCCTTTCTTTTGTACATCCCTAGGTTATCCCATGCAGTTTTCAAATACCCAATGAATATAAGGGCATGATTCAGAGTTTTTAAATAATGATTCCCATGTTTTAGGTTAATGTTATCTGTACCTAATTTCAAAAATACACTAGGACTCTTGATATTCTGGGCTTGTATAAAGTGTATCTTTATGTAAAAAATCATGAATTTATCTATATTAAAATATGGGTTGTCATACTCTATGTTGCGAAGGGATGTGGGATTTTAATTACTGATTGTTGTATTACAGTTTTGGGTTGATCTTCAATATTGATGTGATATTAAATTTTTTAGTATTTTAGTGAGATCATATATCATGAGAATTCATATAGGTTCACATGACATGCACATGTTCTCTTGTCAAATATAAAGGTTTAATTAATTAAGTTACAATTATAATCTATATTTTCCCTCTCTTAAATATATATTGTTGATATTTAATTATTTGAGCCTGAGAATTCTATATATTATTATATTTATATAATATTAGATAATGATTAGGTACTGTAGACTTGTATTTAGTCCTTGGTTAATATAAGGGGTTATGTGTTATTTTCATAGGTTGACTCTTAGGATGAATCTCTGTGAAGTGGTTATTATGTTTGTACATGTAAAACACATATGTAACATTGTTATTTAAGATGTTAAAATCATTTATATGAATATTATATAGAATCATAAATAATACGACCATGAAGATATATTAGGGTTCTGCCTAGGGAAATAGGTGTAGGAAGAAAAAATGCATCATACTAGAGTCTTCCAACTATTACATGTTTAGGGTTTAGGAGCCCATGGGGGTGGACAGACTAAGGTCTAATTTTCCTAGGATTTCAAGTTAAAACACACCTACATTATAGGGAACTATATGTGCCATAGATGATGAAGAAAAGATTGATATCATCAACGGTATTTCATGATCTGGTAGAGATTCTTGGAGAGCGGCACGTGAAATAGGTTTCATATGTTCTTTATAAACGTTTTAGGAGATAGTGAAGTGTGATGAACCAGGTTGGGAAGCATGTTGGTCTGACTTGGGAGACCATTAAAAATATGTTTTTCAATGGATTATTACTAGATATGTTGAAGTTGGATAGACCATATTAGTTCAGGTAACTATAGTAGGTAATGTAAACAGAGACACAATATTCTACTCATTTTATAATGTACTACAATTTTCTCCTCTTCATTCCATGAATGTGGCATTGAAATCTTAAATGTTTGATATTGGATTATCACATGTGTTGAGATGATTGGTGTGTAACATCAACCCAACCACATACTCAAATGTGATTCGCAGGGTCATCATAATTTATAAGGGTTTAGATAAGGATAAAGCAACATCTATGTAATGTCCCAAAATTTTATCAATGAAATTTCCCTTCTGAATATATAATTTCATCATATTTTATAATATATTATTATATAAATCCCATCAAACTCATTATAAAATCAAAAAATATTTTATCATAATAATTTCAATAGTAAATTTAGAGAGTATAAATGGCCTTAATAATTAAATCTACTACAATAGGAGAAAATAAAAAAAAGTTGCAAAAATAATTATAAAATATGGATATTCTCACCCCCCCCAGAATATTCTAACTCATGAGAAACACTATATAAATGAAGGAAAATACTATTAATGTTACATTAATTTTGAAAATGAAAATATAACATTGATTGAAAATATAATTGAAATAATAATTAATTAAGTATGTGCTATTAGTAGAAAGTAGGGATCCCATATGACTATTATAAATCTGATCGTCTAAATAGTATTCTGATCATTAGAATAGAAATTTGATCATTGGAATATAAATATAATCATTAGGAATAGTAACCTAACTATTTTAATAGTAACATCACCTATGTAAGTGTAAAATAATATTTTGATATTTTTTAAAATGAATATATGATATATTTATAGTATGGTATATGTAGATAAATTTTTAAAACTGATAAATTGATTTTTTTATTTTTGTAAGACATAAATGATTTAGATTTAGCTTTATAATGAATATAATTATCAAACAAATATTTTCATAAAATAGATTCATAAATTAATATTAGGTTTTATTATAATGATAATATTATTTTATGAAACCATAAGTTGTTTTAAAAAGGGACAAAAAATTAATCAAAAAATTAAGATTGGTATTTTTCAAATAAATGAGAATTTCATTTAAAAATTAAATATCTCACATTTAGAAAATAATTTTCATAAAATGGATTTTATTTTTTTTAAATGTTTTAAAATAGTTAGGGGTATTTTAAAAAAAACAATTTCTAAAATAATTGAATTTTTATGAATAGTGAAATATGAAAAAACGTGGTATTTAACATTATATGATAAATAAAATACTTTTTTATTCATTGATGATATACGAATCCATTAGTTTAAATAAAATGAACAATTGTTAAAATAATCAACACCATTGATAGTCTTGTTCTAAATTAATAAACTAACAATTATAATTTTCAAAAAAACCCTCTTCTCCTCATATAAATACCACCCCTTCCAACCCCTTCTCCAAACTCCATATAATCCTAGTGTCTTAAAAAAATTATACCCAATTTTTTTTACAAATCATCTTCCCTATATACAAGTTCTATCTATATAATAAAAATTCTAATTCCATGTTCTTTAAGGTGTTTTTCAGGGAGACGATATTCAAAAGGTAATAATATTAGCATACCTATTTTAAATTCCTTTATTATTCTACCTTATCCTCACATAATTTATTAAACCTTGTATAATAACTATAATATCATAGATATAATATAATTTTAAATTTATAATAGAATCTCTACCATCAATCCTCTGATTTCCCCCACTTATTTTTAAAATCAAACCATTGTCCATATTATGTTGATTCTCCTTGTTTGTGAATGATGGGTTTTCATTTTCCATTACCACCATCATGAATGATCATAAAAATTTATTTATGGCAATATAAGTTGATAATAAATATATTATAAATCATTTCATGTTATTTAATTAATATATATTCACGATATTAAATAAAAACTAACTCATTCATGGTGGTCGGTAAAACCGCCTAAATGAACTATCTGCATAACATTAATGTTTTAATAAGAGAATAATCTATTTGAAAAAATAGAAAAGTAAATTTGAGACTATTGAAGTTTATATAAGGAAATTAATATCATTTATTTTCACTATATTATTTTTATTCCCATTTTATAAGAACTCCTATAATTATACACAAGTGATATGACTATGGAACCACGAAACAAAATCCCTCAAAAAAACACAATTACACTTTATATCTTGTTGAAAGGGTTATATATTAACATAATAAAATTATAATAAATAAAATTTAGATTTAATATCTTATTATTTAACTAATTAAATAATTTCATTTCATTAATTAGTATATTATGTGAATGAGAAGAATGATACTATAACATTAGGTAAGGGATTTCTCTAAACCACTATTTTTTGTTGTATTATGAACATTCTCTCACTAACTCCATCTATCTCTTTGTTTTATGTTATATAATTTTTCTAAATTATATATATGTGTGTGTGGGTGTCTTTTAAATATATAAATATCTTATTATCCCTTCCACTGATGGGTTAATATATCCCTTAGTTTCATTTCTCAAATCCCTTCTTTAAAATCAAACATGATTGAGGGGAACATTTCTATCCCTTGGAGTTTTTTATGTAATTATTATTTAAAGTATTTATTAAAATTAATTATTTCATTAAATAATGGAATATTTTATTTATAAAGATTTTGTTTTTTTTTATTTTTCAAATAAAATGCCATAATTACTCTTTCTATAAAAGTCTTTAAGTGGATCCTTAAAACACCGTTTTGAATGTTCATTTATATAATAAATTATATAAATTTTCTTAACATTTTTTTATTCAATATGAAAATCTTAATTTGATACCTATTATTTTTAACTCATATATCATGGTAAAAAATATTTAATTCCACATTCTCTTGGTAATATTTATGAAATCTCCTTTGATTCTAATATGATGCAAGACTATTCAACCCATTTCTTTGGAGGGGTAATTATTTAAATTATAAATTATAAATTATTTCCTTTTTTTGCAGAAAAAACATGTGTATGTTATAATGGGTGAACTCGTGTAGTTATCAATGAATTGGGTGAAGTTTTTTTCTCATGATATATTATATATGGGATTAGGTAGTCAACCCATTCGAGGATGGGACTATGTCAACTATGTGACATTGTCTTAGTAGTTAACCTTGACTTATGCTTATGGCATGTTATATCTTGCTTCAAATTTCATATGTTTCCATGATATTATAATTTAATTTTATTTATGTTATTATTACATTTGACTATTCATTATAAATATATTTTATGATATTGACTTATGTCATTTGAATCACATGTTATGACTTATTATCATGTTTATTCCCTTATTTTCTTTTATAGATCTTTCTATTATTTTATGTATTCCCTAGGTTATCAAATGTATTTTAAGGATATATAAGGGATTTAGGAGCTCAATAGGGATAATAAAATAAATATTTTTTATTTTAGTTTCTTTTGTATGTATTATTCACCTATTATTCCAAGGACAATAGGCCTCACGATATTTGGGTAGTGTTTATTCAAATTTTTAGGCTAAAATCATTTAATAATTTGTGTGAAAGTATTGGGTCACTATAATATTGTATTCCTATCCTAAGAGGACAAGTTGGTGTGTTATTGAGAGGGGCTATGGTCTACCCATATAACAACAAAAATTTAAGGTTATGAAGATGCATTAGATATGTGATAGGTAGTCTGAGGAGAGAAATATTTCATCAGCTCTATCCATGGGAGAAGGTGTTTCTTAATTAATTAAATATGGATTAATTGGAATATACAAAAGATTATTCCTAGATACATAAATTAAATTTCATAGGTTTTGTTAGATGGTTCATAACTTTTGTTTCCATTTGAGCATTTTAGAATCAGGTTCTTGTTGGAATGATGGGAAAACATAGGTTGTAATGGAATGGCCCAAATAATCTCAGATATAGAGTTGGGGGAATAACGGAGGGATATACCATATAGTAGGAAATTATTATCAATAGTAGTTGTGATACCCATAGGATTTAGTGAATTAGATGAATAAGGGGCCATGAGGACATGGTCACATTTCTAATGTGGGTAAAGTATATACATTGGATCAAATTACAACTGATGGTGGGGAGAGTCCTTTGATAGTTTGAGGAAATGTTTTGACTACATTTTTTCTCTCTACTAATTTATTTTATATTTGGATTACAATTCTTTAATATATACCCAAATATTTTCCGGGTAAGGTTTTCCTACAAATATTGTTTTGGAATTTTGGTTTCCTGATACAAAAATCGTTAATAAGATAGAGTGTACTCATATATTTCTGAAATTTCATGTTATGGTTTCATATCAAGGAAATTTATGGGATTTACTATTTTTATAGAACTAGTTTCAATATTATCTTTGTGGTGGAATGGTTTACTCATTATAAATCGTGTATCAATTATAATTAGAGATAGGTGACCTTCGCATCCTTGAAAGGAGAGAAGCATGACCTCCCCATATAACAATATCTAGGAGTAGGTAGATTTTCTATGAACCTTAATTAGTTCCAGAAAATTATAGATTGGTTAGTGAGTATGGTTCTTACAATAGATCAATTAAATAATCCAACCACTTTTCCTCCTTTGGTGGACCATTTCCAGGGCATTTTTTGGATGATTTATTTTGAACCCCTCAACATTGTCGAATCAAATTAAAAATTAAACTCATTATAAGTGCACAACCAATGTCAATTTCTTTTTATCAAATGACACTAATTAAAATTAAAGAGTTAAAAGGTAATCTTGAAGAACATTAAGCAAATTTGTTTATTTGGACAAGCACTTCCCCTTTGGGTGCTTCAGTTCTTTTTTTCCAATATGGTCAATGGTAGCCTAAGTTTATTTGTGGATTTACAGACATTGAATTGGATCATGTTGAATAACTTATATATCTTTCCTAGGGATGATATATTTTTTATCACCTTAGGTGTTTCAAATGGTTATAAAAAATTGATATAAAATCAGGGTATCCCCAAATTTTTCACATAGAATATGATATATTAATTGTGGAGTTTTGGAGAAGATATGGGTAATATGGGTAACTTATGTTCCATTTGGGTTGATAAATACTACATTAGTGTTCATAGAACTTACGGAAAACATTAACCAATACATGTATTACTTCATAGATGACCAAAGAATTATATACATAAATATTATCTTTTATTGGATGAATATTCATTAAATATCATTACATTCAATACTAAATCCCCAATAGTTCATTGTCTTTTGAAACATAGATATATAAAAAATTGTACATATAAGATCTAAAACATCTCCCATTGTGTTCTTCATAAATAGAACCCTTCTTATACATATCATAAAAAAATAATTATTCACATCCTATGGAATATAATGATAATAAAGGGTGATATTATATGCTCTGTAAGGATAAAAAAGGGATACATCAATGATCATTTAAGTATAACATGAGAAAAATGTTATTAGAATATGATCTTAACATTTCAAAATCCCACCAAGAAATTAGTAGATCATAATCATGAATTAGGGAATAAATCATTGTAGTTCATAAGACACGAATCACAAAGGAATCAAAGTACATGAGACCATAACATTAGTAAAAGATCATGTCATAAAATAATGGAATATAGTTTCTCACAATAATAATCATAGAAATATTATTTCAAGGATACTAACCATGACATGGATCACATGTTGGGCTTTAGATAACCACATATTAACTATCTTTGGGCTTATAATAACCACTCAGGTACCCTATTTTTGGCTTCGGATAACATAGCATGTGCCATATTTTAGACTTTAGACAAACTCCCAAGTACTCTTTGACCTCAAAAACTATTAATCTTTACCCAATTCATTGGAGGGATATAATATAATCACCTATCATAGAATCAAAATTCATTCATATTTATCCCACAAGATTATAAAATCATTTATCATTTCATGAAAACTTAACCCATCGAAAAGAAGATATGCTTCATCAATATTTCATTATAACAATCATAAACTATTTAGTGAAAGAATAATGATGTTATTATAGGATCTTATCCATAGTAAAGCATAATTGATGTGATATGATGTAAACATAGATGAAAAATTCATTTAAAAGATCTTAATAATACTTCTTAAGGAAAATACCTTTTGTTATTTTGAAATCACATATTTCATTTTAAAAAATATATAAAATTTTAAGGAAAATAGTTTCTTAAAAAATAACCCTGGAAAATTTTAAAAAATGCTCCAAATAATTGATTCTTCATGATGGTGGTAAATTTTATTGATTATTTTTATGTTGAAATATTGATTCTTTTCACATATTTAGTAAAAATTTAAAAGTACCTCATTTGAAGAATGACCAAATTATTCCATTTAATTTTTTTTAAAAAAAATTAAACATGGGTGAAAATGAATTTAAATAAAAAATTTAAAATAGTAAAAACATTCTTGAGATCACATTAAAGAAAATATATATATTGAAAAAATTATTCCTAATCAAATTGTGAAAAAAATTCAGTATTCCATGAAACATTATTTTGATCTATTCAATACTTAAAGAGATAAAAATAAATAGAAACCATTTATTCTCCAATAACATGTAAATTATAATAAAATTCATAATATTTGGGAGATATATATCATATAATTTCATCATTTAAGATTTAATCATGAACAATTCTGGTAAAAATGGGATTGTAACCTATAAAACCTTACCTCAAGTTTGACTTTCATTATAAGAACTCTAACCTCTTCTTCATTTAGAAAACTACATTGGATTACAACTTCATCCTTTAAAGGATAATATTATGATCCAACCAATAACTCTAAGTCATATGGATGGATGTTAGGAAAGCATTTGGTTAGGGATTGGATTTGATAAGAGGGTCTTAATGTGTAGAGAAAAGAGGAGTGGGGATTTCCTTTTGTAAGGGAGGGAGATGACACACTTGTAATTATTCAAAAGATCAAAATATATTATTATCATATAAAATAAAAATGGATCCCAAATGATTAATATTATAATAGGATATGATATATGGTTGAAATAAGCCCTAAAATAAGATTTAGACCAGTTTCTCTAGAATTATCACCCTTTTATTTCAATTAACCCCCAATAACCCTGTTTTTAAATTAACTGTGGTAACTACATTTTACTATTTTTACTAATTAATCATGTAAAACATAAAAGTGGAATCATTCCCAAATTTGGAAATTCAGATTCAAAATATGGAATCCATTTTATTATATTCAATTAATATAATTGTAAACAATTACTTTTAAAATTAACCCTCAAAATGCATTGAAAAACAATTTTCTAAGGAAATGTATTTTTAAGTATAAGAATTTTTTTTATAAAAAATTATGTATTACATAGATTCCAAAGAGTGTGATTGGATTTTGTTTTATAAAAATTAACGAATTAAATTCTAAAATAAATTAAAATAAACATGTAAATTCTTTAATTCTTGAATGGATAATATATTTTTCTATAAAATCTGTATTTTTTACAATTCATTGAAAAATTAATCTTCTCAAAAAAATAAAAAAATTTACCATAACATTATTTTAATATTATGATTTAAAAAATTAAAACCATTTTAATAAATAATATATATAAAAGTTCTATAAATTAATTATAATAGTCAAGAAAAAAATACAATAACACCATTTTTGAAGAAAACACATTTTTGAAGCATAAAAAGACATTATTGAAAATTGAGTGCTCATTTATTAAAAATAAATACATAATTTTTTATTATAAAAACCTTTATAAGAATATTTCTCCAATTTTTTATTCTTATTCATACTTACAATTTAATATCTAAGTTATAATAGTATATTATATCATTGTTAATTTAGACCTAGGGCTCAGTGTAAAACAATCTATAGAATACTTAAAGTTTATATAAAAGATATATGTATATATAATCTCAATATGTCATATTCTAGACCATTAAAATGAATTTTTATTTCAAAATTCCATCCCTCCAATGAAAAAAATTTAGGATATCTCTACTTCATTCCATACTTTCCTTCCCGTATTACTTATTCAAATTTATGATTCCTCTAGAGAACTTTAACCAAGTTAGTGGTCCAATTTCATAACCCATAATCTCTACAATCCAAAAATTATAATCTGAATGATTATACTCTCATTGTAGAACCTTTTATTTCCATATATATGATGGATAAATTATGTACTCTCTCAGGATATATACATGGAACACATATTCAACAAGAGATTGGTTTGCTAAATGTTCCAAGAAAAAAGTTACAATCCCAATTTGATAAATAATATTGAAGGGAATAATATTACTAGGGATCAGATTTCCCTTATTTCTAAATCTCTTAACCTTATTCCATGGGTACATTTATTGGAATACCTACTCACCAAATTCAATATCCATATCTCAATGATGATTTTCTGAATAAAAATTTTGTCAACTCTGAGCTACATTGATGTGATGCTGAATGGATCTAAATTTATCATCCATTTACTCAACTATCATAGGTCTGAGTATCATTTTCCCCAACTTCATCAAATCATGATATCGTTATACATTTATTTTAATAGAAGAATTCATAAGGAGAAATCTAAATTATAGAGTGAAAGTTATTATTATAAAAGAATTTGACTAGAGGAAGGTGTCGATACCAACCAACATTAAAATATAGAAAATAGGATCTCAACTTATCCTCAATGGTTTGAATGGTTCTCTAAAACTTAAAATATTTATAAGGATGGTAGATAGTATTGGAACACAAATATATATTTAGGTCTTGATAAAGAATTCACATGAACATTGAGGTAAACCTTGAATTTCTATCAGATATAATTGAATGTGGTACTCCATACAAAATTTCCACTTCCTTAATGTATATCATGAAAATTTGATCAAGATGGAATTCTTATCTAATTGAAATGAATTGTACTAACTTCTTACAATGATCGAATAAAACCCAAATATAATTTTTTTCCTTTAGAGGTTTTGGTTAGTCTAACAATGAAATCCATAGTGATGTGTTCCCATATTAATTATTGTATGGGTAATGGTTGTATCATCCCCTTAATATTCTATCTCTTAGCCTTAACATGCTAGTATCCCAAGAATATAGATACATACTCTGCAATATCTATCTTTATGTTGTCCCTTCAGAAATTCTATTTTAGATCTCTATACATCATCTAACTTTAAAATGAATAGATAATGATGAACTATGATCTTCATGCAATAAATTATTATTTAAGTATGGTATTTATGGGACATGTAAAGACATTAAACCTAGTATTCTAGAGTCATTGGTTACTTTATTACATTGGTATAAGATTCAAGTGATCATATCTTATAGGAATGAATAGTTCTATGTTACTTGTAAAGTATATTCTTACTTAATTCACATATTATATTTTAAAACATAAAATATAAAACATTATTTTCTTTGAGAAAATAATTATTATCTATATAATTTAATTGAATATCATTTGTAGTACATTTCCTTTCATTATGGGGAAAGGAGAAAAATAGTGAGTGAGATCATATTCTCAATAAGGGTTATGTATATTATAATTGATTTTAGAATAAATTTGATATAATCAATATGGAAAGGTAAATAGTTGATCACCCATGTCATTTAATCAACAACTTGAGCACAAAGAATAATATGGTGGGATTAAATACTAATAAAATAATTTCACATAACTAATAACATGAACTTGAAACTTATCCTTTGATATATATTTAAATTATCACAATAAATGAAATAACTAATCTCATAATGATAGAATTCATAATATCAAACAACTTAAACAAATCATTGATTCCTCATTTAAGGAAATCATATAAAAACGGGTAAGGCCTCATCCAAATAAACCAGCTAGTTTGTCTTGAGAGACCAATAAATGCATCAATGGAATATAATAGTCACTACCTAACACTTACTAAGTCCAATTAATTCAACATATGTAGGGGTGAATAAAAAATCAATAAAAAATAAATATATATATTCATATTAGAATAATAAATTATGAAATTTTAATATTTTTTCAAGTCAAATTTATCATAAATAGTTTTGGTAAAGAATAAATATGGTATCATTTAAATATATCTCTAGTGGATTATATATAAAATAAATTCTTATTATCATTCATGAATATAAATACCTTAAAAATATTCATACAAACATTATTCAGAAAAATAACCTTTTAACATTGACAAATGAATTTTAAAAACTCAAAATTTCTATAATATTATGGAAACAAAATTATTTAAAAACAATAATTTAAACTTCTAAATTAATCTTTAAATAATTGACTATCTAAGATGGTAATAAATTCTTATCACAGTTAATACATTAAAACAAATATTCCTCTCACAATTTTAAAGAAATTATAAAAATTTATTACATTCAGAAAACCATATATATTAGTTTGTAACATCTTTATAGAAATTAAAAAATTATAAAAAATTAATTTAATCCTACCAAAAATGATATTAAAAACTTTCTTGAAACTATTTTAATGAAAATATGGACATGGAATAAAAATATTTCCTGACTGAGTAAAAAACAAATTCTATTTTTACTGAAACATTATTTCATTATCTTGTGTTAATAATTATATAAAAATGAATGTAAAACACAAGATTTCATGAAATAGCTATATTAGAATAGAATATATTGCGTTTATTATATAAAGATCAAACAATTTCCGTAGTGTATACATAAACATAAACAATATAGAAAAATAATGATATTATGAAATAATACCTTATCGCTTTGGTAACTTTTTAAACATAATCTCAATGGAAGAATAAATTCAAATGAAATATTAAATTTCATTAATATAAGTATACATGTAAAATTTTTAGTATATACACAACATAATCATAAATAGGTGTATAACATCAAATATGTCTCAATAGAAAAAAATTGAGACGAAAAAACCCTTCCAAAGAATATATCATTGAAATGAGAATTAATCAATGAAGTGATTATGTGTAATAGATATAAATAAAAAGTTGAAATAAAACATAATGCAGTCAAAGGTCATTTATTATATAATCATGGAATAAAATATTCAATGAATTAGAAGTATAACCCAATGAATGGAAATTGAGCTAAGAACCCCCTTACCACTTAGAATCATTCAAGTAAAATCCCCTTGGATAAAATAATATAAATTGAAACTTTAAATACCATGATGTATTATAAATTCCAGAGATTTCATTTTAAAATGGAAAACATATAAATCATATAAAATATATTATGTTGAAAACATTAAAATATGCCTTAATAAATAGGAATTAATATGAAATCATTACCTTAGGTCTAATTAATCTTGTATGTTCTTTATCTTCCCAAATAAAAATTTGTTGTTAATATTAAAATTATGAATAATTTTCTTCCATTTTACAATTCCTTTAATTTTATTTACTACAATGTTATATTTATTTACTTAAATCAATTAATTTCACGTCATATGTATTGATGATATTCGATTCTTATTTCCAAAATGGATTTACTAGCGCCTCCCCGACTCCCTCTACCTCCTCCTTACATCGGCCTTGTCTTGCCTCTATCTCTTTTCCTTCTTTTAGAGATGCCCTTTGCGGGTTTTCCCACTCCCCCATATAGCCATGCTTTCCACCGGTCTCCTTGGAGCATTTTCAAGCATCATGTGTTGGATCTCCGATTTGGGTGGAGGTTCCTGCTTCCTCCATTGAGGAGGCGTTGGCCTGCTTGCAATGGACTCTACTAGCACACTCTGGGGATTCAAAGCCAGTCCTTGTGGTGTTTAAACACTTCATGTGGTCTTGGGGCATCTAGCTTCTGGTGTAGATCTTCGTCCTCCACATGAACTCCTTCTATCTGGTCCTTGCTTCACAGGCAGAATTTATCTAGGCATGGTGTATGGAACCTCGCTCTTGGGGATGTTGGAGTATTAGCCTATCCAGGTGGTCCATGGATGCTCACACGGGAAACGAGAGTCCATCTTCTATGGTTTGGATCAGCCTCCCTGGGCTTCCATTTCCATTCCAGAACGAAGGGTTACTCAAGGCCATTTGGGACTCTCTGGGAGGGTTCATGTGCTTGGACTCTAGGAGCAAGATCTACATGGAAGCTTTGATGGCCCGGATCTGCATGGAGCTAGATTTTTCCCTCCTGGTGCTTGACAAGATTGATCATTATGTTCAGGGATCCTTTTGATGGGTTCAAGAGATCTCTTATCCGGTGTTTCCGAGTTTTTGCACCCACTGCCTTCTCTAGGGTCATTCGATATTGGTGTGCCGACGTTAATGACGGTAAGGGCACTGTAGCCCTGACCCTATGGCTGGGGTTATTGATGCTAGACAGCCTATCCAAATTGAGGCCCTTTCAGGCATGGGTTTAGTACTGCCTCAAGCTCCTGGTGATTCTTCTGTCCTCCCACATTCGTCCCTAGCCTCTGATCATCCCCTCTGCTTGGAGGGGCTTGGTGTTCCAGATCCCTTCATGGACTTAGTTCCCTTTGTTCCGATGTGTATGCCCTGTATCTAGGTTGGTGTGTTTCCTTCCCTTTTCTCCCCCTTTTTCCCCCTATGAGTCTGATGGTACCACCTCATCTAGACATAATCCTGGTTCGGAGTACCACTGAAGCGGTGGTGTGACCTTTAGAGGTTGATCATCTGGTCTCCAACCCGAGGGCACCACTCCCCAATCTTCACTCAGTCCCTCCCCTACTTCTTTAATGAACTCCCCCTCATGACGTTATGAAGGCTCGATGAGAGGATCCCATGCATCCCCTGGGTTAAAGGCTAGGCAATATTTTACCCATCAACACCCTGGAACTCCTATGTACGAGTTTCCTCTCAAGGGTACAGGTGTGTACACAAGGTCTCATGCTAGGAAGCTGAACGGAAGAGCAGGTTCCCACTTCGAGAAGGCCACATATTCTAGGTCCAGTCCTAGAATAATCATTACAAAATGACTCCTATACTCATATAGAATGCCCATGGTCTTGGAGCGAGAATCAATATGCGATTCTTGGCCTCGACAATCAATCAATACAAGGTGTTACTGGTGGACATCCTCAATCACAAGAAGTAGTTGAGAAAGATTGGAACCTTTTCAAACAAGCTCAAAATGCCTTGCTTCATGAACGTGGATCCAACCAACATGCACATCTGGATTTTCTGGAACCGCGCTTTCACTGTTGATTTTGTCCAGGCAGGGGAACAGTTCATCACAGTTAAGGCAACCCTAGGCAATGAGCCCTTATATGTTTCATTCATTTATGGAAGTAGTGATCCTGAACTAAGGGAGAGGTTGTTATGTGATCTTAATATATTCGACCCCATAAATCTCCGATGGATAGTCAGGGGGAGACATCAACATTGTGGCGGACCCTTAGGAGAGGAAGGGATGAGGCCCTTTCAATAGGAATGCCAGCCTTGATTCCCCTCAGTTCATGGAGGGAAGGGGACTCATGGATCATGGATTCATAGGCGACCGGTTTATGTGGTGTAATAACTATCCAGGAAACTAAAGGTTGTGGATCCTCCAGGATAGATGCTTGGACAAATTGCATGCCTTTTCGTTGTTCTCCAACTTTCAGGTCTCACATCTGGCGCACGGTATATTGGATAATTCCCCGATCCAACATTATGTATCATCCGGGCAGGAGCAGCAGGTCTGGTTTTGTTACTACCAGCACTGGGATAATATCACTGGATTTCAAGACTTGGTTAGGGACTCTTGGAACGACTCTCTCCCTAGGTACACATGGACATGCCTTCATATCAAGCTGCGTTGCCTCAAGATGAACCTCCAGGAGTGGTCGAAGTACATTTCATCCTCTAACAGAGTGTTAGAGGCCACCTTGTAAGATGTTGATTGTCTTGAGAGTATTCTCTATAAGGATTGGAATTAATAGTTTTATGAGGAGCACGTAGGTAGGAAGGAATAGATTTTGGACATGCTTTTAAAACAGGAGCGTCTGGCCAGAGAGAGCGCCAAGGTCAAGTGGCTGAAAGAAGGCAATAAGAACACAACATATTTCCACACTTACATCAGGGAAAAAAGGAGGTGGGATCTACAGAATATATTGTTGGAGGATGGTACTTATTCAAATAACATGGAGGTCATGGGATAGATGGCGCATGATTACTTCTGAGATCTACTTGCTGGCGCCAACACCCACCACCCGCAAGGGTACCCGGGGGACAATTCGAGACTCTTTGAGGTGATACTTTCCTGTTTATCTGAACAGGATAACGAGGCCTTGGGGTCCATCCCCCAAGAGGATGAGATCCACAATTCCCTGCTTCATCTAAACCCTAAAAGCATTGTGGGAACATATTGTTTCCCTGGCTCATTATATAGGTCTTCATGGGCGATGGTGAAGAAGGATCTTATTGTGGTGATCCAGGACTTCTTCAGGGGCGGGAGCTTGCCATGTGTATCCTGTTCCACTACCATCGTTCTTGTCCCCAAGTCCAAGTCCCCTTCTACAATTCATCAGTTTCTCCCAATAAGCATGTGTAACTTCCCCTACAAGATCCTTTCCAGCATTATCAACATCAGTCTATCCCTTTATCTTCCAAATTGGATATCCAAAGAACATCATGGATTTTTGAGGGGGCGCTCCATCTAGGGGGTGATTTTTCTGGATCAAGAAATGATCAGGGACCTCAACTATAAGTCTTGAGGCTATAATATAGTGATCAAGCTGTATATGAGTACGGAATATGACCGTATGGAATGGAGATTCATCAACAAGATTCCTGTGGGTATGGGTCTTTCATATGGGAACATTGACATCATATTTAACTGTTTTAGCTCTACATATCTCATGATTGCATTCATGGGAAAATATTTTGGGTTCTTCAAAACTACCTATTGCTTGAGACAGGGGGACCCTATCTCCCCAACCGTCTCCATCATTGCCCAGAATGTCCTTAGTCGGCTCATTCACCATTGCTTAAGTAAAGGAGAGATCCTTCCGCATCGGATATGAACGAGATCCCCCTCCATGTCTCACCTCATGTTAGCAGATGAATCCATCATATTCATTAATGTTTCCAATAGATCTTTCAATTGTCAGATTAAGGTTATGGAGAAGTATAGTCATTGGAGTGGTCAAGTTATCAATAAGAGTAAGAGTAATTTTTACATCTCAAGCGGCACATCTGCTAGAAGGATTCAACAGAGAGGGAATATTCTAAGAATTTAGTGAGGAGATATTCACATGCTCTATCATGGAACCCCCCCTATCCTAACGATGCCTTCGTATATGTGATTTTGATCCCCTTGTCAGCAGGCTTACCGAGGGGGTTCTTAATTGGAAGAATATATACTTATCCTTTTGAGTAAGGATATCACTGGTGAATAGAATGTTACTGTCTACTCCAAGCCTTGCTCTATAATCCATTAATTTTCTTAAAGGAGTAATTAGTAGGATGGATCGTATCTTTATAGGTTTTATTTGGGACCCATCATGAGAAGCCAAAATACACTGGGCTTCTTGGAATAGGATAGTGCGACCTAACGGTGAAGGTGTCATCAACATCTGGAGTATTAACGCCACCCTCTCTTGTATGCATGTGAAGCTGGCTTGGGAGGTGCTGTAACGTCAGACCTTATCAGGGATCACCATGCTCAATATCTTTCTAGGAGATATGGCTATAAGGAATGGCCATTATTCTACCTTATGGGCTGAAATCACCTCTCTTGTTAACTTTCTTAGGCCCCAATCTCGATGGATCTTTGGGAATGGCAAGGTCTCTTTATGGCACGATAATTGGAGCAGGGAAATGCTTGAGTATTAGGGATATCTAGTTACAAACATTTCTTTTAGTGAAGCTCGGAACTACCCAAACTTTACCAATGCTATTCTCGATAAGGGCTTGCAGGATCATCTCCAACTCATTGAGCTTTCCTACTCCCCTGATCTGTGCGTGTTCACTCCATCTCCATCGGGCTCCTTCTCATCCAGGGATTGTTGATGGGTATTATCCAGGACAACATATTAGGATGCATGGAATGGTGTTCTTTGGGCTAAGAGAATCCCCTCTAAATATAATTTTCTTACCAGGAGAATCTGGAACAAAACATTTCCTACCAAAGAGAACATCAAATGGTGTGTTGTGCTTCTAGCCTCGAGATGTGTCTGTTTCAGGAGGCACTAGGTAAAAACATTGGGGGATCATTTTTTTGAAAGTGAATGGGCTTCATAGGTCTAGAACTTTTACAGATCATTCACTACTTTCTCCAGTCCAGCAATGGAGGTTCATCCTTTTCTGGAGCATTGGTTTCATTGTGCATCTGAGGAGGGGTCAGAGAGAAGGGCTCGCGTTCTGTTTTTACATGCAGGCTACTGGGGTCTTCGGTATACAAGGAACAAGTGTGTACATGAGGGGGTGTCCTCAACAGGCCGATTGATTATTACCCGCATTAATAATATTCTCCTTGATAGGGGAAGCACTCTCACTATATAGAAGGAGGATCCCTCACTAAAGAGGATTAAACATGCTCATAATTTCTCCCATCATAGAAACAATTTACCTTCAGTAAAATGTGTTCGGTTGTCCCCTCCTACTAGGGTTTTAATGTTGAACACCGATGGATCATGCATCTCCAGACTCATGTGTGGTAGGGGCATTGTTAGTGATAGAAATGGACCAGTTATCCTGGATTTTTCCTTCCAGCTTGGTCATGGAACTTCCCCCATGGATGGGGCCATGACCATGCTCATAGGCCTTACCTTTTGCGGGAAGAAATGTATGGATATCATGGAAGCAGAAACCGATTCAATGATTTTGTGTAAGGCCTTGCATGACCTCAGTCCTACTCCCTTGTCGATTAAGTACATCCCCAGGAAGTGTCACTTCATCCTCGACAAAAATATCAAAGTGGTCTACACCTGGAGAGAGGGTAACAAAACAGGTGACTACCTGGCCTCGCTTGAATCTCCATGTTCAGGGATAGTTCTCTTTCATGGCATCCATAGCATGGAGGAGGAAGGTATCAACATCACTAGAGGGGATTCCCTTGGTCTTCATTACTTTATACCCCCATAGTGGTGTGGTTTCATGACCTGCAATTTAGGTTATCTTGTATGTTTTCCACCTTCCATGAAAATTTTAAACAATGATGATGATGAAGATAAATACATGGTAAAATTGGTTGAGGGGTAAATCAATAATTATAACCAGCCGTTATAGGTGGGGATGGAAAACGAATTTCAATCGTTCGTGAAGTAGTAGTCCGCCTTAAACACAAACAACGGTTACATTTCTCATTTGATGTAAAAGGAGATGGATAAATGTTATTCCAATATCATACGAAATTATAAGTATATGTAAGATAATTATTATTTTTTATTTCATCATGTTTTAATAATATTTTTATGTGGTATAACTAGAAATAAAACTAAAATGTCTGTTTAAAAGCTATAAATCATTTTTGGACAACCTTCATTCTTTACACCTTAATACATATAAGGTTGATATTCTTCCCAAATTAAGACCTATAGAATGTGTAAATGGAAGTAAGAAAAGAATTTTGGTTTTTATTTACTGAAAAAATGGTTATTTATGTGCGAATAGAATAAGAAAGGGGTATTCTTTGAAATTATTAAAGAATTAAATTCATATAAATTACTATTCAAGTTCTAATGGATCTAAATATATATATAATTAAAATAAGATATTATTATGAGTCTAAATAGTTTCATTTAATAAAAAATGGAAACTTTTAAGGGAGTTTTTCTCCCTTATCAGTCTGTTTTAACACTACGTTAACCCTTTTCATTATTACCATGATAACAAACCTTTTTACTCTAGTTGTCAAGATAGTTACTATTAATGGAAAATTGGAAAATAAATGGACCATGTATGATATTTAAAACCATATCCCAAACACCTGGATTAAGATATGATTTTTATAAAGTCTAAATCATATAATAAAATATTATTTATTATAAAATATCATTAATGTTATTATTAGAATTATTCATTTAATTTGACTTAAAAAAACATGAAAAAGGAATTAAAATTTATTATTTTAACACATCCACATTATTGTTTTCTAAAACAATTATTTGAACATAATAATTTATCCAAATTATATTACATTTAATATTTTCAAAATGATTTATTTAATCTTTCTATTTTTTCAATACATGTTGTGTCGGTGTTGCGTAAAAATTTAATGTAATTATTTGTTCACCAAAAATTAGAAATAAACTAACATGATAAAAAATAATTTATCTTTAAAATAAGCATTTATTACTAAAAATAATTTTTTTAATCGCTAACATAAAATATTATAGATTTTAGAAGCAAGAAGATGAATTTTTTTGACTTTAACTTTTACTTAAATAATATAAAGGTCAAAATCAAAGAAACATGACCAGTAGTATCCATATTTTTTAATCTCATATAAAAATTTAAGATCTAAACTAATAAAATATGATATATATATATATATAATTTTTAGCATAATTGTTCAGTCCATATCATATTATGTTTAGCCTTGATTACCCGATTTACCCTTATAGGGGTGACGATTATTTACATTGGTCACTATTCATAATGACCAAAAATAAAAGGGAAATATTATCAAAATTTGGACCTCATAATTAAAAATATGGAATAAATTTGTAAATATTCTATTTATGTATGTTTCAACGATTATATTAATATTAAAACTCAAATCTTAAAAAAAATTTATAGAAAATTTCCTTTTATGTATAAATTTTTTTATACCTTATTTAACCATAAAATTGATTACAATGAACTAAATTGTATTATTATCAATATAATATGAATAATTTTAATTTGAAAACATTTTAAAATAACATTTTATTTATAAAATTATTGAAACAAAATTACTATTTTCAATAACAACATTATTTTTCACTATTGATTAGAAAATCAATATTTTCATAAAGAAATCACAACAATTTACCATAAGTTAATTTTGATATGATGATTTAAAAAATGATATTAATTTTATTATATAATATTTATCATATATATAGTAATTAATTATAATATTTTCTCACATATAAAATCAATATAGATTTTCTTGAAGAAAATATATTTCTGAACAATAAAATATATCTACTAAACATTGAGTGATTCTTCACTAAGAATAAAACCCTACATTTGTATTAGTTATAAAATCAATATGTATATATAATAATTAGTTTAATCCTATATATACCCACTAATTAAACATCTAGGTTATAACTATTAGTGTTAAATAATAATATATTAATAGTATAACCCATTTTTCTTAAAACCTGGTGGTGCATGATAAAAATGATATTGAGCGTAGTATTATTTTAAAAACATAAGATTATAATTTCTATCAAGCTTAAATAAATTTCACCTTAAAATTTTTACCTCAGTCATCAAAAGATTAATAATTGAAAATACCTCTATTGAAAACGCCCATCATAAAAAAGGTTAATAAAACATCCTTGTGGAAAGAGGTAAAGTGATTCATAAATGCTACCCAAAATATCATGTATTAGAGTTCATAGATAAAGATAATATTGGTGGGATGTAAAATTATAGATATTAAAAAGAAAAATAGGGCCCAAAGACTAATAGAGAGTGACATAACATTGTCATGAGAGAGGTTATTACTAAAAAAGAAAATTAGTGAAGAGTGAAAAGACCATGGATTCATTAGAAATGAATTTATTCGGATAAAAGATTTAATTTATTATTATTTTCCAAAATTTATGGAATTACTTTACCATCGAAACTATGATCATAAGTAAATATAATTAATCTATAATTGTAATTAAATCCTTTAAAAACATTTCTCTATAATATCATATTTTCTCCAAACGAGGAGTATTCAGGATTAATTATTCATGCCCAAAGAACTAAAATAAAATTATAATGGATCACAAAAATTCAAAAATTAATAACAATATATTCTTCATAACTTTACTAAAAATATTTTTTTCCCACTACAATATTACATAATAAACGAATAAACCATTATATGAAAAAATTATACATTAATATCTAAAATTCATTAATAATACCAAAGGTTTAACATAGATCATGACATAAATAAACAACTATATATCCCAAATAAACTTACAAAAATCAATATTAATGAAACTTTTAACCTCAAATGTTTTATCATACCCTTAATCTTATATGTCCAAAAATGTAATAACCTTATTCCAAAATAATCTATTATGATAATCCTAGGTTTAAATACCCCTAAACCATATAAAACATCAACCAAAATATCAATAATAACATTAAAATCGCAATATTTTCTGAAAGAGAAATTGATCTAATAAAATAATTCTATAAATTTATCCAGTCTCTAATACTCAAATTATTTTTACCATAATCATATAAACATCAAATATATGTTACTTATAATTAATCACTTAGTCATCAAATAAAATTTCAATACCATGGTTATATATATGATATATTCACAAAATGTAGTATCTCTTTTATCCAAATCAATCATAATTAACTCAACATCAAATATCATTTTAACACTAAATGTTATCAATAAATTTATTCAGATTTCCAAAAAATAGAAAATAATTATTTCTCAAATAAACTTCTCAATAAAACATATATTAATACAAAGGTTTGTATTCCCATAAATGTCTCACAAAATATCATTAATCATTTCAAACTCCAATCACAAAAAACAAAAAAGGGGTATTTATTCCTTTAAACATATGACCAGCCTTATACTTATCAACCCAATATAATTTAGGTTTATCCCATTTCACTATGGCATATTTTATAATTTCATGGATTTTATTATCTCATTCATCATAATGGTCTATAAATAAAATGTGATTTGACCCAAGAATATCCACTGGTAGTGTATTTTTAAGAAAACCGCGTCCAATTATAGTATCCAGATAAGGATATATTGCAAAGAATGCCACATAATCACAACCTTAAAGAAATTTAGGATGTTATTATATAATTAGACACATCCTAAAATTCCATCTTATGGTTTTGTTCAATAATATATTTTCTCCTAAATCTAGTTCCCATGGATTCTACTAACATTACCTTGATAAACAAATATAATGAAAATGACCCCAATATCCACGATAATATGGTTACATTATTACATTGGTAAAATATACAAGTTATCACATCCTGAAAGATCAAATTTTTTCATAGAATTGGTATACTATATTCATACTTAAATGTCACATCAAATTTGAAAACATAAAATATAACCCAATTTTTTTCATTGAGAACAACATTATTATCTCTATAACTTACTTTTATATCATCTATAGTGAACATCCCAGTATCCTAGGAAAAACTAAAAATATATGGAGATATTATATGTAAAATAAGTGTTATACACTATAGAATTTATCATAGAAAAAATAATACATAATCAATATAGAAAGTAAAATTACTAAAAACACATTCATTTTCTACAATAATTTTATCATGAAGAATAATATGGAATAAATTTGTGATGATAAAGTAATTATATAAAACTAATCACATGAACATGAAACTTATCCATAGATAACTATTAAAATAATTGCATGGAAATCAATAACTAATATCATAATGATGTAATGCATAATTATAAACAACATAAACATACCATCAAGGCCTCATTCTATGAAATCATACATAAATAGTTAAGATTTTGACTCAATACCCATACTAGTTTTTCCCACGTGAATTAATGATGAATCAAAGGGATATAATAGGTCTCTTACATCACTTATTAGTCCAATAAACTCAGTATATCAGAGGGGATAATAAAAAAAATACCTAATCAACGTAAATATTTATATTGGAAAACTAGCATTTAAATTTTTTTTATTTGCAATGTAAAACTGATAAAAACTATCCATAGTGTAGTATAATTAAAATAAATGGTTATTTTTATTGATTAATAGAAATACAATAAAAATATCATTAAAATATTATTTGCGAAAATACACTTTTAACTTTGGAAGAATCACATTTAAAAACGTTGAAAATTCAGAATATTTGGAAAATAGTTTCATTAAAGATAAAAAGAGAAATTTTGAAATGAAGATTCAAATAATTTATTGTTCATGATGTTCATAAATCTTGTTCATACTAAATATGTTAAAACAAATATTCTTTTCAATGTTTCAAAAAAAAATCCAAAAAGTTTCTCATTTGAAAAATGGAAGGAATATTCCATTGAATGTTTTCTGTATAAATTAAAACATTGATAAAAATAAATTTAAACAATCCTAAGATAATAATAAAATAATTATTTAAAATATTTTAATGAAAATATATTTTAACGACCCGTCCCCCGGGGCTCATTTTGTGACTACCCCACACCCACCTTCCATAGGCTAGGGGTTGGTGACTAGAATCGGAAGGCATATCCCTAAAAAACAGAAAGGCATTGCCTTTATACCTTCAAACTCACAGTCTAAGAACACAACGAGCACAACCCACATAGTAAAACTCCAGTAGTAAATATATTTGTACTGAAAGTGTAAAGGGTGAGTACTGTAAATAAAGGGGTCAGAATACAAGCCCAACTAAAAGTAAAAATGCAACAGAAAAAACCACTCTTGGAATAATCCTCCAAGGTTCCTACCTGAAGGTTAGGTACAGATCATGGTCGGTCATTACTACAGCATGTCACCTCTAAATTTCCACCTCCAAACACCAACCTATCCTGGCTCCCAAACCTCTGTCAAATTTGTCTGACTTTTGTGCATGAAACAACAAGGTGCAGGTGAAGCCCATGCATATATGAGTATATTAATAATTATTAGGGACCCAGAAACCCCCGATGGTCTCCCAGAGTTACAAAAAGGAAAAACCCCAAACAAATACCTCAATCATAAAGCACAAAGCAATAGTTATCTCACAATAGGTATACAACTCAATGATCTGGAATATAGATGATTAGTTCTAAGCTATATCATCTTATTCCATTTAGATGTTCCATAACTGATCGAGAAAGAATTTTTTTATTATCAGTCCACTCTTGGATGTAATTTTTTGTTCCACGGTAGGACACTATAAATTTGGTCCTTGTCGAGTCACACTACTGTTGATTCACACAAGGTTTCTAGAATGGTGACCCACACAAGGACGTTGGAATTCTGATCCATGTAGGGTCACTCGAAGCTGATATACATAGGTTTGCTAGATATTTATCCACATATGGTCACTTATAATTCGGATCCACAAATGGTCACTTAGAATTATGATCCTCAACGGGCCTTTCTAAAACTATTCCTCATCGGGTAGCTATGATTCGGATCCACAAAGGGTCACTACTTCAGAGACAACCAGCCACAAGATTATCGAATGAAGCACGACTAATCTTGGGAAGACTATGGTCATTGAGACCTTAGTCATATCTCAACCGGTACAATTCCCCCACAAAAAAACATACCCAAGGGACTGCCCCATCATAGGTGTCCCAATATGACAGGCAATGCATCAATCGGACGCCCGGTCTATAAGATATGGACACTTTTGTAAAAAGGGTCTAGTTGGATACAAGTCTTATCCAACCCCAATCACACATAAATATCTATAAAAACTCACTTAGAGTATCTCCAAAGAACCACCTTGTCACAAGGGTTCTTATTCCATAGACGGCGCATCGATTGGATGCATGGTCTCTTAGTTACACCCCTTTCCATTAAATGGAGGTGATCACACCTTGGTCTAGCTCGGCTCAGTCAGGACCATTAGAATTTGACAAAGGGAATGATTCCCAAAAGGGGTCTCAATGTCATTGACTGCATGTCAAACGGACACTCGGTTCATCAGTTACGAGCGTTTATTTATTCGTGGGCCGATTGGGTATAGGCTCGGTATAACTCGGTTAAATAGGGCCATCGCAATGGGTCCCTAGGTTTACCTAACCCCACTCGGGTTCAGCCCATTATGGGTCAGCCCAATTCACTAGGTTTGGCCTTTCGTGGTCATCTCTTTGGTTCTTGGGTCTGGTCCACAGTTGGCACGACCCGCTATGTGGGACTCATCCCACCCACAATGGCTCGCTGGGTCACGGGTCCGACCCATCCTACTGGGCAGGTCCATCTCACTCGGTCAGCCTGAGTTCGGCCCGATCTACTAGATCCGGACAACCTTTTCCACTGGTTCCATGGTTATGGGGTCGTTTTTCCCAACTAGTGGTGTGTTTCTCCACCGCATGAAATGATTGGTCATTTGGCCGACCAGATTTTACCAACACAGCGCGACGTGGGGCCGTGTTGCCCCATTCTATCGCAGCCCGATGGCTACAACTGCTATCACCAGAAGCACCTATGGGTGCTTCCCTTATCCCGCATGGTAGGCTCAGGCCATCCACTTCTAAATTTCATGGTGCACGACGACGCGCCCCTTCCCACCTCCTGTGGCCAGTTGATGCGGGTCTCTTCTGGCCACCTTCAGCCACCGCCGACATCGTGCCTCGTAGGTTTCATCCATGGGGAATCAGACATGCTCTGGTGGTCCATTATTGGTTTCATTAGTGCCTATGAGGCTCTCGGGTCATCGTCGCCACTACGTATCCTCCAGTTTCATCAGGTCGCTCTGTTTTCAAAAACCATTCCAAATTATCGAGACAAATACTGAATTGGTAGAGGGTCCGGGCCTTGTTCGTTTGGACCATGCCCTCTGAGTTAGCATCATATTAGGTGATCAAACAAGTCATCTCATAAAGATAAACTTTACAACTATCCCCCTACCTGGATAAGATTTTCACTGACGATGATCAATGAAATCTCTTTCATCTTTGTCATCAGTTCATGATTTGGTGGCATTTTTCACCGCTCTTTAAATATTGTCCCATCCTCCAAGTGGTTGGAGTTGTGGTACTTTGACAGAGCTTTGTCGCTTGGTGAAGTCGTGCCAACACCCCTCCCTGATCTCCATATAAATAGGTGTGGGGAGAGGTGGGTAATGTTTTGTGTAATTTATGAGGTTCATTTAATTAATGAACCTCCCAAATTCCAATGGTACGGTTACAACAAGGAAGATTCAATCGAATTAATGGATTGACATCTCATCAGTCCTGCCATAGCCACTCATCCGCTGGAGAAAAGGAAAAGATATAAAATAACATAACATGTTATTTTATTAATCTTTCAAGAGTTTGAAAAAATTACTTCTTCCCCTAACCTAATGTGGTTGAAGTGAATCCTCCCTTAAGTGAATCCCGACGCTGGAGATACAATGGTGCCCTTGTATTTTTAATCAGGGAACCAATTCAAAATATAGAAAACCCCACCCGTGTGTCTATTGGTCATACCTTAAAAAAGTTAAAAAATTAATTTCAGGAATACCGGGCCTCGGAATCACGTGCTATCAATTTTTTAAGACTCATAGTAATTTCATATAATTAAAAAAATTACATGGAAAATCTAGGACTTTACATTCTCCCCACATTAGGTCTTTTTCATCCCTAAAATCCAAAACATAGACAAAGGAAACAAGTGTGGGTATAGAGCACGAACCTGAGCATCCCACTTCCATGTGCTCTCCTGGAGGTCCCAATGCTGCCAAAGAATGTGCACTAGGGGTATTGATCACCCATTAAGGACCTACTCAGGTCGATCTTCAATCTCCACTGGATCCTCCGTAAACGTCACCCCATCAAAAATGACCAGCTCACCCCAGTAGGTAACCTGCGTTGGATAATGCACATACTTCCTCAGCTGCAAAACATGGAAAACATCATGCACCTGATGCATCTATGGAAGAAGATCTTGGAAATATTCTCCCCTCACCAACTCTATTAAGAATCTAAAAGGGTCTGATGATCCTCGGAGATAACTTGCCGCCCCAGAAAAATCTCCGCAAACCTCGTCAAGGTGAGGCCCGTATGAAAACATGGTCTCCCTCCTAGAACTCCAAAGGTCGATGTCACCTATCAATATAAGACTTTTGCCATCTCTGTGCAGTCTTCATCCAATTCGGGATGATCTGCTCCTTCCCAATGGCAGCCCATACCAACTTTTGACCCATTAGTTCTTACTCCATTAGGCCTGTGCAGCATAGAGGTTCTCTTCATGGTCAACCATACAAGGCCAAAAATGGTGCCATATCGATGGTGGAGTGATATTTGTTGTCTTATGTGAACTCCACCAAGGTAAAGTGATCCTCCCTTCTACAGCCAAAATCTAGGTTGCAAGCACAAATCATGTCCTCGAGTGACTGGATGGTCCACTTCATTTGACCATCCGTTTGAGGATGAAAGGAGGTGCTCAAACATAGCTGAGTTCTGAACACCTCTTGTAATCCCTTCCAAAAGTAGTATGTAAAACGTGCGTTGCGATCCGATGTGATCGTCGATGCCACCCTGTGTAGTCGCACTATCTCTTATACATAGAGGCATCCCAAGACCTCAACAGATCCCTACTCTCGGATGGTTAGGAACTGAGATAACTTGGTGAGTCGGTCTACGATCACCCAGATGGAATAATTTCCCTTGGACATCCATGGTATCCTTGTCACAAATTCCATAGAGATACCATCCCAATTCCAATCTCGTACCTCTAATGTTGCGCTAAGCCTACTGGAACCTGATGCTCGACCTTCACTTACTGATAATAGAGGCATCGTGAAAAAAACCTTTCCACTAATTTCTTCATCCCTGGCCACTAGTGCTAATGTTGGAGGTCTTAGTACATCTTCAATACACCAGTATGTACCACTGCTGGGGGAGTATGGAACTTCCTTAATACCTCCTCCCTTAGCACCACTGGTACCATGGTGCGTCCTCTGAAGAGGATGACATGGTCCCCACCTTCAAAAAATCCATCACTTTCCAATCCTGAGGATATATGAGCACATTGAGACTCAAATTCAATGTCCCCACGATGTGCCTCCCAAACTCACTGAAGAATTGGGGGAGTAAAAGTAATAGAGTGGATGTAAGCTGCTCCATCCTTATCCACAAAGGATATCTACAACGCATCTGGATGCTCTGTCGCCTCACTCAGAAACTGTAGACCACACCTCCTACTATGTGCATCTACTACCACATTTCCCTTCCCAAATGTATATACTATCTCAAATTCATAGTCCTAAAGGATCTCTAGAAAACATCGTTGTCTCAGGTTCATGTCCTTCTTTGAGTATATATACCTGAGACTCTTGTGATCAAAATAAATAGTAAACCATTTACCCATAAAGTAGTGTCACCACATCTTGATGGTGAAGACCTCTGATACTAGCTCAGGGTCATGTGTAGCATAGTTCTGCTCATGTTATCTCAGATATCATGAACCATATGTGATAATTTCTCACTCCTACGTCAGGACACATCCAATTCTGGTCCCTGATGTGTCATAGTATACTACATATCCAATGCCTTTTTTGGGTATCCTCAAGATGGGGTCACATATCGGTCTCTTCCTCATCTCCAAAAAACATTATTGGCATCACTCGATCCACACGAATGGTTGTCCCTTATTCATTAATGCTGACAAGGGTGCCGCAACTATAGAGAAGTCATCTATGAATCTCTGGTAGTACCCATCCAACCCCAATAAACTCTACACCTCGATCACACTCTTGGGTGGCTCCCAAGAAATCACAACCTCTATCTTTTCCATATCCACTACAAATATATCCTTCGAGATAACATGTCCCAGTAATTGGACCTCACATATCAAGAACTAGAACTTCAAGAGATTACCATAAAACTGGTGGTCTTGGAGTGTATCCAGAACTATCTACATATGATATGCATGCTCCTCCTCCGAAACTGAGTATATCAAGATGTCTTCGATGGAAACCACCACAAAGTGATCGAGGTATGGATGAAATATCCTTTTTCATGAGTCCCATGAACACTGCATGGGATTTGTTCATGCTAAATTGCATAACCGATAACTCATAGTGCCCATACTGACATTTGAGGGCCTTCTTCTGCAAATCCTCATCTCATAACCTAATCTTATTATAGCCTGATCTGCGGCTTATATTTGAATAACAATGATCTCCCTTCATTTGATTGAAGAGATCACCAATACTTAGAAGTGGATACTTGTTCTTCATGGTCACCTGGTTCTAGCCTCGATAATCCACACAGCGCCTCAAACTCCCATCTTCCTTCTTGGAAAACAAAATTGGGCCTGCCCATGGAGAAACATTGGGCCTTATAAACCCATTACTCTGCATGTTCTCTACTTGTACCCTCAACTCACAAAGCTCTGTGGGAGCCATCCGATATGCAGGTGTAGATATCGTTGTTGTCTTAGGGTACAATTTGATGTATAAGTCCATCTCCATATAAGGAGGTTGTCCCAAAACATCATCAAGGAAGACATCAATATACTGGTCCACCGCTACTAGATATCTCAGACTCTCAACACCAATTTCTCCAAATATAAGGCTTTACAACTGATGTGTGATCGGCTTCACCCTTCTTCAGGTAAGTCCATCATGTGTTGCAAAGTTTCCCTTCTCACTAGTGAAGGAAAATCTGGTCCCATCCTCATGGAAACACAGCACTCTACTCCTAATATAGTCAATCTGATCGTGGAATGTGGATAACCATTCCATACCCAATATGACGTCATAAGGCCTCGACGCTGCTACCAAGAGGTTGGAGCCGAAGATCTCTCCTCCAAGAGTGAGCTCACACTATCTTCACCAGTGTTTCATCATCTAATATTCTCTTGTAGGGGTCTCTAATCGCAAGGATCAAGCCAATGACTATAGCGTAATCTCCGAGCATCGAATGAGCTTCGTGGTTATGAAAGAGTGACTGACACCTATGTCTATAAGTATGGAAGCTGAGGTGGAGTAGATAGAGATCGTACCTCTAATCATCTCTGGAGTGTCATGGTCATATTCCTCAACTACAAGAGCTGAGCTCATCCCTGTCCACCTACTCCCTATGGTCGGGGTGGACCATCTGGAGGTGGTGCTGGTAGAACCTCAAACCATCGTCCACCACCTGCATCACGAACCATTCCTCTGCCACGTCTGCCAACCTGTAGACCTCCTCTATTTAATCAATGCCTCTACGTCGGTGGTCCCTCGACCATCTACTAGTCTTTAGTGTGGCTGGTCAGGCAGTCGTGAGCCATGTAACCCTGCCTGGAACATGTGAAACATAGTCTTGTCCTCTGTTAGTATTCTCTAACTCATGAGCCTCACACCTCCAACCCTACTTCCTAGGGTTGTCCACCAGATGGTCTGGTCTTCTTGGACCTCAGTGCCATCTTCCTACTACCAACCATAGATTTCTCTTCTACGTGTTCCCTAGTGATGGGTCTTGCTACCGGTGTTTGATCATCATGAAAACTCTCTACCAAGAGTGATCTCTCAAGAACTCTTGCATGCATCAGAATGCTAAGAGATACCGTAGAATCTCAAATCTCCCTTCAGAGTCCCTGCATAATAGTCTGCGCCCTAAAGAAAGTGTGTTACACCATGTCATTAGAGTAGCATGAGAGGTCGATGAGCCCCGCTGAGTAATTGGCCAAAGTCAGGCTGACCTGTTGTAAGTACATGAGATCCTGAATACACAATGAGTGTAGTGTCACTATAACAAACTCCTCCCTGAAGAGGCCCTCAAATTCCATCAAGTTGAGGGTCACCTCATCATGTTACTGAATCATCAGGCTCCACCATATCCCTACTACTCCCTGAAAATACTGGAAGCTAGGATCACCATCTAGTCAGCTAGTGTCCCAACTAGGGGAAATAATCTGGCCACTACCTCCAGCAAGTCCTCAACTGCTTGCGGATCCATCTCGCCTTAGAACCATGGAGTCCACTACTGCTGAAAGTTGTGCAATGCACTCAGTTGGGGAGCAATATTAGTAGGTGGGTCTGGTGGCAATGAATGCCCAACTGGTAGTGGTGCTTTTGGTACACCACTCAATGGTACTATCAACATAAGAGGTTCCTACACCGAAGCCTCATCGCTCGGTGGCCCGTCATTATATACTCTCTCAAGAATCATGGCTGGCTATCTATATGGTGGCATCTGAAAAGAAACAGGTGTGCCAAGGTCATTACGTTATACATTGTGAGTTGACTCAAAATGGATCAAGTAAAAATATTTCCAAAACATATACAATTAGTATTTTCGTCCATAGAGGCAGAAAATAGAATTCAGGGTCTTGGTGTATGGATACGTTGACCGCTGTACCAGCACTGGACTCCTTGAACTGAAAACCACAATCAAAACAATTAACATTATTGCTCTATTGGAAAGATCAGAGTCCTAGTTCATTAGTAGAACCAAATCCTCTTATACCACTTTGTCACGACCTGTCTCCCAGTGCTGGTGTCTTGACTACCCAAATCCTACCTTTTATAAGCTAGGGGTTGATGACTAGCACTGAAAAACATCTCTCTGAGAATTGGGAATGCATTTCCTTTAAGCGTGCAAACTCACAGTCTAAGAATATAATGAGTACAACCCAAGTAGTAATGTTACAGTAGTAAAAATATGTGTATAGAAAGAATAAAGGGGCTAGTACTATAAGTAAAGGGTTTGGAATACAAGCCCAACAGAAAGTACAACATCAAAATAAAAACATCTCCCAGAATTTTCTACCTAGGTTCTTACCTGAAGGTAGTTAAAAATCACTGTTAGTCATCACTATTGCATGTCACGTCTAAATGTACACCTCTGAACATCATTCTGTGTTGGCTCCCAAACCTCGATCAAAGATTTTTTTCATCTACACAAGACACAACAAGGTGCGGTCAAAACCCTTGTAGGGATGAGTATAACAATACTCAGTAGGGACCCCGAGAACCCCAAAGGTTTCCCAGATTTCCACAAAGGAAAAAACTCAAAGAAAGACCTCAATAAAAAATCACGAAGCAATATTCAGCTCACACTAGGTATTTAACTCAAAGATTAGGAATATAGATGATTAGTCCTAAGCTATATCATCTTATTCAATTTATGAGTTCCAAAAATGATAAAAAATAAGTTTTTCTATTATTGGTCCACTCTTGGACATAAGTTTTTTTCCACGATGAGCCACTATAAGGTTGGTCCTCATCAGGTCATGCTACTACTAATCCACATAGGGTCACTAGAATGATGACCCACATAGGGTCTCTAGAATGTTGTTCCACACAGGGTCGCTCGATACTAATCCACAGAGGTTCACTAGATGTTGATCCACATAGAGTCGCTTAAAATGTTGACCCACACAGGTTCTCTTAGAATGATGATCCCCGATGGTCCTCTTTAAAATTGGTCCTTGTTGGGTAGCTACGATGTTAATCCACAGAGGGTTGCTATAATACTGATCCACACATGGTCACTACTTTAGAGGCAACCAATCACATGATTCCCGCATGAAGCACGCCTGATCTCCAGAAAACTCTGCTCCATGATACATCGGTCATATTGCAACCATTAATAAGTCCCAAAAAAATAATACCCAAGGGACCGCACCGTCATAGGTGTCCCAAAGTGACAGACGAAGCGTTGATCAGATGCCCGTTCTATGATATATCAGCAGTTTTGTGAAAAGGTTTCAGTTGAATCCATGTCTGATCCAACCCAGTTTGCATGTCAAATTCCACCAAAACTCACTGAGAGTATCTACAAAGGAATGCCTTGTCTCAAGGGCCATTATTCCACATACGGCGCGTCGATCAGACGCCCGATCTGTTTGTTACACCCTTTTCTGTGAAATGGGGGTGATCACACCTCGGTCCAGCCCGACTCGGATGGGACCACAGAAATATGCCAAAGTAACCGCTTCCCAAAAGGGGTCCTAATTCCACTAATAGTGTGTTAAATAGACACTCATATTTTCAGTTACGAATGTTTCTTTATTCAGGGGCTAGTTGGGTCTAGGCCTAGTCCGACTCTGTCAGACTGGCCCGTTGTAATGGGTCCGGGGGTCTACCTGACCCCGTCCGGGTTTGGCCCACCGGGGTCAGCCCATTGGTTCATGAGCCAGGGTAAAGGTTAGCTAGGCCCTACAGGTGGGGCTCAGTCTACCCGCATTGGCTTACTGGGCTGCGGGTCCAGCCCGCTTGGTGGGTTTAACACCCCGGTTCTAGAAGCCACCCAAAGGCACCCCATACCCAGTTGGTCACATGGCCTCAAACACATTTCCCCGAAATCCAGAGGCTTCCAACTAGAAGTGAGGGCCTTGGGTGTGATAGTGGGGAAACTTTGACCTTAATGGAAGAGTACACATTATAATTAATAAATATACAACAACAATAGTAGAAACAGTAAATACCAAATAGCAGTAATCAGGGAAATACTGATAAATAAACAACTGTAGAAGACATAAATGTAAATGATGCATGATACATATATGTCTAGGAAAACATCCAAACAAGTCACAATGATTAATATAGTACAAAACCAATTTAAAAAAATAGATGAGAAACTCCTCAGCATTGCAAGACTCGGCTTGGTCCTATGCTCTCTAGCTCCAGTGCAATCAAGAACCTGAAGTAGAAGAGAGCTTGCCACTATCTATACATGAAACAATATAATCTTTTTGGGCCCAAAAGCATGTCCCAAACAGTGTGTGAGGAAAAATCCCAGTAGGAATCCAACCAAAGATCTGTGCCTAACGGTCAGTGAATATATGGAAGGTAAAGGTACAGTAAATAGTAAACAGGGAAGTAGTAAACAGTAAACAATCCATAGTTTCTAGCATGAAATCTACAAACAAGTAAGCATCCACTCAATCAATAAGAACAAACATGTAACCCACTGGGTAGTTCACACATCCTAACCCTTATGGTCCAACCTACAAGTACTAGAAACCCTATAAGAGGCACAAACAGTCTCACCCCTCTGGTTCAGCAAAAGAATAGACTCTCTAGGGAAGCACTCACCATCAATTCCCCCTATAGTCTCGCATCGTACTAAAGGCGCTCTGGGGAAGAAATCAACATCTCATTCACCCTGTGGCCCATGTCGAGGAACTATAGACACTCTGAGTAATAACTCAACTTCAATTCCCACTGTGCTCTCGCATCGTATTATAAGACACTATGGAGAAGCCCTTACTTCTATTCTCTCTATAGTCTACTAAAATAGGTTCTCACAGCCCTGTGTAAGGTCAAAAACTATCAAATCACGTACCGGACAAAGAATCCTCATGAACTGCTTGGATAGCATCTATAACATCTCAACAAGGAAGAACAATCACACCATCCTATAAACTAGGCATGGAACTGGCAAAATCCTAACAGGAAAAACTAGACCAAACGGTCATAAACAAGCAAACATGCATGGGGAAAACAACCAAATCACAGTAAATGACCCTATTCACAAGAAATATCCTCTACTAAGGCATATAAGCATAGCAGGAAAACAGCAAGGGAAAAATAGATAACCCACAATACCTCGTTCAAGTGTATTGGTGAAATTTGCACAAAATACTCAAGGACTTTCTACAGAAAGTCACAAACCAATTACCTTGATGCTAGGAGATCGATATACTTGAACCATGAAGCTTGAATCTCTTTATAATGTCGTAGATATATAAAAACACACTATATGTTCAACCCACAATAACTTGAAAATGATGAGGAAATGGGAAACAAAGCACTAGGAGAAGGAAGATATTACCATTATGGTTCCAACACAATCGACAGTGGTTGATTCGGAGAACGGACGGAGGCTCGGGGGAGATTCACAGCCATACGGGATGCCCTCGGTTGAAGAAGCTGGAGAAGAAGACAGTTCTAGGGTTAAGACGTAACCCCAGTCCATTTTGTAAAAAAATGAATGTACATGGCGTGTACTAGGATTTTCCATACTCCTCTTTATGCGGCTTCCACATCACCCCTACATGGCCGTGTGTGTGGCCCGGAAATGGCCTCATGTAGAAAGTATTACATGGCGTGTACTCATAAAGTACACGATGTGTACTTCAAAAATTTCCAAAAACTCCTATTTTCTCAAAAACATTAGAAAAATTAAAAACATACCTGAAAAAAAGGTCCGGGTTCTTACAAACTTCCCCCCTTAATGAAATTCATCCCTGAATGTCCCTAGCGGGTAGTAGAAGAAGAAACCCTAAACAGCTCCAGCCACTACGATCGTACATCAGCCCCCTCCCCCAAGTCTCATCCGGCACTCACCCATGCTGCCATTGAACCCATACCAGAGGAACAGACTAGCCACGAAGAACCTATGCACTGCGATCGACAATCCGGATATGATGCTCCTCAAATGATGCATCCTCTTCGAGCTCAACATCCTCAGGTTGAAAGACATGAGACATGTCTAAAAATTAATGTCAGAGCTGAGAGGCATGGAAGAAGTCGTGCATATCCCGGTACCTCAGAGGTAAGTGAAACTGATATGCAACTGGTCCAACTTTCTCCAACCCCTCAAAAGGCCTGACGTACCATACTGAAAGCTTAACCTATCTCGGAATCCTCTTGTGTCCCAAACATGGCGCGACATGCAGGAAAACCTGATCCCCAACCTCGTAATCCAGAGGTCATCTCTGTTGATCAACATGAGACTTCTGTCAAGACTATGCAGTAGTCATCCTTTTCTGAATCAACTCTATCTACTATGAGGTATCTTGAACGAGGCGAGGTCCTAGAAAAGCTACCTCTCCTGCCTCTAACTAGCATAAAGGTGGTCAGTATGGCCTATCATAAAAAGTTTCATATGGTGCCATCTGAATAGTCTCCTGAAAACTGTTGTTGTAGGAAAAATCCACAAGAGGTATATGTTTCTCCCAAGAACCTCCAAAGTCTAGAATTCAAGCTCAGATCATATCTACAAACACCTAGATAATGTGCTCGGACTGGCCATCTGTCTGTGGATGGTATGTTGTACTCAAAAGTACGTGTGTACCCAAAGCTTTATAAAGCCCCTGCCAGAACCCAGAAGTAAAACGTGCATCCCTGTTTAAAACAATGGAGTGTGGAACTCCATGTAGACGTAAAATCTCTTGGATTTACAATAGTCCCATCTCATCAACACTGAAGGTCTCCTTAATCAGGAAGAAGAGAAAAACCTTCGTAAGCCTGTCAATGACAACCAAAACATCATCATTCCCTTGAGGTGATCTCAAAAAACCGGTCACGAAGTCCATCGCGACGTCATTCCACTTCCACTTGGGAATGGGTAACTACTGTAAAAGACCTACTGGTCACTGATGTTCCAACTTCACCTACTGACATGTAGAACATCTCATGAAAAAACCAGCATCATATCTTTTCATACCTGGCCACCAATACTGGCGGTGAAGATCACGATACATTTTGGTGACGTTAGGATGAACTTCCTAAACTGAGGAATGAAGGTTTCGTATTTGCTCCTCACATATGTCTGATGGAACCCATACACATCCCTGGAAATGGAAGACCTCATCCTCAACTATTGTCCATCCAGGAATAGGGTCCTCTACTGACACACTTTCCCATAGGACTAGGCCTTTAGAATCTTATAGCTACCTCATTCGTACCCGATCAAGAAGTGTAGAGGTAAATAGATACAAAAGATAGAAAAGTCTACCCCAGTCTCTCATGAACCTTCAAATGCATCTTAGAAAATGGATCCATAAGATCACACTCATTTCTTACTTCCTGAACTACATGTATCTGAGTCCTCCTGCTCAACGCATCAGCCACAACGTTTCCCTTTCCCGTCGTATAGGAAAGATCCATGTCAAAAGACTAAATATACTCAACCCACCTATATCATCTCATATTCAGATCTCGCTGGGTAAATATTTACTTGAAACTCTTGTGGTCAGTGAAAACCACAATGTGATCTCCCAGAAGATAATGTCTCCAACAATGTAAGGCATGAAAAACTACTTCCAACTCCAGATCATGCATCCGGTAGTTCCACTCATGTGGCCTCAACTTTTGAGACCCATACGAAATAACTCCATCTCCCTACATAAGCATAGCTCCCAGCAGGATACCTGAAGCATCACAGTATACAATGTAGCTATTTCTCGGCTCTGGTAAGACTAGTATCGGTGTTGAATTCAACCTCTCTTTCAGCTCCTGAAAGGCTGACTCATAAGAATCTGACCACAAGAACTTCACACCCTTCTTGTTAAGACCTATCAATGGTGCTTCGAAGCATAAAAAGTCCAGTATGAAGTGTATGTAGTATCCAGATAGCCCTAGGAGACTTCGTACCTCAAAAACGTTCTTCGGATGCTCCGAGGAAACTATTGCTCTCACTTTATCTTGGTCTACTGATACTCTTGTCTCTGATATAACATGACCCAAGAAGTGGATATTATCCATCCAATAGTGGCACTTTGAGAGCTTAGCATAAAACTGATTCTCCCTCAGTCTACTCTAAACAATCTCAAGATGGATAGCATGGTCGTGTCTAGTGTGATAGTACACCAATATATTGTCCACAAAGTCCACCACAAAGGAGTCTAAGTATGGATGGAACACTCAGTTCATCCGTTCCATGAAAACTGCAGGTACATTCATGAGATCGAATAGCATAACCATATACTCGTATAGACCATACCTACTCTGGAAAGCTGTAAGAGGTATATCATATGGTCGAACGCGCAGTTGATGGTAACCAGACCCCAAATCGATCTTCGAGAACACCCGGGCTCCTCGAAGCTAATCAAAGAGGTCATTAATCCTAGGCAAGGTATATTAGTTCAGGACCGTCAACTGGTTCAACTACCGATAATCCACACAAAGCCTGAGGGTACTATCTGCCTTCTTCGCAAATAGGACATGAGAACCCTAAGAAGAAGTACTGGGTTGGATGAAACACTTTTCCTGCAACACCTCTAACTGCTTCTTGAGCTCCTGCAACTCAGGTGTAGCCATCTTTTAAGGAGTAATGGACACCGGTGCCTCTCCTAGAATGAGCTCTATAGAAATGTCTACCTCACGCTCCAGAGTCAAACCTAAAAAGTCCTCTAGAAAGACATCCCTAAAACGATCCACCACTAGAGGAAAGTCTAACTACGAAGTCCCTTGGTCATCCAAATAAAGACTAGTGATCTTGGATGTAACTCCTCCCACTCATGATGCTCTGGACCCTCTCTGCTAACCCGGACATCCCACTCACCCTTATGAAGAAAAGATCCACCCTATGGTGATGAGAAACTCACCCAGCAGCTATAACAATCAACAACTTCCTGGAAGGGGACGAGCTATTCCATTCCAAGAATGACGTCATAGCCTATCATCTCTAGGACATAGAGATCCCATAAGAAGTGATAACCAGCCACCTCTAGAGGGAACTCCTTGCACTGACGCACAGTAGACGTCTTAGTCCCCAATGGTGTGTCTAGAGTTAAAGTATCGGTAGAGTAAAAGATACAGAGCCCAAGGCTCTCCACAACAGAAATAGAGATAAATATATGGGAAGCCACTGTATCGAAAAGAGTTGAAGATAAAACTGAGGCAACTATGATTGTACCTCAAACTGTAGAGGGTCTGGGATCCTTCTCTGGCTGGGTATACTCCACTATAAAAGCCTGACCTATACCACGGCCCTGTGGCCCTTCCTGACTGAACTGAGCTGATCCACCCTATTTTCACGGATAGACCGACGACTGACCAACCCAGACACAACCTCTACCTTGTCATGAATGGTCGGAAGAACTCCAGTTCCTAGACTAGTGAGAAACTGGCAGTGCTGCTCCTGAATGAGGAGTCATGGATGAACCCATGTCACCAGCTTCTGGTGAGAAAACCTGACAGAAGCGCTAAAGGTGACCCATCTTGTCACAAGATCAGTACTCCACTGGGTCTATCTAGCATTGTGGCCTTCTATGACTAGATCTTCCACACTAGTATCATACCACCTGGCTACCTAAAGATGTGTCTCGCTGTCTCGGATCACCACGCGTAGACTCCCTATGGTGCTTCCTACTATCATATAGAGTAGCACTGACCCTAGAAGTGGAACCACCCTGGCTCTCAACTCCGGAATCTCTCATATTGCGCTCTACAATCAGTGCCTGGTTGACGATGGAGGCGATGGAAGTCAGCCTGAAGATATTCACCTGTGAGCGGATCTCCTATCTGAGGCCATCCTCAAACTTCCTTGCCAAGAACAACCCATCTGCGCTCTGGAGGTTTGTGAAAAACTGAAGCTCGGTGAAACAAGAGGAGTACTCCATGACAGAAAGATTACCCTACTACAGGCTCATGAACTCCTGGGACCAGTCGGCCCTCAGGTTCTCTAGATACAAGTAGTCATAAAAGACGCGCTGAAACTCCTCCCACGCTATAACCTGCTGATGACCCGCCTGTGAGATCACATCCCCTACCTATTGGCAGAGTCTAATAGCATGTATATAGAGAGATTGACCCCCCATCTCTAGAGGAGTCTCTAGATGCTCGAATATCATCATCATGGCTTCTAGACATGACTCTGCAGCCTGAGGTCCTCCTTCCCCAGAGAAGGTGGGAAGATGCTACTGCTGGAAAACCTGCATCAAGTCTACCATAGATGTGGAAGAAGCAAGATCTACCTTAAAGTTCTTCATCATCCATAGAAAACCTTCCATAAAAAGTGCATTAGCGCCTTCAGCCGGTATCACTGCTGGTGCCAATGCTAGCACAATAAGAGGATCTGCGGGAAGTCCTCGATCGGCCATATCTAGTGTCTGATCACCACCTGGAAACGAGCATACAACTGGAGGAAATCTTCGTTCCATGACTCTGCATGGTCAAACACAAACTTTATATCAACAGTAGAAAGAACTAAAAAAATAAAGGCACAAGAAGGAATAGGGAAAATAAGTTATTCAAGTTACAAAAACATAACTACACAGTGTGTACTTTCCCTACACGGCGTGTTCCCTTAATTTAATAACATGGGCATGTACTTCTACCTAAACTGTCATGTTAAACCCCCAATACATGTCGTTCTGTAATAACACATGGTGTGTACTTGAATCATATTCCCTGCTCAAGTCCTTTTACACGGTTAAGCCACATGACTCCTCTAAGACAAAACTACACGGCGTGTTCAAGGCAGAAATGGAATATACTAGACATGCCTTAACAGGCCCATGTTTTTAGCAACATGGTCAGACACATGGCATGACAATACATGGCATGTTCCATATGGACATGACGTGTATGAGAAAGGGTAACACCGACCCATGATTTTCTTGACACAGCTGGGTACCTAGATTAGACTACACGTCGTGTATAATTCAGACACGGCATGATAAAATAGTACATAGTGTGTTCCAACAAGATTTTTCATAATCTTCTGTCCTTGCCCACACAGTCAGTGACGTGGTTTTAAAACTACACGGCGTGTATTAATAATGTACACGTTGTGTATTCTGGGTTTTTTCCAGGTAGTAACTTAGAAACTGCTATGCATCCCAGAAAACACAGAAAATACACTTTAAGGTGCCAAGTTCTATTCTGTGAGGGCCCATACACCCTGCGAATCAAAGTTTGTCATCTTATACAAGTTACAAACAAGTAAAAAGGTCAACGATCCACCAAATTCTGGTCCATGAGGGCCCATAACACCTCAAGAACCAAAGTTTGGCATCCATTTAAGAAAGGTACTATACGAACAAATTCTCTATCAAATCGCAGAGATTCAATCAAAGAATCTATCACAAGTGCATGCATAATCTACACAACATCTATCACAAAAACATACAATCGCTAATGCATCCTAGTTGGCATGCCAAGAATGCATGGCATGTGATTTCTAACAAGTTCCTATATGATGCGTGAGATGGAATAACCTCATCTCATCGGGTTGCGACAGAAATAGAACCACAACAACAACAACGATTATAGAACAAAGCATGTGAATCACCCAACGGTGACATCAAATTAACTATAAAATTGCAAACCAATAAAATTGCAATAAATGACATGGTATGGATATTCCCTGCACACGTGTTAGCTAATCCTAGGTATATTTAATTACAATGTACATATTCAGTCCTATCCCTGACAACAGTCGCCAAATAGAAAGTCAAGATAAAAGAGCCCTCTAATACCACTTTGTAACGCCCCAGTTCCCGAAGCCACCCAGTGGAACCCCGTACCCGATTGGTCACATAGCCTCAAGTGCATTTCCCCAAATGCCAGATACTGCCGACTAGCAGCGAGGGAATTGGGCGTGATAGTGGGGAAACTATGCCCTCATTGGAAGAGTACACATCAGTAGAAATAAATATCCAACAACAACTGCGGAAATAGTAAATACCAAACAACAGTAATCATCAGAATACTGATAAATAAACAACTGGTGCAGACATATATGTAAATGATGAAGGATACATACATGTCTTGGAAAATAGCCAAACAAGTCACAATACTAAATACAGTACTAAACCAATGTAAAAATGAAAAATAAATGAGGAACTCCTCAACAATGAATGCCTCAGCTTAGTCCCATGCTCTCCACCTCCAGTGAAATCATGAACCTGAAGTAGAAGGGTGATTTCCCTTATCTATACTTGAATCAATATAATCTATTTGGGCCCAAAATCATGGCCCAAAAAGGGTGTGAGGAAAAATCCAGTAGTAAACCACCCAAAGATCTGCACTTAACAGTTAGTGAAGGTATAGCAGGTAAAGGTACAGTAAACAGTAAATAGGGAATTACTAAATAGTATATAATCTATAGCTTCTAGCATAAAATCTACAAACAAGTAAGAAACCACTCAATCAATTAGAACAAAATGGTAACCCTTTGGGTAGTTCTCACAGCCTAACCCCTATGGTTCAACCTACTAGTACTAGAAACCCTCTGGGAGGCACACATAGTCTCACCCCTCTGGTTCAGCTAATGAATAGACTCTCTGGGGAAGCACTCATCATCAATTCCCCCTATAGTCTCGTATTGTACAAAAGGATCTCTGGTAAAGCACACAACATCTCATTTCCCCTGTGGTCTGTGTCGAGTAAATAAATACACTCTGAGGAAGCACTCAACTTCAATTCCCCATGTGGTCTCACATCGTATTATAAGACACTCTGGAGAAGACCTTACGTCCATTCTCCCTATGGTCTACTACACTATGTTCTCATAGCCCTGTGTAAGGTCAGAAAGTATCACATCACATACCGGACAAAGTATCCTCAAGAACTACTTGGATAGCATCTATAACATCTCAGAAAGCAAGAACAGCCACACCATCTTATAAACTAGGAATGGAACTGGAAAAACCCTAACAGGCAAAACTAGACCAAACAGTCATAAACAGGACAACATGCATGGGAAAATCATCCAAAGCACAGTAAATGATCCTATTCACAAGAAATATCCTCTACTCAGACATATAAGCAAAGAATTCAAACAAAAAGGGAAAAACAGGAAACACACGATACACCGTTCAAGGGTATTGGTGTAATTTGCACAAAATACTCAAGGACTTTCTACAGAAATGCACAAACCACCTACCTTGATTCTAGGAGATAGATATACTTGAACCACAAAGCATGAATCTCCTTAGAACGTCGTAGATCTATGAAAACTCACAAAACATTAAACCAACGATAACCTGCAAAAGAGTAGGAAATGGAAAACAAAGCTCTTGAGGAAGGAATAGATTACCGTTTCGGTTCCAATGCAACAGACAGTGATTGATTCAGAGAACATACATAGGCTCAGTGGCTCGGAGGAGATTTTTTTGTCTTACGGGACACCCTCGGTCGAAGAAGCTGAAGAAGAATACAGTTCTGGGGTTAATACGTGACCCCGGTCCGTTTAGTAAAAAAAAAGAAAGTACACGGCGTGTACTTTTGAAGTACACGACGTGTACTAGGATTTTCTGTACGCCGCATTAAGCGGCTTCCACATCACCCCTACATGGACGTGTGTGCGGCTCAGACATAGCCAACACACAGCCTCACGAGAAAAGGGAGTACACGGTGTGTACTCATAAAGTACACGGAGTGTACTTCAAAAATTTCTAGAAACTCCACTTTTCTCAAAAACATCAGAAAAAGGAAAAACATACCTAAAAAAGAAGGTCCAGGTTCTTATTGTGGGTCTGGCCTGCTGGGCCGAAGGTCCGCCCCATCTAGATGTGTGGGTCCAGCCCCGTCGGCCAGCCCACATCCGACCCACTGGGTAGGCCCGCATCTGGCCCACTCTGCTAGCCTGCGTATGGCCGTGTCCGCCAAATGGGGGACCGCCTTCTCTGCTAGCCCTGTGGTTACAGGGCCGTTTCACCCAACTGGTGGGGTACTTCCCCACCCCATGTAACGATTGGCCATTTGGACGACCATATTCCACCAACGTGATGTGGTGCAGGGCCACGCCACCAATATAGCATGCCTATAGTTTCATCTGTAGTACACCAAAGGTGTTCTGGTGTTCTGTTGTTGGTTTCGTCCACGCCTTCGAGGCTCTCGGGTTACCGTGACCACTACGGATCCTCTTATTTCATCCTACCACTCTATTTGGAAAACTGTTCTGGATTAATGAGACAAATACCGAAGAGGTTGTGTGATAGGTCCTTGTTCATTTGGATTGCGCCCTCCGCATTATCATTGTATAAAGCTGTCAAATAAGTTATCTCAACAAGATGAACTTCAAAACTATCTCCCTACCTTGATAAGATGTCCACTGATGATGATCAATGAAACCTCCTTCATTTTTTTGATCAGTTTGTGATTCGGTGGCGTTGATCCCCGCTTGCTGAATCAGGTCCCATCCTCAATGTGGTTGGCATTGTGGTATATAGCTAGAGATTCGTCACTTGTTGAAGTCATTCCAACACCCCTCCTTGAGCTCTATATAAATAGGAGGGGGGAATAAGTGGGTAATGTTCTGAGGAATTTATGAGGTTCATTTAATTAATAATCCTCTCAAATTTCAATGTTACGGTTACAACAAGGAAGATTCAAGACAATTTATGGATTGACATGTCGTCGGTCCTGCCACCACTGCTCATCCATTGGAGAAAAAGAAAAGAAATAACATAACATAATATGTTATTTTATTAATCTTTCAAAAGTATGTATAATTAAGTTTTTCACCTAACCTAGTACGGTTGAAGTGATGCCTCCCTTAATCAAATCCTGACACTACAGATTCAATGGTGCCCTAAAATTTTTAATTCGATCACGAGTTCAAAAGATAGAAAACACAACTTGTGTGTTTACTGTATGTACTTTCAAAAAAGTTTGGAAATTCTTTCCGAGCACACCGGGCCTCGGAATCACGCACAGTCAATTTTCAAAAACTCTTAATAATTCCATATAATTAAAGATATTACATGGAAAATCTATGTCTTTAAATATATACATAAAGTAAACGTATTCTTGGATAAATAGAAAATAATTTTTGGTTTTCTAAGAGTCATTATTTTGATATTTTGAGTAATTAAAGAGTGAAAAAATAAAATAAAACATGTGAGTTATAAAAATAATTAGATTAAAAAAAAATATATGAGGTTTAAGATAGAAAAATTAAATAATTATTCCATTATATATTTAAACACAATCTTTCCTGAATAAGGATGTGATTTTGAAATAAACCCTTACTACTTTGGTAACTTTTAAGTAGTAGGCCAAATGAAAGTTTAATATCAAATGAAACCTTATATATCATGAATATAAGTATATTCATGATATATTATGTCAAATTATTTTTATATACACCTCATAAATATAAATAGGTGAATAATATAAAATATTTCTCAGTGCAACAATATTAAGACTGAATATCATTACTAGGTTTGTATCCTTGAAGAAAGAATTAATCAATGTAGTGATTATGTGTTGCAAATGTAAATACAAAAAATATTAAAATAAAATATAATACAATTATATTTAATTTCACACATAATCATGAAATATAATAGTCAATTACGTTGAAGTATAACCCAATGATTGGAAATTGAATTATAAAACTCCTTACCACTTGGTAATATTCATGTCAAACATCCTTGAATGAAATAATTTTAATTGAAACTTAAAATATCATGATTTACGAATGATTCACAGTATTACAAGAAAAAAATGAGAAACATAAACACCATTTAAAATAAATTAGGTTCGAAAAATTTAAATATGCATCAATAAATAGAAATTGAGTTGAAATCCCTTACCTCAAGCATGACTCACCACGTAAGTTCTTTATTTTCATGAATAATTTAGTTGTGTTATTTATTTAATTTATTTAAATAAAATTATGTTTATTATTAATTATATTATATTTATTACATAGTTATATATATATTTAATTTTTCAATTAATTTCATATTGGATTTTTTGAAGATATTTGGTTCATATGTCCAAAATGAATTTGGTAGTTTGACTTGTAAAATTGGTAATTATCACATCATATAAAAAATAATCCTCACATAATTATAATATTTGCAAATAAATTATACATTGAACACTAACCATGAAATATGGTTATGAAAAATGAACTAGGTTATAATCATGGAGACAGTAAGCAGTATGTATGCATGAGTTACGTTTCAATTTTTCTCTGATCCAAGTTGAAATAAGTTAATTATTATTTTATATTTATATAATGATAATTATTTCATAAGTACTACATTATTTATCTTAATAAGATTATATATATCATCCATTTTATGTGATTATGTAGAACTAATCACATCACTTCATGGAGGTGCTAGTCAATATGTACGTACGAACAATGTTATCACTTTTCAATGGTTGGAAAGATAAAAAATAGATAATATATTATATTATAAGAAATATTAATATACAATAGATATCATATATAAATATTAAATCTATCAATATAACCATATCTAGGAGAGGGTGATGGAAACTCTATAATATTGGTTCGTGAGACAGTAGTCCACCGTACACACAAATGACAGTTTCATTTCCTATTTGATGGAATAGAATATAGATACAAGGAATTAAATTAACATAAAAATATTAAAGTATTTTAAATAAACTAGTTTTATTATTTGATGATGTTTTTAGAATATTTTAAGGAGGTAAAATAGGAGATAAAACTAAATCACTTGGTTAAAAGATATACGTATTTTTCAGACAACCTCATTTTCTTTAAACATTGAGCCCAATAAGTTTGATTTTATACACAAAAAAGGTCATATGGAATGTGTGAATGGATGTTATTATTGTATTTGAGTAGGTATTGTATGAAAAAAATGGTTATGTATGTGTGTAGAAAAGAGGAGAGGCCGTGTCATTTTATAATTAGGGGACGATAATTAATGGAATTTCTTGAACAAATAAATTAATATAAATTAATTATAATGCTAAAAGGGTAAAAATTAATATAATTCAAATATAATATGAGTATTAATCCGAATAATCTCATGTAATTATAATTTAACATTTTTTATGGTTTTTTTAAACCTTATCTTTTTTTTAACCATACATTATCTTTTTTGATGATTATTGTGATAACAATGTTTTTTACCCATTAGGGGTTAGGAAAATTACAGTAAAAGAACAATTGAACCCTAAATGAACCAAAATTACAATTTTAATCCATTACTCAATCACTTGGATGAATATGGTATTTTTTATTAGTTTTATATCATTTAAAAATTATTATTTATTATAAAATATCTTTAATTTCATTTTTTGAACTATTGATTTAATTTGACTTTAAAAAAAAGAATATAAAGGAATTCAACTATTATCCTTTAAAAATCCCTATAGTTTTATATTTATCTAAAAAATTTATGGAACCCAATAATTTATTCAAAATATTTTACTTTTAATATTTTTATAATCTTTTATTTTATTTTTTTACTTATGGAATAAATACTATATCAACATTATGTAAGAAGTTAAGAAAATAATTTCATCACTATAAATTAGTAATAAATAACCATGATAATAAAATTATATATCAAATAAAAATTTAAAACTAAACATAATTTTTTTTATCCCCATCACATGTTAGTATAAATATTAAATATATGAATGTGATATTTTTTACATTATCTTTTACTTAAATATTATAAAGGTAAAAATCAAAGATATATGGAACCAAGTTGCCATATTTTCAAAACTTGTATAGCCATGGATGAAATCCATTGATCCAGTGGTATGAAGGAAATTGTTTGGACCATTCTATAGTATTTATTATATGATTTTTAACCTTAATAACTTGATTTACCCTTACCATATTGATAATTATATACTAAGGTTACTATTTATAATGACCAAAACTAAAAGGGTCGCATTTTACAAATTTGGACCTCCTAATTCAAAATATGGAATAATATTTTAATATTAAATTTCTATATGTGGTAGAAATTAATTTAATATTTAAAATCCAATCGCATCAAAGAACAAATTCTTTCAGGAAAATGCCTTTTTATGTGAATTTTTTTTATACCAAATTAAACCATAAAATTGTTTCCAATAAACTCAAATAGATTATTAATAATATAAGAGAAATAATTCTAATTTTAAACCACTTTAAAATATTATTTAAGTTTGTAAATGCTCCAAACAAAAAATATATCTTTGAATAAAAAATTGTATTTCTCAATATTCATTTGAAAATCACCCATTTTAGAAAAATCCCACAAATTCATCCTAAAATAATTTTGATATGGTGATTTTAGAAATAATTTTATTTTTTTAAAATTCTATTTCTAAATGTTCCTAAAAATATATATTATATTAACTCATAAAAAATAATAAAAATATTTTTTTGAAGAAAACATATTTCTATGTAATAAAACGACTTTACTAAAAATTGAGTTCTTATTACCTAAGAATCCTTCAATATATTTTTATTATGTATAATATTTATATATATTTCATATTGCGGTTAATACTATTTATATCCACCAATTCCATGGATGGGTTACAATGATCAAATTTAAATGATAATATTTTTATTATATATCTCATTTTGCTTAAAGTTCGGTGTTGCGTGTTAAGAAAGCTATCAAGCATAGTATTATTTAAAAAACATGTGGTGTTACAAGACACGTACTATATTCCTAAACCATACCATCCCATCATAATCAAGGTATAAATCAAAAAAATTTCTCACCATCTTTTATAGCTCTACATCTTCTTTCTACACCTCTTTAATCATCACATGGATAAATGATTGGACAATCATTTGAGCAAGATAAGATTTCTCAAATTACATAATTTTTTCAAGGTATATCCTTTGTAAATCCTAAAAAGTTGAAACATTTTTTATCCTTATAATTGATAAAATGTAATGATCCTTTATACTTCATAGAATCATCCATATTATTTACTTTTTCATGATGTTAATGTATTCATTAGTCATAATCGTTAATCAAATCCAACCATCTTCACTAGCATAGATTCAAATATTTCATGGTGAATATATATATATATATATATATATTAAATATTTGTGATCAATATATATGTGAAGAGATCTAAAATTTTTAATAAAAATATATTATTCTTTGAAATTAACCCCATTAATTAAAGAAATACAATGTAAAATTGTGATTTATGTGAAATTTGTGAATTTGGAACTTAATTGGTAAATAACACAATTAATGGTTTTTATTGATATATTAATTTTTTTTGTAAATTATTGATTGAATTGATTTTTATTTTTATTTTTACTATGAATTTAATGTTATAAATATTCATTTTGAAATTAAATTCTTAAATGAATTTAAAATTGTTTTTTAATTATTTCTATATTTTTTTGAATAAATTGTAAATCCACATGTTTCAATTGTTTTTAAAAATAATTTGTGATTGTATTTTTAAAATTAAAATATGGAATATATGAATTAAATTGTTAATATTATAAAAAATTATGCATGTAAAAATCAGATTTTTAATTCATTGATTTAAATGAATTTGAAATTATATTTTTAAAAGTTAAGATTTTAGAATTCAATTTTTTTATCATTTTTTAAAAAATATTTCTCTATTTAAATTTAAATTTTTTTTAGTTTGGAGGTTAACATTTTTCTAATGTTTTGAAGTGACTGCATAAAGGTAGTACAATCACTTAAGTGTTCATGCATGTTTATTTTAAAGTGAGAATGCATATTAAAGTGACCATGTGTTGCAACTCAAGGTAACTATATTAAACACATGGGAAGTTCCCACATGAATATTTTTAATTGATCATGACTACAATTACCAACCTATAATGTTTCCCCTCATGGTAGCTTCCCATGTGACCGCATGACCACCACCCCCATGACCACTTCTACAAAACTCTCATTTCTAAATGAATCAAAAATCCATGGTAGCTTAAGATTCCAAGAGCCACCCTCTCTCTAGAAACTACAAACCTACCATGAATGAATAATATCAAAGTCAAGATTCACCTTAAAGATCCACTAGATGAATGTTGGAACCTTCTAAGGAGGGGTAAACCAAAACATCCATTCAAAGCCACTTTTACCGCCATGTTCGACCAGTCACTACTAGACTATCTGAACCCATATGAAATCACCATTGGGAAAGAGGAAACCCAATTTCACTTCCATGGTGGGGAAACTAATTTATTCAACCTATGAAAATACCCAATTTAATTATAATTATCCCCATGTTGAAGCTTTCTAGTGATTCCCTAAGCTCACTGAGTAGATGAACTCACCAATTGAATTATATCTTAAAAGATAACCAATGATGAATTGAAGTCACACCACCTTTAAATCTCTCTTGATCCAAGAAATAAATTCATCATAAAGGAGGTTCTGAACCCAATCGATAGTGACTCCTTGGATTAACCACAATGGTGAAACCAATGTACCAAAATTTTGATGTTGATATCTATGTTTAACCAGAGCATAAATCCTAAGTAACACACACCATCTATGAAGAAAAAAAGGACTAATCTCAAACTCCACCATGTTTGGACAATGTTGAAGATAAGAATACATTTTCATGACACTCTTGATGATCCAATTAATAAATCCCAATATTCATTGATGAATCTCTATGCTTGACACATTAGAAACCAGGTCGGGTGGGGATGAACACTAGAAAATCCTATAAATATTTGTTGTGTGGTTATTTTATTATATAGGTTTTTCTAGAATGGGAGTGGGGCTCGCAATCCCCACTGATATGGTGTTGATGATAAAATATTAGAGAACACCTTCTATTAGAATAAATGTATATGTGAAGCCCTTACTCTATGAAAAAGTTGAATTAATGATCTAAGATTGACTACATGTCCAAGCTAAGCTGCATAATTGAAATGAAGTCCCCGTAATCTCAGTAGAAATTACCAAGCATATTATCTGTATCAAGGCTATCCAGAATTGATGGTGATAAAATAACTTCATCTGATCCAACTCTCCAATGAACATATCCTAATATAATATTTCTCTAATGAATCCCAACATCACAGACACACTCATGTCTAGCCATGACCCAAATATTATGACTTACCACCAAGCCTACCTCTATTTACAATAATGATCCAAATATGAAGCACCAATTCTGAATTATTACCAATGACTTACACTTTACCTGCATGTCGCATAGAACATTATTGGAAATATTCTCAAATCAATGCACATGTGATCATGGGAAGAAGATTCTTAACTAAATCTACCTCAACTCTTGATTATGGACATGTGGAACTCATCCATATGAAAAAGTAACTCTCTACTCTCTAGAATAACTTTAAGGGGAATAAAGATGATGCTCTCCCACATATAAATATTTCCCCCTTCCAAACTCTATAATATTAATAATATTTAGACCACAACAATAATTTCATTCTACATTTTAATCTCTAATTGAATGCTTCACTCTGTTTTCATAATTATGTTGTCTGAATCTTCCATTACCCCAAATATTCTTGTATTATCCATCCCCATGTCATAAATTTTATCCTATAATCTTCACAAACTATGGAGAACTAACCTATGGGATAGGTTTTCATGGGAGATCACACTGGAACCCCAAATCTTCATTCTTTAATTTTCTGATTTTCTATCCATGATGTAGTAGTATATCGGTGAGAAACAAATAGACGATATTCATATACTCATTATGATGACCTACTTAATTCTAAAATCTATCAAATCATTTCTCAACCCTTTATCTTGGTATTCTGTGCATACCATTATATCACTGTGGATTTAAGGATGAATATCATGAGATATAGTTGGGTGTGAATTTAGTGAATGCATCAAGTGAGTGTGATAGTTTACTCTTCATTATGGTAAAGGTGGAATGAGATACACAAGGGAATATTTATCTTGTGCGTGTTTAGAACTAAAAAAATCTAAAAGTAAAATCAAATAATTATATTGACATTATTTTTGGATGAGAACAAAATTAGATAATGATGAACGTATATGATCTACCTCCAATACAGACCCATTTCAACCTGACTAACTGTGTTTGCTATTTAATTTTGTTTTAAATTAATAAATCAAATACCAAATGAACTCCAAACACCATTTTTGTATTTTATAAAATTATAAAACAAAATTAATATTAATAAGTTATTAGAATATTGAATTAATAACCCATACATGCTATTTGGAAAAAGGGCTTAGTATTCCCTGTTCTTTATTCTCTGTTTTAATAAAATTCAAATTATGTTTAAATGTGGCTCACGGAAATCACATGATCAAGTTAGTGTTGTTACCAGGGAGTAAGTTCATAGAGTCACCAGATTTTTCCACTTTGTAAATAAATTTATACTTTTAAAATTTATAAAAATGGATCATCACTCAGTTTCATAATCACTAGAATGAATTATTGAAGTACCCAAAAAATATATTAATGTTATAGTGGAATGTTTTGATGAAGTATTTTACAATTATGAAGAATTTCTATTATAAATTGAATGATCTAATATTGAAAGTTTTTTTTTGGTGTATCGTGATACCAAACCTAATGAACACATCGTTGATATGGAATTATTAAAATATCATTCTCTCCCACACATCCCTGAGAAGATGTCTGAGGCATTCATAAAGAAACAAGAGATACCTACCAAAAAACATGGGGGGGGGGGTTACCCAACTCTTGACTTTTCTGCTTTAATTTTTTTCAAATTAAATTTTAATCTAACCCTATTTGTTATGATTATACATATTAAAAACTATTGGAGTATTATTTTGGTCATGATAAGTTTGATTTATATATTTTATATTAATTTCATGAAAGATAAAATCTCTTATGCAATGAAGTGTCTTAATATTATATATTTAGCTCTATTACTAGAGGTCCTCATTGTTGAAGATATAGAGACCCTCAATAACACCCCAAACATCAAATGGAGGGTGGTACCACAGAAGAATAATTCCCAGTGTCTACTCATGAAGAGATATAAGTAGAAATTTTTTTTGTTATGAGGAGAGAAATTTTATCTAAACTCGCCTTGTTTTTATTTTATCCAATTATAAATTTCTACCGACTCTCTATTAATTGTTTATGAAGAAAATTTTTTGATTCATACACTTGGTGATGAGGCCACACAAGATATAGAAGAACCCAATTAGACACCATAAAATATCCTTCCAACCCCACACAATAGAACACAACAAAATATCTATGGAATGGAAAATTAGTACTCGAGGGACTTCCATGTCTAATTAAATAAGAGAATTTATTGATAGAAGATAATATAGTGGTTTTCATCACACAAACCCCATACTATTATAGGTTAGAGATGACCACAATAATTTCTAGCTGTAGACAGTCTAAATACATCCCCTATTGGAAGGGGGAACCCTAATAATATTTTTACTTCTATTTTTTCATGTTTTTTAATTTAATTTTTAATAAAATTTGTAATGTTTAATTTTTTTTCTATAGGTTCTCCAAAAGTGCATGACATTTGGAGGCATTATCAAGATATCTATAGTGAACCAAGGAAGAGATAAAAATAAACCAGTTGGATAATAAACAGGAGGTCGTTTCAATCCTTCCAATTTATTTTTTACACAGTGAGTTGATAGTCAATATCTCACTAATGAATTACTTGATGAAAAAAATTGAGGGGGGTGTCTATTAAATGTGTTTCATAATAGATTCAATCCAATTTATATTTTTTAAATGTTTATTTGTTAATTTCATAGTATCTTTAAATATAAATATTTTTTTACTATTTTCATATTTTTAGTAAATTTGTAAAACGAAAAGGTATATAATGTTCAACAAATAACATAATAAAAAAATACTAATTTATTTGATTAATTTGTAAGTATTATACATATATTTTCCATATTTTTTTCTAAAACATTATATTACTTCATTGATTCCCTTATTAGTTTAAAAATACCATTCAATATTGAATAACGCATTGGTTCTGAAATTGTAAAATGTAAATGATTGTTGAGATAATTGATCAATGTTTTTATAGAGTTTTGGTTTTAGAATTAGGAATGGGAGTTCTAGTGAAAATATTTTTTTAGATTCAAAATTATAACATTAAGTAACTATAATTTCGAACATAGTCTAAGGTAACTTCACCTTTGTGAAAAATAACACCTTTGATAGACAACTCAATAAAAATTAGTGTAATCCCTTTGAACTTGGAGTAAAATGGGAAATTGGAATCCCAAGTTGAATCACTAAGATATTAGTCACTAGGTGTGTGAGTCTAATCTCTATGTTAAAATATTAATAAGTTACTTTTAATAGATCCTCTAATATACATGGTCGGGAAAAATTCAAAAAAAAAATGAATAAATTGTTAATTTCTCAAAAAAAATCATTTCGATTTGAGGAATATTGAACCCATGAAGGGTGAAATTGAATTATAAAAAATTCTCTTGAGTTGTATCAATGAAGGGAAAAATTTAACATTGGTGTGAGAAACTTTGGATATAGATATAAATTTAAGTGATTCTTCTTAAAACATTGATTACAAATAAATATAATTTGATACACCCCAATACTTGTAATTTTTATTGTATTGAAGTGAGGAGTGAATTGAAATGAGATATAAGGTATGAAATTTTAAAAAACAGATGAATTTGTGTTTTATTTCCTCTTTGGTTTTCCAAATTTAGATCTCGGTAGGTTGATTTTCTTCATTTTTTTTTTCTTTCTGAAATTCAAAATTTATCGATAAAATTTCTCACTAATGAAATTGTTCATGTGTGGGGGAGTGATGAGTGATAAAAATATAAAATTATTTATTAGTTATTTAGTGTAATTACACCTATTAAATAAACAAGTACCGGGTAAATGTGTGAATGTTTTAAACTTTGTAAATTTTTAACTTAATCTTTAAATGGAACAAATAATTGGTTTTATTGAAATAGTCATCTTTGTATATAAATTTCTAATTCATACATTGATTGTAATTTATTTTATTTTTCATTTTTTGTTGCGAATTTAATATTATAACTAACCAATTTGGAATAAAATTCTTAAACGTGTTTATTTTTGTGTTTTAATTCAATTAATAATTTTTTAAATTAATTGTAAATCCTTAACTTTAAATTATTTTCAAAAAAATATGATTTTACTTTTTAAATGTTAATCATGATTTTATGAATGTGGTTTTTAAATTTATAGAAATTTTTCTTTGAAAAGTCATATTTTTAATTAATTGATTTAAAGGAATTTGAAATTATCTTTTCGGAGGCTAAAATTTTGGATTTATATTATTCTATCCTTTATTTATGAATTAATTTTGCACTAAAATATTAATTGTTTGTATTTTATAGGTTAAAAATTTTTAAAGTGTCGAAGTGAACGAATGAAGGAAGTAAAACCAGTTATGGGATTGTTGAAGTTAATTTTAAAGTGATAAATAGCACTAATGTGACCACATGCTACAACTCATTGACATTATAATAATTGTATACGATGTTACAAAAAGAATATTTTAATGTGACTATGCATGAAATTTTCAACCTCTCATTATGGAACTCACAGTCACTTCTAAATAGACTACATGACTTCCACCCTCCTGGTTACATCTCCAAAAATCTCATCATACAAACTAAAATAGACCCATGTGTGGAACCCCATTGACATTATATTTTATTCCTCATTGAATCTTGTTGGAGATTCCCTGAGCTCACCAAGAAAAACAACACAATGATGAAACTAGATCTTATAAGCTCACCTCTGTTGAATCGAACCAATTCCACTTTGGATGATCGCCTAATTTGATTTTAAGAACCTATAATGATCAGGTGATAAACCCAATAATTAGAACTTCCTTAACAAAACAATCATGGTGAAGATGAAGTAAAAAAACTATGATGTGTATATCCATGGTTAACCATAGAAAATATCATGTTATGTGAATTACCTAAAAATAAAACCCAAGAAAGACTAATCCTGAGATCCAACATGTTTATCCAATTAAGAATACATGAATCCTTGGCCATGAAACTAGTGAATATTTATAAAATAACCCCCAAACACCATTGATGAATCCTGAATCTCCCCATAGAGAAAACCAAGTTGAGTGAGGAAGAATACCCAAAAACCCTTTTTGATTTCTATTGTGTGGATATTTCCCTATGCAGGTTCTATTCAAATTAGAGTGGGTGTCACCATCCCTAATAATCTGGTCACATGGATAAAGAGTGGACCACACATTCACTTTAATGTAATTCCCTTATGAATCCCCTTCTCCATAAGAAATCTAAATTATTGGTTTGAGCTTGACTGTATGTGAAATAAAATATCCCACCATAAATCAAAGACTATATGATCCGAGTAAAAATTACTCAGAATCTAAATACAAGCAGTGTTATAAAGAATTGAAGATAATGAAATAATTTCATATGATTTCAATTTCCAATTATCATATCCAAGTCTAAGCCTTCTCTAATGAATCCCAGCATCATAGGCCCACTCCTTTCCAATAATGTCCCAAATGTGATGACTTCCAGACACAATTCTGAATCTATATTCATTGATGATGTAGATATAAATAACATACCTCATATTATTCTCTAGTATTTCCACTAGACCCACAATAATTCTATAACATCATTATAAATATTCTCAAACATGTTTATGGCTAACAATGGGAAGAATATACTCAATTGAATCTTCCTTGACCCTCAATTTTGGATATATTGAGCTTATCTAGCTAAAAAATATACTCACCACTATCTTAATTAAAGTTAAGGGGAATAAAGATGATCTTCATTCACATATAAATATTTTCCCTCTTTCCCACTGAGGAATATTCAGCATCTTCCAGCCATGGATAGAATTTCCTTTTACATGTTCATTTCAAATTGAATGCTACTCTCTATTTTTTTTAATATGTTGTGTGAATCTTCCCTTCCAATCACACATCATGTTTTCTTTGTCTTTGTGTTGAAACAATGATCTTACCAACTCTATAAACTATGAATAACGAATCCAATGGATATGTTCTCTGGGGAGGTTACACAAGAACCATGAATCCTCATTATTTAATTTTTATATTTTCTATCCTTGATGTGGTAGTACATCAAGGAAAAGTAGATTTGTGATATTAATCTACTGTTTTTGATGAGCCACTGCATTTTTTAATATATCAAATAATTTTTAATCCCTTATATTAGTCCATTTTTCTTACTGTTAATGCATTGCATACTGAGGGACAAACAGAATATGATGGAATTGGGTGGGGAGATATTGAATGCCTCGATTGAGTGTGCTCATTGTCTCCTCACCATGGAGGTGGTGGAGCTAGATGCACATGCATATAATTCACATTTTCATTTTCATTGTAATAAAATATTTATGAAATATAAATCATAAAATGATATTTAATCTATTTTAAGATGATTACTAAAGAGGGTAATGAAGAAATTGTGTGATTAACCTAGAATCTAATCCCCTTTCACCTTATTTAACTTTGTTTTAAATTTAATTTTATTTCAAATTAATAAATTAAAAACCAATAAATAAAAATCATTTTTTTTCAATAAAAAATTAATGAAACAAAATAAATATTGATAAGTGATTAAAATAGTGATGAACTGGCCCACACATGCTCCTTGGTAAATGGCCATAGGGAGCCCTTTGTCGCATTTAAGATTTAATAAAATAAAAATTATATTTGACTATGTCCCATGAAAACTCCATAATCAATATGTTACACCTTTCTCCATAATGAAAATGCCTCTATATCTATACTAAAAATATTACTTCTAGTAACTCTAAATCTCATGTCAAGTAATTTTTATCATGAACCTTAAATATATTTACGACATATGATAACACCATATTATTCTGAAAAAGATAATATATCATACCCTACATTGATGCATCACCATATATCACAGAACCTTCTCCATTATAGGGTAGTGTGAGTATAGGTTCACTAACAAACCTTCCTTTCAACACCTTGAATATTTCCTCGCATTCCTTTGTCCAAATGAACATGAATCCCTTCAATGTTATCTTAATGTGTAGATTGGAAAGTCATGTTAAATGCTTCACAATACATCGATAATATCCATACAATTCAAGAGAAATACATTTCTCATTCATATTTATTAGTCAAGGACAATGTTAAAAACATCTATCTTTTCTGGATCCACAGATATTACCTCACATGAAATTATTTGAACAAAAAATGATACTTTCTATTTCCAAAATTCACACTTGGTAAATTTATTATATAACCTCTCCTTCTTTAGGTTATTTTATACAATCCTAATGTGATCTTCATTCTCTTCCTTTCATATAGAATATATAATAATTACATTTTTAAATAAAACCACTAATTGATCAAAGTAATATATTGAGACTTTATTCCTTAAATCCAAGATGATAACATTAGCATTAATAAAACTAAATTATGTTACTATAAATTCATTGTGTATATACCCCATATAGAATGATTTATTGGGTATTTGTTCACTTTTAACCATCAATTCATAGTATCTAGAACAACGATCTGTCTTGGGAAAATATTGATCTCATTGTAATTGATCAAAAAATAAAAATATGGGGTAAATGAAACTTATTCATTATTGTGAACATTATTAGTTTCCAATAATCAATGTAGAGTCACATATTTCCATATTTCTTCTTAAAAAAAATAATATGTGCACCCCATGGTGATGCAATTGTCTAAAAAAATACCTTATCAATATTTTCCTTAAATAACTTTTTCAATCCCCACAAATCAATTCTGGATATTCTATATCAAGTATTTAATATAGATTTTTCAATCCCATACAATAGGTATATCTGTTATGTTGAGTCTCAACCCAACCAAATGAAATAAATAACCCCTTTTAATATAAATGAAGACTCATATAATGTTTATAGTTTCCCATGGAAGTTCATATTTATCATGGAAATAATAGAAGACCATTGGTTGGTTCCGAATATCAAATATAAATTCTCTTCCTCAATAATCGATATTTCAAATTTATATAAATAAATGCAATCCATGACTAAAATAAATTGAGGTTCAACTAGTGGAAGAATAATGTGATTTTTTGGAATCACATTCCCATAATCTTTAATGGAATAAGAATCGTAGACATGAGATACGATCATCATACTATTAATATTTTTCACTACTAATTCAACATATAATTATTTACATGCTCATTAAATACCCTTAGAAAATTCATCAAATATAAAATATTGGATAAATGTACAATCAAATATGACATTAACTATTCTATAGTAAATGGTAGGTATACCGTTCAATAGTTTTTTATTGTACACCACATATGTAATAAATATTTCATGACATTTACCTTTGTCTCTGTGATTAATAGGTTTCTGAAATATATCATCATGATTAACCTCCTATCTACCCTCTATTAGGATTGGGATAACCTTTAGTGTATCGTCTTTTGGGCTTGGTATAACCTCTTATATTTCCTTTATACTCATAAACATTAATATTGACACAATTAATTAGAGGCTTATAATGGATTCAACCATCACTTAATCCTAATCTACTCATATGTATTCAATAATATTTGGAAAACATTTGTATTTTCATTATATCTAAACCTATGGAAATGAAAATGGTTTTCATAAATATTTCACCATCATAATCATTATCAATAAAGAGAAACAATAAGGATGATATCATAAGAGAATATCCCCAATGAAGCATAAGTATCATTAAAGGATTGTATCATAGATTAAAAATTCCTTTACAATATCACTAATATATTTTTGGGGAAAATACCATTTTCATTTTGAAATAACTTATTTGAAAATTAAAAAATTAAAAATTATAAAGTAATATATTTTTGTTGAAAATAACCATCAAATATTTTAAAGGAATCTTCAATGAATTTCACAACTACGATAGAATGAAATTCTATTCATGTAATGTATCATAAAACAAATATTTAGTTCACATATTTATTAAAATTTCAAAAGTAAATTATTTGTAAAATTACTAGAATATTTATTTTAAACATTTTTATAGAATGTAAAAAATGTGTAAAAAATATATTAATAAACCTTTATAAATTATTAAAAAACATTCTTGTTTTAATTTTAATGAAAACCTGGCTATGGAAAATATATTACCGACCAAATAGAAGAAAAGAGATTTTTTCATAAAAATATTTTATTGTACTATTGAGTACTTAAAGAGAGAAAAATGAATTGAAAACATGTATTATTTAGTAATAACCAGAGGAGGTAGAAATAAATATGATTTTAGATAGATATATTATAAAATTTTAACATTGAATATTTAATAATAAAAATACTATTAGAAATATGTTGTAACTTACAAACCCTTAATTCAAGTTTGACTTGATTCATAAGCACTCCATCCTCCTCTTTACAATGAAAACTTCTTTTTCTTACACCTTAATAATTGAAAGGATGGTATTATGACGAAATAAGAACCTCTAATATATTGTATGGGATATTATGAAATTAATTAGGTAGGAATTTTCCATGAAAATAAGATTTGGAATTATGATAAAGAGAGGGAGGTCCTCTTTTATAAGTGAGGGAGAGGATACACTCAGAATTTTACACAATATTAAAATATATTAATTTTTAAGATAAATGGTTAAAAAAATGACCCATATTTGAATATGAGATGATATAGGGTCTACATATCTCTAGATAATAAGATTTACATATTTTTATGTGGAAATATCATCTTTATCTCTTAGTTTAATCCCATGATAAAATTATTTTAACATTAACTGTGCTAATAAAATTTTACTATTTTTACAATTCATTGCGACCCAAATGAAAGTAGCCTCATTAAAAAATATTGATATGATGATTAAAAATATGGAATCCATTTTATTAAAATCAATTTCTATAAGAAACAAAAATTACTTTCCTAATAAACTTTCAAAATGCTTCGAAAAATGGATTTCCTTAAAAAATGCATTTTTATTATAAAAATATTTTTATAGCAAAATTAAAGATACTATCATCTTCAATTAATTAGATTGGATTATTTTTAATCAAAATTGATGAATATAATGTTAAAATATATTCAAAATAAAATAAAACATTATAAATATTTGAAAGAAAAAGATAATTTTCTATAAGTTGTTATTTATTTACTATTCTTTAAAAATTAAATATTTTCATAAAAAAGAAAAAAAATTACACGTTAAGATTATTTTGATATGATTATTTAAAAAATTAAATAATTTTTTATAAAATAAATTTTCTTAAATTTTTATAAATTAATTATAAAACTCTTTCAAATAAATAAATAATTAATAAACATTTTTGAAGAAAACATATTCTTGAAGCATAAAATGACATAATTGAAAATTAAGTACATTATTTATGAATTAATAAATAAATTTGAATTATATAAGACCCATATATATATTTATATATATTTCATAATGTTTTTATTGTTATTCAAACTTCCAATTTAATGACTAGGTTATAATGATATATTATATCACAGTTCATTTAGACTCGGGGTTGTGTGTAAAATTAGCTATAGAATTCTTAATGTTTATTTTAAAGGAAAATATATATATAATTTTGGGGCGTTACATGACATAAAAATTTCATTGGAATAGAAAAATATTTTTTTATATTACCTAATAATAGTAGAGTGATTATCCCAAGGTAGTCTCCCAATGAACAGTGCACACAAAATAATTTGTCACTTTTTCATACGAGGTTAAATTGAGTGTTTTGAATTGGTTTTGTTTTAAAAATGATTGAAACAGAATAAAAGGAATAAATTAAGAAATAAATTCAAGAAAAATTTGTAACACATGTGATTAAAAACTATTAATTTAGATGGGTGACCATGTCGGGGTTAGTTCTCTAATATAAATGTTATCTGTTTTTCATTTTATTCAGTCATCTTTAGGTAAGTCGATTTACGTGAGATTACACAATTGATTCAAACCACTTCTTTTGTCAAATGGTCATGATAATAATTCACCATAACAAAAATTTTGTTTGATCTACACTTCAATTGATGTGTTCTAAAGTCATAGTGAATACCTTCAATTGATTTAGGAAATTTCAAATCAGGTACTGTTTATTCTAAACAATCAAGAATATTCACTACTCCTCACACACATACCAGCGATCTCTACGTACTTCACCACTAATCCCTAATATATTCTATTAAATATATAATATAACCAATTATAAGAATAAAATTGGTCATTTATCAAATAAATAATAAAAAAGAATATAATATAAAATATTATTTTACAAGATAATAATAGTTTCAATTAAAAATTGAAAATAACTTCGTGGAAGAGGGAGAGTTTTTATTCAATGAAGTGGAAGAACTAAAGAATTAAAAAGAAAGAAAAACGACCCTTATATAATAATTCATTTGTTTACCCCACTATGGTATGGGTAATTGAGAATAATGGTGAACTTGAAGGTATTACAAAACTAAGAATATTAAAATAGGGAAAAGGAAGAACAAATATTTTCCCCTCCAAAATCTATCAACCAGAAGTATGATTCGGTTCTTACCATTAGATTGTAGATCATGCCCTATTACCTTCTTATAGTATGTTGTTAATTATTTTACATATATCCTTGAAATTTCAATGCATTTTCATCTATTTAAAAATAATTTATGGATGCCTTAATAAAACCGAATTTTTTTCGCCGCTGAACACTATTCCACCTACCTAACTTTTACCTGTTCAAGGGTGGCCTTAATGAAATATTTTCTCCATGATATTTAATATGAGGATTAATCTAATTTTTGGATTTGAAACCAGCTAGAATCATACTATTTGAAGGTTATTTCCTCAAGATATAACACATTGAATGCGGTAGGGTCCATTCTGCTGACCAGAATTTGATTTCACGTTGAATGATTATTTTGGACTTCTGGGTATTGTAATGGGCTCTCAGTGAAGAAGAATAATTTATTTCCCATTATTCATTAAATAATGATAAAATTTAATCACTCCAATTATGTCCACATTTTAAAATTTATGCGCAAAATACATATGTTAAAGAAAACTGTTAAATTTATAGAATTAATTAATTTTAACATTTTAGCTCAAAACTCACCAGAAATGATAAAATGATACAAATAAGATAAAATTGATTAATTATTAGTTATTAAATCATTTAAAAACATATTAATAATTATTAAAATATTATATTTATCATTTCACCTTCATCATGGCATTATTTAATAATATCTTAGTATATTCACGGACCTCGAAATTTCATAATAGACATTTGGAAATCATATTAAGTACACTTTGAGCGCATCAGTTATATTACTATCATAATAAGTGTCAATTTTAGATGAAAAAGTCATTCTTTCTCAGTCGTATTATTTTTGAGATAGTTATTTATGTTTATTTGAAGAAGGTATAGGTAGTTACATAATGGGTGTGGCCTAATAATGTATTTTATATTTAGAGTTTCCTTGGATTATTTGGGTATTACCAGTGGTTCATTAAAGACACCTACTATTTTTTAGAACCAATGAAAAACCTTATCTTAAAGTGGATAAAGATTTAATGGATTTAGTGGTTCATTTATTTATTGCTAAAGCTGAATAAACAGTTTTCATTTACCCCAATTTGGATTTTTCCAAAACCTGGGATTGGTTTTATAGTGTATTGTGATTCTTATGTAGTTAGTTTGGGGATTCTTTTAATAAATTATTATAGGATACTCTCCTACAGGTCTCACCAGCTATAAAAAAAATTGAAACTATCATACTCAAGACCTGGGGTTAGATGTTTTGGATTATTCATTGATATTTTGGCATTATTATCTTTTCAATGAGAAATTTGTTTTGAATATGGACCACAATGGATTATGATATATTTTCTTTCAATGATACCTAAATTTGTTTCTATGAAGTTAGATATATTATCTATATATTCTAAATATTTAGATGGAATATTCCTTGAGAAAATGTAATTTTTGGCAGATTCTATTAGTAGCAATACATTGAAGTTTGGATCATGGATGTCGGAAGAAGAATGAATTTTTATGAGTCTACTCACGAATTGGAAGGTGATTTATCTGATGATTGAGGTGATATCTTTTGAACCCTACATCATTACTACTTCCTTTGTTTCTATATAAAAGGTTTGTCATGAGACTGGTTTGGGTTGTCTAGTGATGTGGGGTTGGTTTAAAGGATATGATGTTTCCCTAGATGTTCCTTTCAAGAAAATGTCATGCTTCATGTTCATGGTAGATTAGTGGATCTTACTTATATGAGAGATTAATTGATGAGGGACTCAAAGAAATCAAAATTGGTGGTGGATTGAAGATAAACTAAAATGTATCATAATATATTATTCCATTTCAGGTGTCCATGCATGAAAAATAAGAAAGTAGGGTTCATCACTAAATTACTCAATAACTAAAGGATCAAATTGGAACATAAACCTCTTCATAAAACTTTTTTCAAGTGGGATTATTGTGTTTAATTTTTCATAGGGTTTCCTAGGACCCCGATAGGCCGGGACAAAGTGTGGGTTTTCAGTGATCAGTTTACAATGGTTTTACATTTATTTCCCATTTAAGAAACTCAATTTGTGGATGATTTGTGTATACTGTATATTTGAGATATTGTACAGAAACATGGATCACCTATGAGTATCATGTAAGATCAAGATGCTTTCTTTATTTCATGGTTATGGAAATTCATTTAGAAGTTGATAGGGTCAAAAAATGAAGTTGGGTATGGAATGTAACCCACAAACAAACAAACATTTCGAGAGGATGATATAGATTTTCGGGGATATGATAAGGGTGTTTGTTCTAGAATTTGGTGGTGTGTGATAAGACTATATGGATTTGATTTTTTTTGTATGTAATAACATATCTTAGTCTTCAAATTAGATGAATCCATTTGAGGCTGTTTATGTTCAAGTATTTTTTTTCTCATTATGATGGAATGAATCATATGAATTAGCAGTTATTGGGGTAATTTTAGTAAGGGAAACATCTACATGAGTGTAGTTAATCAGGAAGTGATTAGATACGGATCAGTGTATGTATCATTCTTATACGGACTAAAGAAGGAAACATTTATATTTAATCATGGGTGGTCCAATTTTCTTAAAGGTATGACCTATTTTGCGGTACCGGCTAATAAAAATGAAGGGGAAATTGGAACCACTATTTATTGTACTATTTTGGGAAGTGAGAAGAATCAGAATGGTCGCATACTGATTAGATCTTACACTAACACATTGAACTATGACTTATTTATTTCATGTGTCTTGAATTATGAAGTAATAGTTAGATCCATCACATGTGATTGAAAGTGTACAATTTGTGTAGGAGGTGGACATTTTATTAAAGGAACATTCAGTTCGGGTTATTGATCAAAGAAAACAGGTGTTGTGAGGGGAGATATTAATTCATGTTTGAGTATTATATAACCACATATGTATTCAAGAATAATATATATATTTGGAATTAAAAATTTGGGATTGTTAATCAGATCTATTTGAGTAGGACATCTAGAGATATTTAATGAGGATGAGAATTCAATAGTGGGGGGTGGGGGGGGGGGGGGTTAATGGACATGGAATTTTCAAGGATATTATGTATTTTTAATCATTTATTTATTGTGTTTTGAGTTTTTATTTTTTTTGGAAGAATTATTGGATTGATTATAGGAATTTTTGGATGGTTTTATAAGCCTCTAGGGGGGATCATGATTTGACTGACTGAAAATTATTTTTTTATTCAAGGAAGGTACAAATGCACGAAAGCATAAAAGGAAACATGCACTCAAGGTGGAAAAAATAGTAAATCCAAGATCATCAGTACTAAAAATCAATATGCAGTCATTATTTAAGGAACCCAAATTGGTATAGTTAATAAAAAGTTCTTTGGTTCTTTCTTTATTGGTTAGCGCATCAATCGTGTAATTCCTTTTTGCCACATGAACAAGATGCATGTATTTTGGTTGATTAATCATTTTCAATTTCTAATAGTATAAATTAAGGCCCAGGGTAAATCAAAATTCTATTGGAAACAACTAAAAGAACCATATAATAATATTCAACTTTATCATGTTGGATATTATGTTGGTTTCAAAATGAAAGACTTGTTGTTAGGGCTTTTGCCTTCGCACAAATGGAGTTACCTTCATCAAAAATGGAGAAAAAACAAGGAATCATTGAACCCATTAAATATATAACTAAGAGATCACATCCAATATTTCCATAACTATACATACCATCAACATTAAATTTAAAACCAGGTCTAGGAGGTTACTATCTTACCCATCTTCTTTGGATTCCACAATTTACTTCATAACTCAGAAGAAATCCACATGTAAAAAGACTTACCGAGGTATAATTCCTTGCACCATTGATCAAATCCCCTAGTTCCACCACAAGTAATTTAACATGGGACATAAACTAGATAGAACAATTATTTATACCTTTCCTTTATTTATTTCAATCATCCCACAAGGTATATCATGCCACTACAAACATCATCCCCCACAACCTTCTTTCCATCCCCTACTATCCAGAACCCCAAAGCAAGGCCTTTAGTATATCCTGTAGAGATTCATTTTTAATGTTAATATTCATCCCCCATATCATAAAATTACTATCCTTATTCTCCCATTTTCCCTGGATGAAGACATGTCAGTTCATTTGTTGTTGTTCCATTGAATAGCTTTGGCATCCTAAGGATAGAGAAACACATCTTTATTGATCATTCTCAATAGTATGGATCACTTGATACCAAATATTCCAAATAGAAAATTGAGTTTACCAGGAATGTTGTTACACCAAATTAGAAAATACCATGTATCGATACCTCTATGGGTATGATGCAGATTTCGGAAATCATGACATGAGAACCTAACTAAGCTTAAACAATCTAGAATACACTTATCGGCTTCATCAATCAATCTTATGTTCTCATAATTAGCTATCTAATAATGGTTTAGAACATATTCCAAAAACTCTGGACTCAATAAATCTTCCTTAACTCATATAGTTTCATATTGACACCTATGAAAGAATATATTTTCACTAATCTAATTTGTCTTTTAGAAATTAATTTTTCCTAGCCCAACAATCCAACACACATCACCCAACATCCCCTCCAATCATTCAGTAATGCATCAAGTAAGGCTTGAAAGCCTCTTATATTGAATTGACCAATTCTTCCAGTCATCACCATTCCTTTCAATCATGAACATGGCCCACAAAGGGTTCCCCTAGAAAAAATACCAAACCAATCAAGCAATCATTCCTTAGATGGTTTCTTCCACGTGACATAATATGATAACACCTTCATCAACTAGATTTACATTTCATTTCCATGATACCCAATTACATCAACCTAATTTGTTAGAATCTCATATGAATGTTGACATGACCTTTTCAAAATTTATGATGTTCCCATTTGGTGGATTAATGATAGATATAACATTCATCTAGATTGAAGTAAAAACATTTTTTACAAAAGTTATTCTTCCACCAAATGAAAGATCCCAATTATTCCAGAAAAGAATTACCCTAGTAATATGATTGATAGAATCATCTAAAAGAACCTTTTTAACTCTACCATTGGATATGGGGGCACAGAGATAGACCATCGGGAGTTTCCTCCATTATATTCCCAGCATGGATTGAATTGTATGGAAGCACCTTCCTGATCTTTTATTAGATATTAACACATGGATCTTCCTCTGATTGATGATTTCGCCACTCAACTTTCCATAAGTTAAAAGTATTTTTTTTAAACCAAAAAATAGATATTTTCTTACCATTAATAAAAAACATGTCATCAGAAAACATGAGGTGATATGAAATACCGTTTGCTAACCTATTTTTATATGGCCAAATCCTGCCATCCATAAGGCCTTGATGAATATTTAACAAATTTTCTTTATGATCCATGATAAAAAGAGTGGGTGAAAAAGGATCACCTTGACCAACCCCATGGGTGGATTTTAATAACCCAAAATTCTTTCCCATTAAGGACATGGTGATCCACTGAGAGGCATAACACCTAAAAAATTATCCCAATACTACACCAAAAATCTGACATTCCTCATCACCGTTAAAATAAATACCTATTTAATTTTATCACAAGGCTTTTCCATATCAACCTTAATCTTGATATTGGGACCAACTTCCTTTTTTAGGTCATCAACCATTTCTTTAGTAACACCAATAGCCCACTAAATGCTTCTGCCTTTCCCAAACCCATGTTGTTCATTTGGGATATGTTTGGGAATGACACTGCAAATACACCTATAGAGGATAGTAGAGAGAATTTTATTTTAAGTGTTGCACAAAAAAATTAGACTAAATTGACGTAATGTAGTGGGGTCTTTAACTTTAGGAGCGAATGCAAATTTTGAAGCACTAATGGATCTTTTAAGAGAACCACCTTTAAAAAATCCTGCACCACCACCCCCACTTGAACATTAATAATGTCCCAATATACAAAAAAGAAGGTTCCTGGGTAGACAATAGGACTAGTAGAACTCTCTTGATTCATGTTTAACAATGCACCATTCACCTCTTCTTCCTTATGGATATTCATCAAGGCACTATTGTCCCTGTCATTTACAAATTTTGGGTTGAAATTCTTTAAATTACCCCTCCCACTTTATGGTTCTATCTATATTCATTGAAGATATTTGGTTTTTCCAAAATTCCGTTGAAAATATCCAAATCCAAATATTCATCCACTTCCCCATCTAAAAAGAAAGACACATCTTCCATTTTAAAGTTGATCCTCTTATTTACCCTTTTTTCTTTTGAAGTTTGCCTGAAAATAAGTGGTGTTTATACCCCCCCACTCCTTAATCCAAATCACTCTTGATTTTTTTAGGAAAATTATTTCAACCTCTTGGAGTCTCTCAGTAAGTATGTATTTTTCTCAACCAGTAGGGAAAATCTGGAGTCATCCCTACCATCGAGAAGCCACTCGTTTAACCTTTCAATTTCATTTTCCGCTCCTCTAATATTTTATCATGATTTTTGAACATTGGTTGCAACTCTATAATATACCTTTTCAACCTCTAGTGCTGCTTTGTGAGACCTATGCAATCCAATCCCCTTTCTATCTACTCTCATAAATATTTAATAATTTGAATGAATCCTTCCATCTTTTTACAATCAGGTGAATAAAAGAATCACCAACCCTTGTAATCTCCTTTCATTAGTGACACTAAAATGGGAGAGTGTTCAGATAAGGAAATGTTCAAGTGTGTGACTGAATTTAGAGAAAAATTACCCAAGCCTTGTAGGTTGGAAAGATAGAAGTCAAGTATATACCAAATACTCCTTGCACATTGATGGTTGTTTCACGAATTAAATTTGTTCCCTAAAAACACCATATATAGTAGACCAGTAGATAGTTCGTTATCATCTACAATCCCACTAAATAATGAATCTTTCGGTTACACATTGAGATGATTATAGGTGGTATTTTTTCCAATTGGCGTGATTGGGTATGGGAATTAAATGAAGGGTATATTTGTCTTGCGGGAAAAAATGTTGCAGGAGATGATCTCTCTCTCTCCAATCAACAAAATTCCCTATTTTATGTTTATAATATTATATTTTATATTAAACAAATTATAAGAATTTTGATATATATTAAACTGAAGATATTTGTAAATGAAATTATATTATTCCTATATAAAAAAATATTACGCACTTCTTAAATTTGACCAAATAATTTTTGTTTTTAGTATTTTTATTATTGGAATAATGTCAACATATTTTAATTAGTATTTTTATGTGTGAATTTTTTTAAAAAATGTTAAATATTAATGAGTTAATTATATTTTAAAAAAAATCATATTTTTAATTATAGGAATTCTTTTTAAGAAAACTATATTATGTTTTTAAAAAATAACTAAAAAATATATGATAAAACATATTTTTAATCATTTAGGAGAAAATTAATCCATTTTATTGGATATCATTAATGTCATGATTTATTTTAATTGTGTAAAATAATATTGAGTTTATAGTATTGTAAATAAAATTATTATTGTAAATGGAATGAATATATTTGTAAAATAGTTTTTATGAAATTTAAAAAAGACAATAATTCTTCTTTAAAAAATAGTTTTTTTAATTATTTGATTAAAATAAATAGTTTTTAATAAATATTTTTAATGTCATCCAATTTTTTTAAACGTATAAGAAATATTTGTTTATTAAGTTCCACTAGAACCTTAACTGGAATTTCCACGGGAACCTCTTCTAAAACATCCACTTGAACCTACACTGGAACTTTCACTAGAACTTCCACTGCAACCTGAAACCTCCACTGAAACATCTATTGGAACCTCCACTAGTACTTCCACTGGAACCTCAAATAAAATGTCCATTGGAACCTCCACTAAAATGTCCACTGGAACCTCCAATGAAACATCCTCGAAATTGATTTATAATTGTTATTAGTATAGATGTTGAATAAAATATATTACATAGATTATATATCATTGAATTTAATATAAATATATTTATTAAAATTTATTTTTTATTAATATATTCTATAGTTTAATAAATATATACTTTTGTTGTATTGTAGAACATCCATTGAAACTTAAATTGGAAATTTCATTGGAACCTCTACTGAAACATCCACAAGAACCTCCACCATATTCTCCACTAGAACCTCCACTAGAACCTCCACTGGAATGTCCACTGGAAAATCCACTAGAAGATCTAATATAACCAGGAACCTCCACTAGAACCTCCACTAGAACCATTACTAGAACATGAACCTCTACTGGAACCTCCACTCGAACCTCCACTGAAACTTCCTCTTAATAGATTTATAATTTTTTTACTATATATGTTGAATAAAATATATTACATATATTATATGTAATTTCATTTAATATAAACATTTTTGTTAAAATTTAATTTTTATTAATATTCTATATAGTTTTATAAATATTTTTTTTGTATTGGGGAACATCCAATGAATCTTGAATTGGAAATTCCACGGGAACGTCCCCTGGAACATACACTGGATCCTCTACTAGAACTTCCACTTGAACCTCCACCCAAACTTCTACCAGAAAATCCATTGGAACATCCACTAGAAGTTCCAATAGATCTTGGAACCTCCACAAGAACCTCCGCCGAATCATCCACTAGAACCTCCACTGGAACCTTCACTGGAACTAAAACCTCCACTGGAACTTCCACTTGAACGTCCACTAGAACCTCCACTAGAACCTCTAATGGAACATTTTATTAGTAGATTTATAATTTTAATTACTATATATGTTGAATAAAATAAATTACATATATTATATATAATTTTATTTAATATAAATATATTTCATAAAATTTAATTTTTATTAATATATTCTATAGTTTTATAAATATATACTTTTTTTATTGTAAAACATATATTAGAACTTCAATTGAAAATTCCGCTGCAACCTCTACTAGAACATCCACCAGATCCTCTACTAGAACTTCCACTAGAACCCCCATTAGAACATCCACTGGAACCTACACTGGAACGTCTAATGGAATGTCAAATGGAATGTCTACAAGAACATCCAATGGAGTTCCACTAGAACCTGAAACCTCCAATAGAACCTCTACTAAAAACTCTACTGGAACCTCCACTAGAACCTTCAATCTAACTAGAAAATCCACCGGAACTTCCCCAGGAACCTTCACTGGAACTTCCACTGGAACCTCCACTTGAAATTCCTAAATATGTAAATTTTATTAACATTTTTATTCATGTATTATAAATATTTTAAAATGGTAAATTATATTATTTTTATAAAATTTATGTAAAATATTTAATACATGTTATATGTAATTTCATTTAATATAAATACATCCTTTAAAATTAAATTTTGATTTTCTCCTTTTATTTATTATTATTATTTTTTATAGTGGAAATTTTTCATTGACATTTTTTCATTTAAATACAAATGTGATGTTTTCTTTAAATTGGTATTTTTTATTTTTAGTTCCATTATAAAATATATTATTTTTATGCCTTTAAAAATTTACAGCTTAAAAATGGTTATAAATTTATAAACTAAAGATTTTATCTTTATTTGAGAAAATTTTATTATTTCCAAACAATATTTTTTTAACATTTAAATGTAATAATGTTTTGTTACATTTTTATAAGTACACATTTTTAATTTCTTTCTTCAAAAATATTTTTTTAAACATGAAAAGAATAATAGTTGTTTAAAATATAATTTTAGAAATACAAAATTGATATAAATTTAAAAATATCAATTTATAGGGAATTTATATTTTTCAATATTATAATTTTTTTATAAATTGATATTTTTTAAATAGTAATTTATATCAATGTTTTTTATGTCTAATTTTTGGTTTTGATATGTTTATGTTTTGTATCAATGCTTTTTATGTAGTTTCTATGTCAATGATTTTTATCTTTTTTTTGTAATTTATAGATTTTTTTCATTTTAAATATCTTTTTATTATTCAGTGTTTCCATTTTTTGATATTTTTTTTATGTTTTGGATATGTTTTTTTAATGTTTTAATTTGTTATTATGATGTATTACAGTTGTATGGAGGTAACAAATATAGAGTGTAAAAATTGATTTCTGTACAAAATTTTCGATCTGTATTTTTTTATTGCCATTCAATCCAATGGTCAAGTTTTTTTTATAAAAATGGAATCATATCAGGTAAAATAGCTTCTCTGTTCTTCTTAGAAGCATTCATCATAGTTTTGAAGTCTCCTTCGAAGAACCGGGGAAGATATCCAGAATAGAAAGCATGATGTTGGTGCCAAAGATTGAATCTTTCTGAAACATTGTAACTTAGATAGACAAAAAATTATAATAACTCATTTCCTACCTCAATAATCCTGGTAGTAATAATATATGAAAAGGCGTCAATATGTTCCACTGAGATTCTTGCTTTCCAAAATATTCCAATGTGTCAATCGCAACACTGCCAAGAATGTAGTTAGTGAAGCCCAAGATTTTGGAAATGGATGAAATACGACCTGTGTATTGTTTTGGTTCCAAAATAACTACCTTAGATGTATTAAAATGAAGATAATTAGAGGTGATGAAGGTGCACTTCACGTGATCCCACAGACCATGAGAATTCCACATAACTGAGGTAAGGCTTATAGAACACCCCCTATACCACCGAGATAATCCATCACTTTCCCCTATTAGAAAATGGGATGGAAGATGCATCCATAAGTCCAACTCAACACATTTTTAGGGGTTCGACGTGGCTTGAAGACAACGAGTGTTCTCATCCAGACATTGGTAGATTCCCAAGGCATTTACAACAGAATTACAGTGCATTTCTTGCTGAGTATTTGTAAATTCCTTCCCTATACTAAGAAATTCTATTAGATCTAGAGATGTCGATCCTAGGGATTTCAAGGTAAGTGATCCTTTTCCTTTGTTCTTCTTATTATTGTATGTTCTTCTATATAATACATGATAGAGATTCTAGATCCAAATTTTAATTTTTTGATCTTGTAATTTTTACATGATCTAATTTGATTCCATTTAGATTCAAAGAAATAAATACGGAATGATGGTTTTTTCTTGATTTTTCTTGGATTTATCTAGATACGATCATTACATTGGATCTCATTATGTAATTCTAAATTGATCATTTACTATTAGATGTTCTTATTCTTGTATAAATACTCTAGAATACTAAAATAGTGATATGAGGTTGATTATAGGGGTTGTAGGTGTTATATATGGATTCGGGTGGTGGACCTTGATGTTGTCCATAGATACACTTAAGGTGGGAAATTCCATAACATGTTAAACATATTATGTAAAATTTTATACAATAAAATATTTTTGTGTATGTATTTGTTTTCCATGATACCTCTCTTGATATTACATTATTTTGTGTGAATTTGGGTCCCATGAAACCCCTATTGATGTGACATTCTTGTGTGAGTTTTGATAAAGACTTTCATTATTATATCTACTGTATGTATACATGTGTTTGTGGTTATAAACTTATGTTATTTTGTATCAATGTGTCAAGAAGACCCTTTATAGATTAGTCAATCCCTTCAAGTGGGAGAATGTAAAACATCTAGAAAGATCTAATTTTTTAGAAGTATTGGTAAACTAGATTCATACAAAAATCTCACATTACATGTGAAAACATAAAATATAACACAATAGTTTATTTTAGAACATCATTATTAACTCTATAAATAACTTTTATATCATCCATAGTATACATCCTAGTATCCTGAGGAAAAAACTAAAAATATATAGCGAGTTCATACACCCAATAAGGGTTATATACTATGAAGTTATCATAGAATAAATAATATACAATCAATATGTAATATAAAATTACTAAAAACACATTCCATTTATTCAATAATTCGATTATAAAGAATAATATAAAAGGAATATATGATGATAAAATAATTCAATATAACTAATCACATGAACATGAAACAAATCTAGGGATAACAATTCAAATAATTTCATGGACATCAATAACTAATATCATAATTATGGAATGCATAATTCCAAACTACATAAAGATACCATCGAGGCCTCATTCCATGACATCTGACATAAAAATATTTAGTCTGATGAAATTGGTAGAACTCAAAGGTTCACCTTGTGCTTAAATTTTTTTTTGATACCAATGGTTTGGTGAAGATATCTACAAATAAATGTTATTTTATATAAAATTATATTTTCAAAAAAGAATTCCCATATTATGTTATCTTTTCCAATCAATAAGATCCCAATTTTTTCTCTAGTTTTTTTAATATAAATATTCTTTCATGTATTTGAACCTTAATTCCACCTTTTTACTCTTTGAAATAAGTCATTTTTTCCAATCATAATAGCGAAGTGTGCTCTCTTATTCTCATTATCTATGTTTACATTAATTATTTTTATCTTTAATAATATTTATTGTATAAAATTGAACTATTTTCCATCTATATTTGAATCACTGGTTGAATTTTTTACTTTTCTTTTTATTCTATTGATTCATCTTTAGAACCATCACCATTTATAACATTTTGAGAATCTCTTGAATCTATATTTACCTCTTTATATTAATAAAACACCACATTAGGAATAATACACCATCAATTGTTATGTCATCATTTTTATCATAACTATCTTATTTTTTTCAAAAAAATTATTTTCTTCTAAACACTCTAGGATGCTTCATTGAGGGTTTCTTTCCATCCTTATTCATTATAGAATAATCTCTAATATATGGGTGAGTAATTGTGTATTAAAAGTAAACATAACCACTTTCATTGCATCTTTATAATAGTGATTTGATATTCCACTTTCTATGAAAAATGTCTTCACCGTGTTATTAACCATATAATTTCTTCTCTCCACAACCACATACTATTGGGGAGATTTCAAGGAAAAAAATTCACGTTTAATACTATTAATTTAATTTTAATTTTTCACCTTGTAGTATATATAATATTATCAATTTTAAAAACTAAAAACATCACTGTTCTTCTAATTTTATTTTATACTCCCCTTCAAAATTGTTTTACAAAATATAACCCTTACCACCTTGATTGAATAATCAGGCCAAATCCTATTATACTATAATCATTAAAATATAAGATGAATTTCATCTGACCATATGATATAACCTAACCAATTGTACTGCATACATCGATGTGGACTCGATTTATAAAACAAGATTCTCACATATTCTTATTTGAAAATATATTCGAATCCATAATTAATCATATATAAGCATTAAAATTATTTTCCCAATATCATGTCAAGTTATAAATATCCATTGTATATATAAACTTGGAAATGGTCCTTATCATGACCCAACCCACCAGGTCTTACCTAGCCAGTGATAAGCCAAGTGTGACTACCCTAATCTCACCTCTACTAAGCTAGTGGTTGGAAAAAAGAACAAAGTAAGAATATCACACACATGGGAGGCATTAGCCTAATATACCTTTACACAAGAACAAATCTCCAAGACCATCAAATGTTGAGAAAGTAAAAAAAAATTGATACCATAAATTCATGAACATCATCTATCCCATTTTATAGTGTGATAAAAAGTACTTAAAATACAAAGTGACCATATAAAATCCCAACCAAAATAAAAAAGGATTACAACATACTTATAAGGAAGGGACTACTATCAAATTAAGCACTTGGTAAACACCTAGGTTAGTATAGAATAAACTAAGACTCAACAACTCTAGGTCCTCGCAAGAATTTTTCAGAGGACCCATCATCTTTATAAGATACAACATGTATGGGAAACTCTCATGTAGGGGTGAGTATATAAATACCCAGTAGGGAATCCTGAAAACAATAAGCATAAATCATTAAGTGTAATTATATCATCATAATATATATCAATTGGGTAAGATATATAACAATAATAAACACCCTGATATACTCATAATAGACAACCAACCTCAAGGGGTCTCTCCCAACACTACCAGACCCATGATACTGCTTGCGGCTTGAAGGTAATGCTCCTTCCAGGAGTACTCAAAACACAATCTATACTATTATTTATGATACTATATGAGATTTTGTGATCATCTAGATTACATAATATGTATTAAATGCACCTTATAAGTCCACACTTTCAAAATATGGTATCACACCTTAAACCACTGTGGGACACCACAAACCGCACTTGACCGATCTTCTTGATGTGAGATTGATGAATTTTCAAATTGTTCAAGCCTAGACCATGAAACCCACCTAGAAGGATATGATAGAGGATTCCACCCCATTCCTTAGGAAGAAAAATCATAAAATTTATCTGAGTCAAAAATGAAAAAAGGGATTACAATCCTATGTGTAGGACATAATTTCTTATTTTAGCATCATAGGAATGAAACTAGGAACCATACTCAATTAAATATGGTCTACAATGAAAAAAATAAAAGATTCCATTCTATATCAGATAAATTCCATGATATGTACCTCTAACCATATAACTTCCCATGTCCATTACTATCTTACTCTACCTGTTCACATGTACACCCGGGCATGCCCATGTATTGTGGTTTTTTCCATGTACTTAACTGTATACCATGTTGTATCCATGTACTAGTCAATGCATATGTACTCTACCTATGGAAGTGTTATAATCCATGTCCAGGACTATATTTTACCCGAGTATATGTTAGGACACCAGAATTGGGTCACATGGAATGTGATACATGTCACATGGTTTTGATATTTAATTTTCCACAAAAAATGCTAGCGGCATAACCTCGAGGTTTCAGACACTATTTATCTCCATATTAATGTCCATGTACCACAAAATTTTCCATATTTTGTGGTTTTTTCTCACATAATATTGTGTTTTCATAACTAGATCTTCCACTCCTTCTCATTCCCTTGATTCTTGGATCTTCCCTCAACTGATCCCCTATGTCATTGCTCCTATAAATTAAGCATTTGATCTTCATAGAAATTGACCACCATCACCTCACACTATAATCACAGGTAAACATGGGAAGAACGGTAACCACTAGTATGTTCTAATATATGTTTTATCATCCTCCATTGTCATCGCACCTTAATAACATCTTTGATTACAAAAATCACCCACTCTATTGATTTGCTACGCAGAATAAGGGTTGTGCAAGGATTGAATACTGGTTATTCATCAAACCATAGACCAAAGGAATTTCATGCATTTAAAATGAAAATTATAATGGAGGAATTCATGTAACAAATGATAGGAAGAACCCTGGGTCATGTTTGAGTTTTCCTTAATCCATTTTCATTAAAATTTTGAATTAATTATCCAAAAACAATCAACTCAACCAAAAAATAAATCAACCATCAATGCGAGAATAAATTCTTGTTTGTGTAATTTATCTATATTCATATTGGGATATTAAAATGGGATGAATCCACATAATTAAAAATTCTTATATCAAATTTGATCATTTACTGACAAATAATGATCCTTCATCATAGTAATTGGTGAAATACATGAACTCAGTTGGTGAGGATGATCCCTATGGTATTGATCCAATCATATGATCCATTGTTATCCCCTAATGATCTCCTCTAAGATATCCTCTCAATTATCAATGTTATATGGAAAACCTTAAAAATTGGTTATAAAGAGGTTTAGTTTGTTGTGTCAAAAATAACAAAAGTAATTAATTTAAATAATTAATTTTAATATGTGTGACCATGATATAACTTAACCAAAACACATGAAGATGATAAAAGTTACGTCACACATAGGGTAAAACCAATATTTTGGACTAAAAGAAGGAATTTTATATGTGGTACAAGCCTTCATTCATAAGGTATTTCACTTTTTAGGAAAATAGATTACACATGATAATAATATATTTAATATTTTTAAAATATCAATTTTGAGATCACTAGGCCAATGAATGACAAACTGTCTTGGTTACTGGTTCTTAAAATATAGCTAAAAATATTTCAAATCTTTATATGAAAAAAAATATTATACCTTATCCCAAAATTAAGAATTTTCATCATAAAAATAGGAAATTACTAATCAAAAATACCTAGTTACTAAGCTCACATATGGGTCTCCCTCTCCCAAATGATCTCTTGAAGACTTGCATGCTTCTATCAGACACACACTAATGGAATTGATGGACCATGGAAGATAATCTCCTACTGGTCCTTAATCTCCATCAGAATGTTTTTAAAGGTATCTCCATCCTAGAAGTATATCTCACCGAAGTTGATAACATGTGATAATACAAGTACATATCTCATCATCTATGACCTAAGGAAAATGTGTTGTACCCAGTCTAATTGTGGTGGTTGGTCCAACCAATATTCCACCTTTACAACCAAGCATAATATTCGGAAGGGGAAAATGAATCTTATAGATAACTTACAGCCCCAGGAGAATCCCCATAATAAACATCAATGTGATACCATTTGGAATACACAGTCTCCCTCCTCTAACTCCATAGGCCTTCATATTTGGTCTATATAAAAATTATGATGGTTATGTATAGTCTTCACCTTCTCTTGGATTATCTACATCTTCTCTATTGTAGCTCTCACCAACTCTAGGCCCATGAGTGTTGAATCTCCAAGATAATTCCAAAAAAGTGGTGACCTATAGGTTCAATATACAAGGCCTCTAGTGGTTCCATACTGATGGAGGAATGTCAATTTTTTTTGTAAGCAAAGTCCACCATGGGTAGGTGGTCCCATGAACTATGAACAAATTCTAACATGAAAACTCACTACATTACCTCTAAAACATGAATGGTTCGTTCAGTATGTCCATAATTCTGGGGTTTGAACACCATGCTCAAGAAAAATCAATTCCCAATGATATCCTACAATCCTCTCCATAATCGTGATGTGATGCAACCATCATGGTCAAAAATGATAATCAAGGGAAATACCTGGAGACATATTATCTCCTATATGTAAATTTATCCCAATCTCTCCACTGATCTCTACTCTTAAGTAGGTATGAAGTGGAATGAATTGATGATTCATTCTACAATCACCCAGATAGAATCATGCCCTCTAGATTTCAAGTAATTATTATCACAAAGTAAATATATATGCTATCTGAATTCCAATCTAGAACAGCAAGGGGTTGAGCTAAACCCATTGGAACCTAGTGTCTGTCCTTCACCTACTGACAATTAAGGCATCAGGAGACCAGCATTTCAACACACTTATTCATTATTGGTTACCAAAACTAATGTTGGAGATATTGGTAAATCTTTTCTACCCTTGTATGCACTACCAAAGGGGATGTATGAGAATCCCTCATCACCTCCTCTAGTAACATCATGGGTACCATCATACAACCTTTGAAAAAGATGATATTCTCTCCAACTTCATAGAATCTATAAAGAGATTTTCTAGTGTATTTCGTAGCTCATAGAGTCGCATAGTTTTTATCTCCCTATAGAGCCTCCCAAACACAACCTATAAGTAGTGGTGTAAAACCCATCAAATATTTAAATGAATAACCATCCTCATCCTCTAAGTACAACTTCAACTAAGGTAACTAATCTGAAGCCTCAATAAATATCTGAGAACAATATCATCTACTAAGAGAATCTGTTACCACATTCTACTTCCAAGGAGTATAGAATATCAAGAACTCATAATCCTAGAGTAACTCTATCCATTAACATAGTCTCAAGATAATATCATTTTTGGAGAAGCCATACTTATACTCTTATAGTCAATGTAGATGATAAAAATTACCCATAAGGTAGTGTCACCATATCTTCAGGGTGAAGAATATTACTACCAACTTATGATCATGGGTCACATAGTTCTTCTCATGTGTTCTCTTTTACTTATACCCATATGTGATCTAAATCTACATTTATATTAGTACACAATAAATTCTAGTCCTCGATTAATCATTAAACACTAGTACTCAACACCCTCCTTTAGAAATATAAAGATTTGGGTGCTCATCAAAAATAGTTTTTACTCCTAAAATAAATACGAACACTTTTCCATCCATATGGAATGTTTACCCTTTTAGGTCAAATAAGTCAATGGTTTCTATATCCTAGATAAATTGGGTATGAATCTCTTGTAGTTTAATTCCAACATATGGAAGCCCCACACATCCATCACACTCTTGGGTGGATCCCAAGATAAAACAAGCTCAACCATCACCATGTACACTTCTACACCACTAGTTTAGATGACTTGTATCATAATGTGGACATCCTGAATCTAAAACTGAAACTCTGAGAGATTCCCATAAATTTGTCTTTCTTGGAGTGTGTCTTGGACCATCATCAAGTGGATCAAACTATCCTCCTCATATAATGAGTACTCGAGGATATCAAGAATGAAAATCACCACAAACCCATATAATAAAGGATAAAATATCAAGTTCATGTGTTCTATGAACACTAATCAGGTGTTATTCATTTCTAAAGGCATCACAAGTTACTCATAGTGATCATAGTGACATCTAATTATTGTATTTGGGATATCCTCATCACGTATGCATAGCTAGTGATAGTCTGATTGAGGAATAACTTTGTGAGTCATCATTTCCCTATCAGTTAATCCAAGAGGTCATAAATCCTCAGTAGTGGATACTTATTATTCACATTCACTTGGTTTAGGAGCTAATAATCCACACAAAAACCTCAAGTTCCCATCCAAAGTTTTTATAACAACATTGGGGATTCCTAAGGGGAAACATTAGGACTCACAAATCCCTTCCTATACAAGTCCTATAACAGATCCTTTAGATCGTGATTCTCTATAGGATCCATATGTAATGATGGAAAAGATATAATGGTTGTCTTGGGGTGAAAGTAAATTCATAAGTATACATATTTGTGGGGAAGAAATACCCAAAAATCCATAGGGAATAAGTTTACATAGTTCACACCCGCAATTGGAAACAAAAATCCCACAGAATCCACTGATCTAAGGGTAACAATTTCTAATTGGTGAGTAATCTGCTATACCCTAGTATGAATGATCATATTCTAGTCTGCCTGGGTTTCCTTCTCACCAACAAAGGAAACCATTGATCCGTATCTGTGGATACAACACATCCCCTAACTAAAACAATCGATCTAGAAATGAAATTTAGATAACCATTCCATACCTAATATTATGTAGTAATCACTAATCAATGATACAATGATATCCTATAAGAATATATTGCCTCCAATAATTTTACCAAACATTTGATAGAAGTGTTTGATCACCAAGTCACCTCCGACTGGAGTCTACAAACGCAATGGTTTCACCAAAGGGTTCAACCTGAATCTCTATATTTAAAAAAATATATGTGAAAATGAAATAGTGGCCTAAAACAATTTATATTAAAACTAAAAAAAATTATTTGTGGCATGGATCATACCTCAAATCATATTAGGATCCTCAAGGTCATATGGATTCCTTACATATGGTTATCCCACCTGACCACCATCTTCTTAAGCCCATCGTGGAAAACATGGGGTTTTTGGTCATAAACCTTAAAACCACTTTCCACCACTTTCTTATCTACCTATTAATATTTCATGTACACCACACTTTAAAACTCCCTGATTTAGAATCTATTTCTTTATAGGTGATCCATCAACTATATCTCTATCAGATGTATGACGGGTCAGACAATCCAAAGAGAGGTGTCCCAAAACATTGCATGAGAGGCACTGCCTCTACCTCAGATGACTTAATTAATCCCGATATCCCTGAACATTTGATCCTCTATCCTTGAATAGTTTCCCAAAGCATCATGAATTCCCAAATCCCAATGATTCCATTCATCTACCTACTTCTAAGGTCTCAACTCATGTGTAAACAATGCTAGCACCCATTGTTCACATCTACATTTCTAGGAATCACTCAACTTCTAAATACATTGAAATATCTCCAACATATGTGGGAATAAAAACATATATCACATAATCGATGATATCTTGGAATATTACCTACTTGAAGGTTCTTTCTATAAAAAACATATATTGCACTATATCCATGGAGTATCATGGAATATCAATAAACCACAATGAATGCTATGACACGACCATGCTTTCCTACTGTAAATATAGAAGCTATTAGGTTTTAATAGATCTCAACATGAACAGATAAATATATTTCGTGCATAGAAGTTCAAAATATAACTAGGATAGAGTTGTATAACCATGTGAATGATTCACCAGACTCCACAATCGCCCAAAAAATCCCCGATGAAGACTTTCTAGAAGTACCACCATCAAACATGTTGGTGTCCTCATGAGGCAGTTGACTGCCTCTAGCTTGTCCTTGGAAACCTAGTGACATAGATAACCCTGAAACCTAGAAGAATGTATCCTCTAAAAGTCATATAGTACACTCAACCTGAATTAATCCTTGGTTGGTACAACCAGTTATAACAAATAATCTATCGGTGGTGGCATAACTACAAAAATACTGAGAGGTAATACCTCCCATAAAGGCCCCTATACCAAAGCCTCGTCACTCAGTGGATCATCCTCATGATCCCATAGTGGAATCCTCATTGGCTATCATTGTGGAGACATTATGAAATAGGAGATATGTACCATAGTCAATAATTATATCTGATGACCTGACTCAAGAAGGAAATGGAAACCACAACTCATTTATATATGATGCATGTATGAATGTTTTTCTTTGAAACCATTATCTACATGTACCAAGTAAATAATCAGGTTATCAGAGTCTTGGTGAATTTTAACATTGGTCTCCACACTAAAATTGAAGTCTCTATCCTGAAAGATGAACTCAAAACACATTAACACTATTTCCATAAATCCCCATCCAAACCTCACTACTTGAAGAGATTCTTAAATCTGGTCCAAATGTAGAATCACATTTTGATACCTCTCTATCATGACCTGGCTCATTGGGACCCAAATGTCTAATGAAAAGCCAAGTGTGACAACCCCAAGACCACCTCCAATAGTTAGGGGCTAGATACCAGCTCTGAGTAGGCATGTCACACACATGGGAGGCATTTTCCTAATGTACATCTATTAATGTACACATCTCCAATCCCATACAATTCTCAGAAATTAAAAATAAACTAATAAAATAAAATAAATAACAACATATATCTCACATCAATGTTTAAAAAAATTTATTAGAAGCGATAAAGGGCCCAAATACATGACCAACTAAAACTCAAAATGAGTAAAACATACTCCAAAGGAGGGGACTACTATCAAATGAAACACTAGGTAAACACCTCAGTTTTATTATCCCAAATTGATATCTACCTACTCCCAGCCCTCCCAAGACTCCGTCAAAATTACCTTTATCAATATAAGATATGACATCTGCGAGAAAATTACATATAGGGGAAAGTATAAAAATACCCAGTATGGAACCCCAAAATCACTAAACATAAAGCATCAAGAGTTTTCATCTAATCCTAATATTTGTCAATAGGGTAACATAAATAGAAATAATAAACATATATATATAAAAATAATAAAAAACCACTCTCAAGGGGTCTCAACCAATACTTATAGACATAAGATGTTGCTCAAGGATTTAATGTAACACTTGTTCGGGGAGTACTCACACCATGAGCTATGATATTACTAAAGAAACTCTTCTAAGAGGTCATGCTCATTTGGAACCACAAACAATTATAAACTAAACCTAATAAGATCACATTGCCCAGATTCCATATCACACCTTGGAAAAATAGGGGATTATACCAACCCTAATGGATTGATCTTCCAGATATAGGATTGATATCCTATGAATGATGGTCATGTCGATACCATGAACCCCACTTTGTAAGGATATAATAGATCATCCCACCCCAATCCTTGTGGAGGGTTACCAATAACTCTATAAAACTCATAACCTTTAGAGGGGATCAAAATCTTTTACAAGGATGTGATTCAGTATTGTTCCCTTATAGGGATTTTATTTGGTAACATACTCAGCGGAACCTTTTCTATACTAAGGAAATGATGGCATTCAAGCTATCTCGGAGAATGTGCATAATGTGTGTATAGGGTACATGATGTGGACCTCTGAACCCAAACCTACCAATGTCCATGCTCATGTTTATATTCCCATGCTTGTGTACACTTGGTTATTCCTGTTGTGGTTGTTGTCATGTACTTGGTAATGTCTGAATGCCAAGCATTGTATGCGTACTCTTCATGTTCATATTGTCATGTATGTGTTCATTTCAAAGTATACTTTAAGATATAATTGGATTCCAACATCAGGTCACACAGAGTGTGACACATGTCTCCTGGCATGTGATATTTAATTTTCCATTGAAACCCTAGTGTCACATCCTTAGGGCCCCACACAGCATGTGCCTCTAGATTAAATGTTGTGTACAATAGAATTTTCTAAATCCCATGATTTCTTCACATTTACGATTATGTCACCATTGTCAAACCCACCACACCATCCATTTATCACACCCATGATCCATTGATTAGTCCTCGACTAAGCCCCTTCATTGCTGCTCACCAGATTATATACTTTCACTCATTTGAAAATTTACCATTGTCACCTCATACCATCACCTCACATCAAACCAGGAAGAATGAGAACTACTAATATATTCTGATCCACCAATGATCATCATTGTAAGGACCCGACCCTCATTTCCTGGAGTCGATGAATTATTTTAACACATTTTTATGATTAAAAGGAATAAAATCCTGAAAGTCCACGTATTTTAGTAGTTTTGGAAAACTAGATACATACATAGGTTCAACATTACATCGTTAAAAGAAATACCCCATATAACATTTATTGGAAACATCCAAAAATATAAGTTTATCCCAGCATGTCATTCTTAATAAAACTATTCATGTCCAGAGAAAATAAAACATAAGAAATGGGTGAGCTTATATTCTCATTAAATGTATGAAATACAGGGGAAAATATCATAAACATAATCATTAGGCATAGTGAATAATTACAAACACATGCCTTTAAAAAATAAACTTGAACAAAATATGGAAGTAATATGAGATGAGTAAATAATTCCATAATAAAACATTACCATGTGTATTCTACTAGTAGTAAAAACACATTAAATTTCATTTAACAGTATCATAATGAGGGAATTAATAATGCAAGACATCATAACTAAAATTTCAAGGCCTTGTTCTAAGACCAAAAACATCCATTTTGTCAAGGCCTCGTTCCAAGAGCATAGTTGGTCCCTTGAGACCTAATGATGCACCGAGTGGTTATAACAGGACCCACCCGACACATACTAAGTCCAATGCATTCCAATTATGAATGGGGATGAAAATAAACAACATACACATTCATATTGTAACTAAAAAATGAAATATAAATAATTTTCCCCAATCATTGATCATAAATGCTATCCATTCGAGTTAATATCGTGAATGGTTTCAAGATAGAACATCCACAATAAAATTAATCATAAACCATTAAATAAAACATGGTTGATGATATTATAGAAGATAAACATCAATGAAGTACAATATTCCACAATGGATGTTGATATTGATGAAGATACTTTTAAATAAGACCATCTAAAATACTTGAGGAAATAATCCTAAAACATTCCAAAGTGTCTCATACCACCCTGAAACATTCAAATAATAATAACTTATAATATCATTAGAATAAGGATGAAGTTTGTATGATATACCTAATGGAATTAAATACCTCAAAAGCAAGAAATAAGTGGTGAACAGGGCATATATCTCATAAAAATTAATGTGATATGAGAAAAAACCATTTTACGTTGGAAAGAATATTTCTTTTAGAAAATCATTTGTATTTATTATAAAATCAGATTGTAAACATGTAAATAAAAAAAATAAAATTCATGGTAATTGAAATTATATTTTATGATTAAATAATGTCTTATTTATTTGAAATACATTAAAAAGTGTATTTAAAGAAGCTTTAGATATAAAACATTTTAGTGTGGTTTAAGGAAAATATTAAAGGATTTTAAAGCGTCAAGGCATGTATTCTTTTATAAAAATTGATATGAATCAAAATAGATATTTCATGTTAAAAGGTGTGATTTTAGAAAGATAAAAATGGAATAAAATATATTCTAGACTGAACTTAAAAATAGGTAAGAATTTGGAGAAGTTCCTTGAATCGTTTTGGATTTCCAAACAATTTTTTTAATATTCTTTTAAAATATGTAAATCACAATAAAATAAAGAACGAATATAAATAGTAAAAATATATAGAATATTTACACTGAATTTATAAGTAGTAAATAGTAATAAAAAATAATTTCATTGAGGTGAGTATAGATTAATAATAACCCGAATGAAAATGGAGGTTTTAGTATAAAATACTTAAAACATTGTATGTAATCAATTGAATCTTATGCCCCAAAATTAATTATAATAAATTAAAATATATAATATCATTAAAATAAAGATATTAATGATATGAAACATTAATTTTTAGTATACATAAAACATACAGAATTAGTAGTAGTGAATATGGAATATCTCACAAAATGGAAATAAGATGGAGAAACCCTTACCTTAACATCGTTGGTGTTCTTCACTTGATCTATGATTCTAGGATAACCAAATTAAATTCATAAATTTATGTTTCCTAAACCTATTATTTTTTTAATTGATTTATTATATCTTTATTAAGTCCATTCATGTCCTTCTTGATGGGTTTTATAGGTTCAATTTTGATATTTGGTAGTGTTTCCTTCCTTGGTATTCATGATTGGTTTACTTATATATATATATATACACATATAAGGATAAACATGTAATATGAGAATGATTGTCTAGAATAAAATTTATCTTTTATTTTTTAACATCAATAATATTACATGGCTATAAAATTCATTTGGTTATTGGGTGTTAAAATGAATCATTATATAAAACATTAATGATAATTGTTCGGGTTAATTGGTGGTTTTTTATCACAATGAACTCATTTTGATTTATAAATTAATATCATGTGTACAAAAATATTCCATAACCATAAGTAAGTTATAATAAGTATATTATAGTCGGTTTCGTCCATCAAAAGTGTTTCATGACTAGAGTTGAATATGGACATAGAAATAGAATACTCATCGTCCTTGAATGTGATAAATTAACACATCTCAGATGGAGTTTTCATTTATTATAAAACAGAGGTTAAAGGAGAGATGATGATGAATTATTACATTATAACAACAAAATTATAGTACATGTAAGTTATTGGATTTATCATAAAATTTTGATGAAAGGAGGTGAGGAAAGAAAATGAGAAAATAAAGGAACTCGAAATAAAAGAAAAGTTGAGAAATCCCTTATGAAAATTTTGCTGCCTGACGACGTCATTTGAAAATTCATAAAATATTTTGATGAGAGAAAAGGTGTATCTCATCAATCATAAATATTATGTACTGTAAGGGTGATATGTAATGACATATCACAACATAATCCAATTTAAAATAAAATAGAATAAAATAAAAAGAGAAGGGTAATATAATCCCCTACCTTATAGAGTAACTCCTAAAACATGATGGATGTGACCTTGTGGCCATGAAGAAACTATGGGAGGACTCCTAGGGCGGAAAAACTACTAGATATTAGAGGATGATGAGTTTTAATTGAATGAAAACGAAGTAATGAGTGGGTATTTGTAGTAAATGAGAGGAAGGTTTTTATTCATTTCAATGGACACCTCATTTGTAGTTTTTTCAAAACCATGGGATTACACTGGTTATTTTCCCATGTTATTGGCCACATGGGACAACTAATATCATATTTTAATTTAAAAAAATTTACTAGAATTTTATATTAATTATTACATCATTACGATGTCATTAAACATATAGAAAACTCAAAACTTTATTTTTTACTATTCATGAAAAATCAAGTATTTTAGAAAAACCCCATATATTTATCCCGACAATTTTTTCACTTATGGAATTCAAAAATGAAATAATTTTTTTGAAAATATTTTTCTAAATATTTTTAATTTAGTTTTTAAATAAAATCATAATTTATTCCAAAAAAATATTTAAAATAATAATCCATTTTATAACACCTTGAGAAATTATTAAATGTCCCATTAAAATATCTTATAACCATAAGACAATAATGTAACAATTTATGATTACATTTTATGATAATACATTTATATTTTAAATTATTAAATTAATCAAATAATTGTTTTTAAAATATTTATGACACACTAAAATACCAATACTTACACTATGATCATTTTTAACTTATATGATTTCATAATTGTATTTATGCATTCATGGGTGAAGTTTCTATTTTTTTACAAATTTACTATTCGTTAAAATTCATTACAATTCATAACTGTTTGATACTATTCATAAGGTTATCTTACTATTCATCAAAAAAATAATTTCTTCTAATCAGACTCTAAATAGATTACTGAATGCAACTGTGTATGTCAGTTTTTCAAAATTCAAATCACAAAAGAGGAAAACGAATGCTTACTGGCTAGATTATAAAAATGTTTTTTTGTAGAGACTCAATGTTTCATGCATTCTGTATTAAATACATCATTAAATTCTTAGGGTGTTACGTTATTCCTCCCTCAATAGAATTGCATCCTCACAATTTGAAACTACACTTCAAAAGTTAAAGGATGATGCTCAAAAATTTTCTTGTGGGAAGCCCACATTGGAAATAGGTTTAACAATATTTCATCCTAAAATGGGTTAAGGGAAATGAGGTGGTCACCCCAATAATTTTTCTTTCTAATGGGGTGACATTGGTGGGATGTAAAAACCTAATAATAAAAGAAAAATATAACTATTATGTTCTAGTGGAACGTGATAGAGAACATGTTTAGATGAAAGATGATTACATCAAAACTATATATTATTGCAAACAAAATTCATCGATATTATCAATGATTATGATAATTGGAAAAAATTTTACATAAGACTACATTCCTTGAGTAAAGTAATTATACCACTCTATAAGATTATAAATATTCATTTCTATTTACAAACTCATCCTTTGATTGTACCTTGAACTGTCTATACTTCATCACTTAGCACAGGTTACACCATATGGTGAAGTAATACATTAACCTCTAAAATATCATACCATGATAAACTTAAACAATTTCAAAAAAGTTTAAACATTCAAAAATATAATTATTCAACACTTTATAATGAAGGTATCTGAATTTATACGATGAAATTATCATTAAACCTTAATCAACATGAAGCAACTCTAAATTTTAACATTCTAAACATGTGAATAACTTCACCATGTATCATTTTGAAATATAGTAAAAATAAAAATTACTGTAAAAACCATATTAGAAATATGAATTCATACATATTTTTTATGTAAGATACATTTTATTAGATATATTCCATAAATCCAAAAGTGTTGTAAACTATAACAATGATATCATAGACAAATTCTAGACAAGTCAATAATTAGTTCCAAGGTAGTCAGTACTTATTTGAAAAAATCATTTCTCTATCATTTTCTCAACCTCAGATATATATTAAGGGTTTACTTTACCTCAATCATGTGTTTTCTTAAAATTTTAACTTTCCACTGAATATCTTTTCTTAGTACTATTCAACTTATTGTTTAAAAACCTTAATGAAAGAGTATTGTTGTAAATTCCACAAATATTCCATAATTCAAATACCCATTAAAATTATGACAAAATATTAAAATTACATGATTCTTGACTAGGAATATTAATCATTATAACCCATATTTGGTAGCATCATACATTGATCATTATCCAGAATCATCATTTGGGGTATATTCCTTTGATGCTTGGGAAATTGATTCCCATAGTTTCCCATATCCTTTTAGTTGAATCATTATATATTGAAAACCTTTTTATTATACTTTCAAACATTATCTTGGTGTCCTTTTTCTCCACACTTATAATAAACACTCATTCCTTTCAATCATTTACCCGGGTGATTCTTTCTACTATTATCACATGTGAGAAAAACCCTTCATTCCCTTCTTCTCTTTATCTATATTTTTCTCTACCATCCTCTTCTTCCTTTTCTTACCTTAAAATCCATAACACTAAAATAATAATTCACATACCTTTTTAACACATGATACTATTTCACCATATAATGAGGGAACAAGTGAGACTATATTCGATTGAAATGATGGATTAAGACCATGATAGATATGATACTTCTTATTATTTTCATCATTTATGTTGGAGATGATCTCATTCCTTATTATAGGTGCCATTTTAAACAATGGAATACACTATATTAGATTATAAATTATGATGTATAATCTCAACATAGAAAAATACTTAATATAAATTGAAATCTTTTCCATAACTAATCTCATAATAATAAATATGGTTTCTTTGAGTAAAAAATTTCATTTAATTCCTTTGTAATGGTTTATAAAGAAAATTTGAATTATCCAAAGAATATATTCTAGGAGATTCATACCGAGTGCATAGTTAGGACCATTGTTAGGTACCCGGATACCCTAAGTCAAGCTTGGAACTCCTTGTCTGAGTTGTTACTCCAATGTACATTTGTTCTAGAACCATGTCCACCTGTAGTATCTAGATAGGGATGAAATTTCTAGAAATATTCACATAATATATTCCATAACAAAATTACAGGATATTATTGTATGTTTATAGTCAATGTATATCATAGGGTTTTTTTTCCCTAATCTATGTTTTTTAAATATAGTTTCCATTTTTTTTAAAATGTCCTTTCATACAAATTTTAAGGTCCCGACCCTAGTTTCCCAGAGCTAGTGCCTTATTTTAATACATAAGATTGATTATAAGGAATCAAATTCCAACGAACTAATTAGTTTAGTATTTTTGGAAACGGAGATACATACATAGGTTCAACATTACATCTTGAAAATAAATACACCATATAAGTTTTATTGGGAACATGTACAACTCTATGTTTATCCTTTAAGTTCATTCATAATAAGCCTCTTCATGTCCTGAGAAATTGAATCATAAGAAAGGGGATAGATAAGATTCTCATTAATGGTAAGAAATACATCAATAGATATAAAAAACATAAATTTTATTCATGGTGAATAATTAAAAACACATGCCTTTCAAAAATAAACTTGAACATATATGGTAGGAATATGAGTTGAGTAAATACTTAAAAAAACATAACCATGGGTATTATTCTAGTTGAAAACCGACATGAAATTTCATTTACTATTTTCATAATTAATTAATGCAAAACGCAGGACATCATAACCATGCAGTCAAGGCCTCGTGACAAGACCATAAACATCCATTTTGTCAAGGCCTCGTTCCAAAACAATAGTTTGTCTCATTTGACATACCAATGAAACGAGTAGATATAAAGGGCCCCAAATGACAATTAACAAGTCCAATGTATTCCTCTTATGAATGAGAATAATCATAAACAATTTAAACATTCTTATTAAAACGTACATATGAAATTTAAATAAATGTCCCCAATCATTATTCATAAACACTATCCATTTAGAGTAATATGGTGAAAGGTTTCAAGATAGATCATCCAAAGTCAAAATAATCATAAACCGTTTGATAAAACATGGTTCATGATATCATAAGAGATAAACCTCAATTAATTAAAAGATTCAGTAGTGTATGTTGACATAGATGAAGATACTTTTATGTGATACCAATGAAAAATCATTAATAAAATAATCCTTAAACATTCAAATGATTCCCATACCACCATGAAACATTCAAATCATAATCCTTTAGAATATTGTGAGAATAAGGATAATATTGATATGATATACTAAATGAAATTACACACAACAAAAGAAATAAATAAGTGGTTAACAAGGCATATATTTTATAAAAGATAATGTGATATGATGAAAAACCTTTAACATTGGAAAGAATATTTCTTTTGGAAAAACATTTTTATTTGTCATTAAATCATATTTTAACCATTTATATCCCCGAAAATAAAAGTTAAGGTCCTTGAAATTATATTTTAGGCTTAAATAAATTCTTATTGACGTGAAATCCTTTAAAAGGGTTTTTAATGAAGCTTTAGAAATAAAACATTTTAGTGCGGTTTAATGAAAATATTAAAGGATTTAAAAGCACCAAGGAATGTGTGCTTTAATAAAAATTGAAATAAACCAAAATAGATTATTAATGTTAAAATTAGTGATTTTACAATGATAAATATTGCTTAAAATAGATTATAGATTGAACTTTATAGTAGTTAGGAATTTTGTGAAGTTCCTTAAATCGACTTTCATTTCAGAATAATTTTTTGAAAGATTCTTTTAAAATATGTAAATACCCAAAAAATAAAGGACCCTGACTAGTAAAAAATATATAAAAAATTCACACATAATTTATGAGGAGTATATGGGAATAAATAATAATTTCATTAATGTGGGTAGTTAATAAGAGCAACCTGAATGGAAATGGAGGTTCAGGTAGAAAATACATAAAACAATCTAATTAATTGAATTGTATGCCCCAAAATTAATTATCATCAAATTATAAATTTAATATAATAAAAATAAATATATTAATGATATAAACCATCAAATTTTAGTATAAATACACCATACACTAGTCGTATTAGTGAATACAGAATATATCACAAAAAAAAGAAAGGACATGGAGAAACCGTTACCTTAAGTTTAATGGTGTTGTTCCGTTGATCTTAGATTCTTGGATAAAAAAATTAAATTCATAAATTAAAATTTCTATAACCTTTTATTTATTTAATATATTTATTATAGCCTTATAAAGTTCATTCATGGACTTCTTAATGGGTTTAAGTGGTTCAATTTTATTGTTTTGGTGCGTTTTCTTCATTAGTATTCATGACTGGTTTACTTATATATGTAAGGATAAACATGTAATATGAGAATGGTTTTCTATAATATAAGTTGTATTTTATTTTTAAACATCAATAATATTAAATGGTTATAAAATTCATTTGGTTATTGGGAGTGAATATTAATCATTATATAAACCATTAATGATAATTATATGGGATAATTGGCAGTTTTTTATCACAAAAAACTCATTTTGATTTAGAAATTAATATCATGTGTAAAAAAAGATTCAAGAAACTTAAATAAGTTATAATAAATATATTATATTCTAGTTTAACCATAAAAATTGTTTCAGGACCAGAATTGTGAATTTAAATAGAAATTGAAAACCCTTCATCCTTGAATGTGATAAATTAACTCATCTTTGATGGTGTTTTCATTTTTAATAAAAGAGAGGTGAAATGAGAGATGATGATGAATTATTAAATTATCACAACAAATGTTTTGTAATTTTTTGGTACTGGAGTTATAATAACATTTGTATTAGGGGTGGTGAGGAATGAAAATGATAAAATAAAGGAACTCGAAATAAAAAAGAAACGTTGAGAAATCCCTTATGAAAATTCGGTAGCCTACATCATCACAAAAAAATTCATAAAATATTTTGATGAGTGAAAAGGGGAATATCAACATATATAACTATTATTTATGGTAATGGGGATATGGGATGACATATCCCAATATAATCCAATTGAAAATAAAAGAAAATTAAAAAAAGTGCTCCAAAAAAAAAGACGGGTGATAGATTCTATTTCCTTGTAGAGTAACTCCTCAAACTTGGAGGTTGGGACCTTGGGGCCTTGATTACACATTTTGAGGAATCATATGGAGGTTAAAATACCATTTCATAGAGTAGTATGAGTTTGGAATGATTGAAAATTATGGAATGAGGTGGTATTTATAGTAAATGAGAGGGAGTTTTCTATTAATTTAAAAGGACACCTCATTGGTGATTTTTGAAAACACATGGGCCAAACCATGGTAGTTTCTCATGTTACTGGCCAATTTGGACACCTAATATCATATATTAATTTAAAAAATTCTACCAAAAGATTATATTCATTATTACATCATTAAGATGTCAGTAAACATACCAAAAACTCAAAACTGTATTTTTACTTTTCACGGAAATTTCAAGTATTTTAAAAAATCCTAAAAAAAATCACCCCAAAATATTTTCAATTTGAGGAATTAAAAAATTGAGTCTATTTTTGAAAAATAAATTTAATTTAATTTTCTAAATAAAATCAAAGGTTATTCCCAAAAAATGACTTTAAAAATATAACTTGTTCTATAACACCTTGATAAATTAATCAAGGTACCATAAGATTATGTAATAAACATAAGAAAATAAAGTAACAATTTATGATTACATTTTATGAAAATAAATTTCTATTTTAAATTAAAAAATTAATCATAAAATTTTAATTAAAATATTAATGACATACAAAAATACCAATTCTTACACTAAGATCTTTTTGTCACTTATAAGATGCCTAAATTGTATTTATACATTCATGGTTGAAGTTCCTATTTTTTTGACCAATTTACTATTAATTAATATCCATAAAGGTCTATTAATAATCCTAAGGGAATATTACTATTCACCAAAAAATATTTTTGTCTTATCAGACTCTAAATATTTTACTGAATACAACTGTGTATGTCAGTTTTTCAAAATCCAAATCACAAAGGTGGAAAAATTCTATTTACTAGCTATGTTATAACAAAGTGGTGTTTTATGGAGAATTAGTGTTTCATGAATTTGATATTATATCTATTTGTAAATTCTTGGGGTGTTACCATCATATGATGTTTTCACACCTCAACCACATCCTTTTTTGAAAACTACACCCACAACATTGATCTATTGGGCTGAAGAATGTTCACACAACAATAAAATATCTGGTATTTTTTGGACTATGTGATAAATTAATTTCTCATGATAAATATTAAAATAAATCGGGGATAAATAAAACAAATAGATGAGAGGAATGAATCAATTACACTTTTAGGTTTTCTTTAATATCTTGTCTTTATAATGATGAATGAATTATCCAAAAATAATCAAATCAATCAAAAAATAAATAAACTATCGATACATGCATATATTCTTTTTAGTTGAATTGATATATTTTTGACACATGATATTAAAATGGGATGTATTTTCATAATCAAAGAATACTACCTTGAATTTAGAATAGTCACTAATGAATAATAATCATGATTTGTATTTATTGGAGAAATACACAACTCAATTGGAATAAATGATCCCCATGGTGTCGATATGTTTCTTCAATCTGTTGTTGTCGACTAATGATCTCCTCTAAGATCTCATCTCAATTATTAAGGTTATATGGATAACCCAAAAAATTGGAAATAATGATGTTTAAAAAGATAGGGTTAGGTTTATAAATAAAAAATAAAGAAAATAAATTCAATTAGTCAATTAATTAATTTTTATTATTTTCTCCAGTGACAACACTTTACCAAAACACATGATACAAAAAACCTTTAAGCATCAAATATGTAAGACCCATGCTATGAACTTAATATATGCCTACGATTTCCAGTTTAATCCTACATTGTGGTGTTTTTCTAGTTTTTTTTGGAAAACTGTATTTGTGATATTAATATATTTAATATTTTAAATATATAAATTCTGGACTCACTAGGTCTCAAAATCACACACTACCTAGGTTCCTAAATCTGGAAATATAACTAGATATATTTCAAATTATTACATTGAAAAATAGATATGTTATATTGTCTATACATAATTGATTAATCTAAACTATTCTCTCATGCTACCAGTTATTTTTATATTTCCCAAATAGAATAAATTTATTTTCTATGTTATACACCAAATATATATTTCCAATTAACCTCTAACCTTTTATAATTAAATTATTTGCATTAAATTTAATATTGTAACCTTTGGTATTGAATATGACTTCCACTATTGAGCCATAAGACTGACATACACATAAAAAATTGTTACTAAGACCATTCGCATAGAGGGTTTTATTATACCTAATTTATTCTATATCCAAATCAGTCTTACCACTTACTTTAATCATCAATGCTCCATACTTTACAAAAAGCAATATTCAACTACTTCTACCATTCACATTTTTTAATAAATTCATGTTACATATCATATGTTATTAACATCCACTATCTAGAATCTTGGTGTTACTATTATTTGATGATTTTAAGGAAAATTCATCCAAATCAGTCTTTTTAATATTCCTCATTTCCTTCCAATATATTTTGGAATGTTTTGATACTCTTTTGAACTATTATTATTTTCTTTATCATAGTCCATTAGAATAAAAAAAATTTCATTCAGTGGGTGGAAGTTGTTTTTAATGGAATTTAATTAGACCATGTTAAATCCATTCTATTTGATATACATAAAAATATATACCTCTTATCTTACTTAAATATTCTAATTTATGAAAAAATATTTTTTAATAAAAATAGTAACCATGGAAATAATTTCAACTCTAATATGATTACCACACTTTAACTCTCATTTTGTATATTCCAATAGGTTATCTGCTTAAATAAATTTTATCTTCACTACAATAGGATATAGTGTGTATAGTAAAACTATAAAAATTTTACCCTATCAATGGAAATAAATTTTTTCTATAATTTCTCCACAAATATCCTTATATTGAATATTTCCTTGATTGTTAGTAAGTTCTCTATTACTGATAACTTTATCCCTTATACAAATATCAGTTTCCCTTTACATTGGATATAACTATTATTTTCATACCATCCCACTATAAAAGATCATTTTTTCTTAAAGAGTTGGGTCTTTGAGCACTATATTTACCATTTATACTTTTTATTCCATGGTATAACTTTTTTTTGAAAACTTCACTTGAAAACGTCTTAAAATGAAGATTAATCTTTGATCCATCAATTTTAAACTCTAACTCAAACTTCATTCTGAAGGATATGAATCCCTCATCATGAGTTTTGATATTTGTAACTTCAAATTTGAAGACATGGAAAAGATAATCAATGGTCTTGACTTTTCCTCAATTTTTAATATGTAATTATCAAATTATTTATATTCCATTTGTTTATTTTCACATTCTTCAACTACCTTATCAAGATGATCAACTTATTATTCATTTTCATCAATATGACATAAATTTTATTTAACAAGATACTAATTTATATGTTCTTATTCATATATCATACTACCTAATTTCTCCTTCCAATTCCACTTGGAGATCAACAACCCATATTTTCTGAATATTACATTCTTCTATAGCTTATATTTTATTATATAATCCATTATAAAATATTCTATATCAAAGATAAACTCAGTTTCAATACCTTCTAGTAGATCATCCTCGCTAGATTCTTATTCCCTTATTACCAATACCTTACCCACAAATTTCTTTTTTACTTCCACTATTTGAGTTAATTTTATTTCTAGGTGGAAACTTATTCTTTTTTTTGTGAGAATTCAAACTCGTCATCCTATTCTTTATATCTCATTCGACATCTAGTAGTGATATCTCTAATTATTCCATGATATAAAAAATCTATAGGTATATTTCACTCAAATATAGTTTTACCTATTTTCTAACTTACATGACACAGGTGATAAGAGATAATCAATTACGTCATTCTTATTTTTATCCTCATAAACCTAATCTACTAAACTAATTTGGATGGTATCTCTTTGAATGAATGTTTTAAATATCTCTATTACCTCTCCCATATTTCTTATATAGCTAGGATAATGTGTAAGTCATCAAGTGATAATTATATATGGTTGATTTATGCAAGTATAAACACTTTTGGATTGCACATTGGTGGTAGACTTTTTATAATTTTCATTAAAATATTAGAATACTTGATCCCAGGACTGGGATGATGTATTTCACTAATAATTTCAGTAAGACAATTAAAGAATCCTTCTACATTTTCAGTTTAATTAACATTTAAATCATCAAATCACTTTTTTAAAACATGAATCTATGTTTATTTCACTTTTATATCACCTTTATAGATGTTAAAAAGTTTGTCCAAAATTATATTAGTTATAGGAAAACACATCACCTTTACATAAATATGATTATATATTGTTTCATATAGAGTATTCTAAGCCATAACATCATTATCCAAGAATTTATTACCCACTTAATTCATTTATCTATAAATGTAATAACATACTTGAATTACATGTGTAATTTTAAAATGAACATAATACCCTGTGCTTTTAAATTTTATCTCACGATATTTTTATTTATTTGTTAATTACATCCATAAAATAAGGTTACACCATTTTAATTGAAAATATTTCCTTGAAAAAACCTTTTATAATTTATTTAAGTAATAACTATTGGATCAAATACCACATATTGTCACATGTGGCCCCATTGTACACCATAAGAGAGGGGGTGGGTGTCAATTTAGTTTCCTTTAAAATTTCCTTTTTTCATGATTAACATTTTATTTTCTTCACATTGGTAAAGACATCATGAATCTATATTCTAAGAACAATAAAATGAGAAATAGTAATTATCATGGAAATATGATTTTTCTTGGTTCACCCATAATGGGATACATCTAAAGATCACATATTAGTGGTGTGTTGATATAAAAAATAAACATTACATCATGGATATGTGATTAATTTTTTTAAGAATATATCACTTATCATCGATTATATACAACCCCTTCCTATCTTCTACTCACTTATTTTCAAGAGGTTTATAAATATATAGTTGACACAAAATTTTAACTCACAAGAATATAAAAAATAATTGATTCTGATGATCCATTATACACTTCTAGATCTTCAATGATATGTTAAACAATTATATCCTTCTTGCTTGATCTTCAATGTAATTTAGATTGATCATATTTCCATTATAAATAGTATTTATTCAATGAATTTCTCTATTGATTCTCTATTATTGAAACTTCAGGATTTCCATATTTCTTCACTTTGTGTAACACGTGTTCATTTTCATAACCTCTATAAAATATAATGCCAAAATATTTCAAATTTTAAATCTAAATAAATTCAAACGTCCAATTTATTATATCATACCATTATATCAAATTTAATTAATAAATTTCCATTTAAATTCATCTTGGTTTTTTTAAACTTGATCCATAGCTATCAAGAATTTATAATATTGAAAAATAATCAATTCTTGATGTAAATGTCAAATATTAAAACTCTATATCATACTCATTTCTGAAAATTCTCTTAATGTAAACTATAACCTACACTCTGAAATGTGTTGTATCAATTACCATGACTTAGAATCATTTATAGTAAAAAATACCTTAAAAATACCATGTACCATTATTACCTTCCAATTTTTTTATTAACCATAGGAAACCAGAAGCTCAAAAAAAGTTTCTTCTATTGCATGGTACTTTTCCAGTTTCCCATTTATCATAGGCTTATTGAAATATTTATATGGATTCAACAACACCCATTATGGGGCTCCTTGTATTGTACATGGATTCTTCCAATGAAAAATGCCACATGATTTAATGTGGAATGAACCTATGACTATTTTAGCTAGAGATTCCTCAGAAAAGTATTCCAAAAACCCTAGGAAATGGATTTTATAACCTTTTTACACATCGTGGTCTACACTCACTTTATAAGTCCACTGTGTCCACCTCAACATCCACCAAGATAAGGGTGGGACACTCATATGCCACTAAAATTACCATTAATTAAATAATATAAAAAATGACTTCAAAAACATCACTCTAACCCTTTATACATCACCATGGGTATCACAATGGCATGGAGAATAGTGTGGTGAAACTTCCTCTTCTAGAAAAATACCTTATTTTCCTAAACATTACAGAGCTTCCATAATTAAATTTTATTCTCTCCAATGGAATTGAAATTGATAGTCGACACCAAATCCAATCAAAACCTATGGTTGAAACATTATTTTTAATAAATGTTCTCATGGAAAGTTTAACTATTTAAATTTAACTTATGTATTTATTTTATCTACGTGATATTATCATATGAATTCTAATTTCATTGATAAACATACATGTTTATGGATTTTTCTATAATTATAAGTGAATTTTTTATTTTTTTATTTCAATAAATTTTTTTTTGGATAATCATTTTTATTATTATAACGACAAAAATACCCTCTATAAGTTTATATTGTTTTTTACATGAGTGTTGATTGGTTAATGAGAAAAATTATTTGGTATATATTTTTATTTGATAATATTTTTTTCATTAATATATATTATGATTTAATGAATAAATAATTTCCTTCCATTAATAACCTTGAAAATTTATAATTCAATGAATAACACATAACTTTGGGTCAAAAAATTTAATCAGTTATGGTGTAATGGCTTAGTTTGAAAGAGTGTGAAGGGATGGTTTGACCATTTAGACATTATAGGACTTTAATAAATTAAATACTTCTTAAATTGAAATAATTAAATGTGTTAATTCCTCTACTATCATGCAAGGGTAGCCTAAAAGGAAATTTTGCTAAGGATGAGTGGGTTAGGATGTTATCTTGTTAAGTGACTTTAGATAATTGGTTTGTATCAATTGTTTGGGGTTTATTAAGGTTGATTGAATTTTTATAATTTATTATTTTCCCCACTTCATATATTTTATATCATTTCAATATAACTTGTAATAATTATTATTGGTTACTCCTATGTTTAATTATTTTAATAATTTGGGACATTCTTTCTTGTCTCTCCATGTAGTTCCGATTTGGAGTCATCCTTCTATTGGATAGATCTTTTAATGGTATTATGGAGGTTATATATATGCAAATATATTAATTTATAGATGTTTGTTTGTGTTTTTTTAGGGATCAATGATTTATTTAGTTACCTAAATGAGTTTATGGAACTATGTGATGTTTGGGAGTATCCAGATCAAGAGAATTATGTGGGTGGAATTAGAGGTATTAGGATGTGTGTCATTGATGTGATCCATGCATAATTTGCATACCTATTTTTTCATTTTCTAATAATATTTATTAAATTTCATGATAAATCACAATAGTTAACCAATAGTTTCAGTGTATTTGGATATTAGAAAAATAACAAAATTATTTTACAAAAAATTTCCTCATCTCTAAAAAAATACTCTTATCATATGATAACATTTTAAAACATCATACATAATACTATTTTCTACATCATTAGGAATAGAAACATAATAAACTAGTGAAATTATATTCTTAGTAAGGGATAACATAATAGATAAAAATAAAACATTCCATGTGATTATATGATGAGAATGTGGGTATGAGAACATGAACAGAACATAAGAGAATAATACCCAATAAAACATAGATTCTAAAATAATGAGTTATATCACATCAATTTTGTAAAAAAGTAATAAATTTTTCATATAAATATAGAAACATAAGACAATAATAATTATCTATATTGTATAATATATTCACAAGGCATTACATAGATAGGTGAATAAGCATTGGAAAACATAACATTATGAGAAAACCCAACCATTACCATGAATTATTTTTATAAAAATACTAATTATTAAAATATATAATAGTTTGATAAAACCCAATCATTAAAATGTGTTATGTTTTGAGAAAACCCAACTATTCCCTCACATTATTTTTTGAGAAAGTGAAATAATTACCACACGTTTAGTTATGTTCAAACCCATTCAATATTTCCTAAGATATTAGAGTTTACATAATACATTATAAGGTTATAACAGGTTCACTCATCTTATAATAGAAAAAAATACATATGTGTTCCAAAAATACTTAAAAATATTCATAATCCCATCATAACATAATTAGAAAGTGATAAAGAAACATGTTTTAAGAATATTTATATATGAAATTCTTATAATCCATATATAAAATAAAGGTGGAAAATATCATTAGAGTATATCCCCATTCAAGTATAAATGCATTAAAGTCTGTTTACATATATGAAAACACATTATAATAAAATAAGGAAATTATTTTGAAAATTTATAATAAATGATATTCTTTATCTTTAAAAATTTTAATTCAAATTTAAAATATTTACAAGACATTTAGAATAGAAATTACTTTTTAAAAATATCATAACATGAAAATTAAGCTTCATTAAGAAAAAAATTATAAAAGTTTGAAAATGTGTTTCTATGAAAATCATTAAAAATTATTATCATTTTCACACTTTTGTAAAGAGTGTCAATATTGGTAGAAAATAACCATACTTAAAATTTTGAAATAAGATTCATTTTTATAAAAAAAGACTACTATTTGTAAAAAGTCAATAATCAATCAATGAAATAAGGATAAGAATATCTATAAAAAATATTATAGAATATGTGTATAGATGAGAAATAATTATGTTTTGTTAATTATTATAATATAAGAGTATAAACGGGAAAAAATGAGAATAAGGTTATAAAATAATTATTTAACATGGTTATGATTATTATATAGGAGGCTAAATTACTTTCATGGAACATAAAAGGGTAATTTTCTTTCCTGATATCGGAATTGTTTTTATTTAAAATTACTTCAAGGGATATTATATGTTCTTGTTTATATAATCCATATATTATCTTTTTCCTCTAGTTATTCATTGGGTTTTCATGATATATTTATATTTCTTCTCCCTTTGGTTCACAACTCAATCAAAATGATATTAGTAATTGGATCTAACCATATCCCTTATTTTTTGTCATGAATATTTCTCTTATATGTCCACTTTTTATATAGTGGTTTATAGATGTCCTTGTATTTTATTTTATGATTGATTAATGTATTTTTTAAAGAACACAACTTTATTTATAAAAAATAATTTTATTTAATCATTTTTATTATGGTCATTTTTGTTAACTTTGACTTTAATTAAAAAATCCTGAAAAGAATATACCTTTTTAATTATTTACATATTATTGAATTTTTTTAACTTTTATAATCTTTTATCATAATATTGGTTGATTTTAAATTTTTCATGGATTTACAAATTACTTTATATTCTAATGTTTTGTGAATTTCACTTTTTGAAATTAATGTTATTAAAACACAAATGGGTTTTTCTTCTCACTTTTCAATGAAATTACCCAATTCTCCAACAAAGTAATTTTCATATATTTAAATATCATTTAATCTGTCTTATTTTTAAATGATGATATACTTTAATAATATCATCCCCATACTTTATTTGGATGGATTTTTATAATTTCTTAGGAATGTTTTCATGAAATTTGATTCTTTACAATGTGTTAATTAAGCTATGTTGAAATGATGAAGGTTTTAACATATTTGTGGCACAAATATATCATGTTTTAGAATAATTTAATTTACATATCATTCTACTTAATGTTATTTGGTTCTTTTTTATACTTACTTAAGCCTAACTTATTATTACCCAAGAAATAATTAATCATACATGAGACTTAGAACCTTTAGGTTAATATTATTCGAATACAAGATTAATATTGTGAAGGAGTCGTATTATGCTTACACAACTTAGAGAATTTTTAATTTACTCATAAGTAGACAATATAAATTAAAAACTACTCTTGCATAGGTACATTAAATTTTCAGCCATCTTGTAGATACTTAATTAGCCTATGATTTTGTTGATTAATAATATAAATAATTTGGATTCTTATATCTTATGATACATTATAACATCAACTGCCTTAATAAATTATTAGACGTATAATCATAAAATTCTATCTTTTTATACTTATTCAATCAATTTTAAAAAATTATTCACTTATCTCATTTTATTACAAAATTAGATCTTTAAACCTCATCATCATAAAAGTTTGTTATCCAAATTAAACAAACATAATTCTTAATATCACAAGGATACATTATTTATAGTGTTCATAGCTATCTTCATTGAAATAATCATAGATTCATTAATTATACCAGGGTATTTATAATCTATGAAACTTGACTCAATTTATCATTATTCTTATCTCATAAAACCCTAAAAATTATAATATAATTTTGTGTATAAAACATCAAGTTGATACAATATTACATTCTTTAAAAATAGCTTCATCTCATTATAATACTCAAATTTTACTTCTCATAAAGTCAATTTATTATTTTACACTCAAATTCTATCAATAATATCTTAACCTTCCTTTGACACTCCATCCATAAATTGGTAATAATGTTTATTAATGGAGAAAATGGGAAAGTAAGTTCAGGGTGGCCTTATTTAATGAAGGTTAATGGAATTTACTTGGACTAGATACACAGACTCTAGGGGGGATATAATGGTAGAAAACATCATAAAAGGACTATCATGAAATCCATTTTATGCTTTGAAATCCACAATTTTTTCCCTTTTCACCAAGTATAGATTTGTTTTTCTTAATTTGTGAGGCTTTAGTACATTTATATATGATAAGAAAACGTCCATGGGATGATTATCTTTTCTTGGAGAGATTTGTGGATAACTGTAGAATATGTTTCAATATAATAATGTGTGATATTTTTTGAAATTAACATCTCAATCCCATTGAGAATAACTATAGAATCTACAATAAGTTAATCAACTATCCCATACAAGATAATAAAAGAAACCAAAGCCTAACCTTTGTAGTCACGAACTATACCTCGAACCTATATAATTCCAAGAGTATAGGATCCATCAGTGTAGAACATGATGTGGTTAATAGGGGGAATAGTGAACCTATATGCCTTGGGTATTCATACTATTAGTAGGTGAAAATTATCATCTATAATATAAGACAATTCACATGGTGGGTGAATTCTCCCAATTCTTCCTGAGTGAACCTATGTTTTCTACTAAACATTTGGAATATACTTTCATGGTTAGGTGAAAGATGGGAATGACTTCATGGAATGTTTTGTTTCTACAATTCCAATCTCACTAACATATAGTTTTGAATAGAATCACCCTCTCCTTCCACTCCTAGGGGTTCCCTCCAACACCATGTAACAAGTCTTGAAAAAATTCCAATGCGGATAATGTCTTTATTATCTGCCCTAATAAGGTCACCAATGTCACCCCACATAGTGGTCACCCACTATCCTTTGTATAATTGGTTACCATATGTTTCCTCCATATAAATTCAACAAAAAAATTCATTTAGATGAGAGATTGACCCCCTCTATTTAATAAGAGATTCAATATTACAATCTATTAGGCACTTCATAGATATTTTATTTCATTATTAATTCAATAGTATTTAATTCAAGTAAAAAAATTAATTTTCAACTCTTTAAACATTAAATCATAGATTTTTAATTATAAAAAAAGAACATCGAAGAATAACTTCTTATTTTATCATAAAATACTTTTTGGTTTTCCTAAATAAAAATAAAGTTATTTTTCAAATCTATATGGGGATGAATATTTATAACATTCACAAGAGATCCAATTAACAAGATCTTTTAAAATAAATATATTATATTTACTAATTTAATGGAAAAATATCTCTTGTTTCATTAATGGTTCATATAAAAATAAATATTTTATATAAGTTTTTTAATTGAAAAAAATAATATAAGGTTTTAGATGGTTTGAAAATTTTTATTTTGTTTTTTGATATCATAGTAAATTGTTTTTATCAATGTGATATATTAATATAATGTTTTTATAAAATTAAAATATCTACAATTTAATTTTACTAAAATAATTTACTGGAAGGTATTAACCACCAAAAGGTCTCATTTAAATGAATTTTTACTGGTCAGACATTAGAAAATTATTTCTTCACCCAGTAAATTTTAAAGGATGTTGTATGCAATAATATAAATTTTTAGGGAATGTTTTTAACTGAATTTGATCTGCATGGATAAAATTCATTTGAGTGTTGTGATATCATATATTTTATCCATATATGTTATCCCTTAACTTATATATATATAATGAAAATTAAAGGTATTTATTTCCTTTTGTTTTGATTTTATGAATATAATATAAATATAAATTAATTATTTTTAATTCCTTGATTAAATACTTATTTATTTAAAAAATATGAATTCAAGTATAAACGTTTACTATGAATAAATCAAATGCAACACATAAAAAATTGGTCATTATTTTATTACATTAATATAAAACATAACAAATGAAGTATATATGAAAATAACAATATTAAAAGAAGAATTATTATAGAATGAATAAATTTAAATAATACTACTTGAAGTTAAAAATTTGATGACTCTTTGTGGGTATATATAGGATATTAAAAGTAACATGATAGTTATAATGGGTAATGTAGCCATTGAAAAGATGTTTGTGAGAATAATATTTTTCTTATTAGAATAGTTAATGGATTTTTATGTTTAACTAGTGAAATTGATATATAATTAAATAAATACCGATATAAGAATATTAAAATTACATAGAAAATATTTAATATAAAAATATAATGTTTTAATTTTTCAAATCAAATAAAGTAACAATTTGTGGTATTGTATTTAATTTTTATTTATTAAATATTAGTATTTTATATTCAATTTAAACATTGAATTTATTGGATTATTAATTAATTCTGGTAAAAATAAATTAAAAAGTTTGAATCATTTTTTCAACAAGATTCTTGTGTATTTTTTGAAATTTTCCTAAAAAAAGAGTTTTGTAGGGAGTATTAAAAATGTAATTTTGTGTAAGCAATGTGTTATTTAAAAATATTTTGATGAAAAAATGACTTGATGATTTATAGAATAGATTTTAAGTCCTCAATCATAGTTAATAAGTTATCTAATATTTTACAGAAAATAAATAATATTTCTAGATCTATAAAATGTTGTACCTAGTTATATTATTGTCGTATTTTTTATTAATAAGATTATGATTTTGTAAAGTAGTACTTACAAATTTGGTTGAAAAATTTTGAGTGACTTACTTCCATTTAGCATGACAAAGATTGGGTTTGTTGTATTGGTACCTTGGATAAGAAGACATTATATATTAGAAGCTACCTTTACATGTATAGATTTTGTATACTGATCTTCATAGAGCTATGAAATGTGTTTGGGGAGCTGAGAGAACCATCTACAACATTTAGGGAGAACTTTTGGCTCATAGTTATAGCTTGAAAACTGGCCAAATATAAGGTGGATGAGATGAAGAAAAAGGTAAATAATCCATAATGTGTTTATCTTGAGGAATAGTTATAAGGATCTTGATATGTATTATAGTTTGATTGATGAAGTTCTGAAGTCGTCTAAAAGAATTTTCTACTTTTTGTGTTTTAAAAAATCATATAACTTTTGTGGGATTTTAAGAGTTCAAGATAAAATTGTATTTATTTAAGATTAAGTCACAAGAATATGGATTTTCATCATATCCCTATTCCATTAGACTTTTTTTGGAGCACCTTTCATAGATATATAATGAAAATTTGTGATATAGAGTTCATGGTCCGTGTAGAGTTCATCTTGATATAGAATTGGAAAAGGAACTAATGTATTGTTGTGATGTAGATTTCATGGATGATGAAGAGTTACGAAAAATGTATAACTAGAAATAGTTTTTAAAATTGATTTGATATGTAATTTTATGGTTTAGATTTCATCCAGATAAAAAATTTGGTAGAAGGAAAAATACAGAGTTCTAAAAAAGAGTTTCTAAGGATGACATAGATTTATGATGTATAGAACCCCACTATCAATGTAGAGTTTTCAGAGACAATGTATAGTTCTTATGTAGAGTTAATATATCTAAATAAATTTGATGAATGAATAAAAATAACAAATTTCTAATAACATATTTTAATGTATAGTTATTTTTTTATCTATGTAGAGTATATTTTACCCAACATAGAGTTCACCACACTATATGAAATTTTTTTAACTCATCTTCTACAAAGATTAGTTTTTTATAATTGTGAATATTTAAAAAATAAAGATTCTGTTAAGATGATTATTTTAAACTAATACTCTTGGATAAAAAATCATGATCATTTATTTATTATGATTTAAGTATAAATAATGGATGGACAATATAAGGTGGAATATTGTGTCTCTTAAATAAGATCCTTTCTGAAAGTAGCTTGTTCACATTTGAAAACAAGCATGAATCCATACACAAAGAGGTTTTTAAAAGGATTAGAATTTTATGATTTAATGGAAAAAAACTAAGGAAATACCTGATTCTTTGGGTGATTTAAGTGAGGATAATTGATTGAGATACAAGTAAGTTTGAATGAGAGAAAAAAATCAGAAAGCTACTGAATGATTTAAAATGGGATGATTACCAACATCGGAATATCAGGGAGTATCTATATTTAAATATAAAAGATAATGTTTTTGATAATATTTTATGAATATAAAATTTTCGATTTCTAAGATTAAGGTTAAATGATTGCGAGATAACTCATGAACAAAGTAAGAGAGTAGAACTAAGAACCAAATACACATCGTTATCGAAGGATGAAGGAATTTTTTGAAAACAAGCATGAATCCACACACAAAGTGGTTTTTAAAATAATTAAGATTTGATGATTTAATGGAGGAAAAAACTAAGGAAATACATGATTCTTTGGGTGATTTAAGTGAGGATACTTGATTGAGATACAAGTAAGTTTGAATGAGAGATAAAATCAGGAATCTAATGAATGATTTAAAATGAGATGATTACTAACATATGAATATCATGGAGTATCTATATTTAAATATAAAAGATAATATTTATGATATTATTTTATGAATATAAAATTTCTGATATCTAATATTAAGTTTAAATGATTGCGAGAGAACTCCTGAACAGAGGAAGAGAGAAGAACTAAGAACCGAATACACATCGTTATTGAATTATGAAGAAATATTTTTAAGTTGAGAGATATCTTAGTAGGGAAGAATACCCATTGCATGAGTATTCATATATAAGTGAAAGAAACCTATCATTAAAGATAAAAAATTAATTTTATGATTAGTAGTGTTGATCAACATTTTCACCTAATGAATCCCTGGAATGTTTTGTACATGTATGAACCATATCCTATACACTATTGTAATTAGATCATTATCAAGTGGTACATAAGAAACTGGTTGAATAATGAGATATTTCTACATTTGTATCATTATTGTTATGGGTGGTGTTTATTACTATTCATGTAAAAGGAAAATTGTGTTTGTGGGGGGTACTACCAGTTACATGAAAATGGAACCTGGTGAACTCTATATTGATTTGGCCAGAATTGCTTATGGTTTCACCTCTTACGTATACAGTGGTTAATAATTTATTGGTGTGTATAACTAATCATGTAAATGAGAAGAACTTTATTCTTGGAACATTTAAATATTATGTGCCTCTCTCTTTCTTATTACTACACAAGATGTCAGGTGTTGATAAATGAATGAGTAGATGATGAACCTTAACAAGTTTAATATTAATAATCAATACTTTGTAAAATAAGACCACTAATTCACCCCAACCCCTTATGGTTAATTAACCCATTGGGAATGACTAGTGGGGTCAATTAAATGTTACCTCTTAAGTATCCATTAAATTTCATTGTATGGATAATCAAAACTATATATAAAAAACTATGTTGTTCCTATATTTCATGGAAATAACTACCAAAACTATAGCAATAGGATGTTTCACTACCACTTATCTATTATCCTAAAAGTTTGAGATACAAACATAATTGTTTTACATTCAATTTATAAGTAATATTTTATGAATATTTATGACAAGAAAAATGTATTGAATGATTCCCAAAAATAAAAAGTCTATATTTATGCCTCTTTTAAAAAAGGGGTTCAAAAAGGATATGGGTCTCTAAACTAAAACATAGATTTGGGAAAAACATAGAAATTTATATTAATGTAATATCAAATTAAAATAAGATAAATTTAAATTATAAATGTGTATATTTGAAATGTTAATATTTTTTATAAAGAGAACATTTACAAAATATTTACAAGATTTAATCCGGCTAGGAGTAATATTCAGGGGTTTGGTCACTAGATAGAGGATTCCACCATTTTTTAAAAGATTATGAGAAATTTTCATCGATTATTTGATCCCAAAGATTATTATTGAGTCAATAAGGTTTTCCTTATAACTTTTCCATTCCTTGTTGTTTTGAAAATCACAAACACCTTATACTTAAGAAAATGTAAGTTTTACCTCCATAAGGAAATTTATCCTAACCCAGAGTTTCTTATACATAGAAATATTTTTCTTAATTAAAAAACCCGGATTGCCAACCAAAATCCTGGTATCATACAATGATAAGTTTTGGAGTATTCTGTTTTAAGGATCCGAATTCTGGACTCCGAACTCTTAAGTATTTTCATTCTGAACTCTTAAGTAGTTCGACTTCGAACTCATAAGTGGTTTGACTCCGAACTCTTAAGTAGTTCGACTCCGAACTCTTAAGTAGTTCGACTCCAAACTCTTATGTAGTTCGACTTTTAACTATTAAGTAGTTCGACTCAGAAATATTAAGTAGTTCGACTCCGACCTCTTAAGAAGTTCGACTCTGAAATATTAAGAAGATCGACTTCGAACTTTTACTGGTTCAAATCTGAACTCTGCAAATTCAGATTCCAATCTCTAGTAAAACCAGACTCTGAATTCTTATAAAAACTGAATCCGAACTTTTCTTAATTTTTTCATTCCGAATTTTATTTGGTTAGACTCCGAACTTTTAAACATTCTTACACTCCGAAATATTGATAAGAATTAACTTACATATTCTTCATTTCAAAACGATGTCGTGCATTCAGTTATACATGGTTTTTTATAAAACGATGTCACCTATTCTGTTTCTAAATAAAACTTTGGCTGAGTTACACGTGTATAGGTCCTTCCGAATTTCATGGAAAATGTGACCGTTGGAGGAGGGATCCAACTGTTGGAAATTTTCTTATAAATAAGAGCTCATTTGAAAGAGCTCAGAATATACATGTGATAGATGAAAGAGGTTGATCGATCTAGAGATGACCCGCTGTTAAGGTGATTTCTAGAGAGAGAATATTTTCATGCCTTGTGCGTACTGAACCACTCGTTCAGATTGCTTTGTGCGACTCCGAATGTGGGTGATTACATTCGGGGACGTTCGGGAATAGGAAGACAGAGGTGCCGACTACATTGAAGTTTGAGGGCTTCCTTGCTGAGAAAGATAGAGGTTCCAACTACCTTGATGTTGAGGGCTTGCGGGGATAGAAATACAGATATTCCAATCTTTGTATCAAGGGTTTACCCTGGTGTGGGTAAGACATACTTTCTTGAATGTATAAATCAAGGGACCTTTATCCAAGGTTGTTGGATACCCTTCTCTTTGGGTTAAAAGACTTATATCATGTTACTTGTAGTTTTACTACTTTATTGTTTCCGCTGCATATTGTATTGTAAGGAAAGTATAACATTATTATATTTACTTACACTTGTACTTTGATAAGTTTAGATTCTATACGCTTTAGGGTAGAATCTCATTTTGTAAACCTTGTTCCAATTCTCAAGTTGGTGTTAGAGGTGTTGTGAATTTTCTTAGTTCAACTTTGTTAAACGTCATTCCTTGTCTAAGGAAAACATAGTTATCCATATCAAACTTTAAAGGTTCCAAAGGAATTTTTAAAGTATAAAATTCACCCCCTCTTGTGTATTGAGCATCTACATTGTTATTTCGATCCTACAATTGGTATCAAAGGAGGTCTCTGAGATACGTATACTCACGTATAGGTTTTCATTTGTTCACTTTTTCATTATTCTTTCTTCGTCACTCCAAACTTTGTCATTCCGAACATTTATATTCTGAATTATCATTCCGAACATTGTGATTATGAACTTTTTCTACTAACTAGTTTGGTTGGAAAGTTTTTATAAGTATGACAGGAATCAATGTTTGATCAATTGATATTCTAAATCCTATAAGACCACCAATCTTTGATGGTAATGACTATGAGTACTGGAGAGATCGAATGAAGACTTTTATTATCAATACTGGAGTGGATAATTTCTTAATGCTTACTGGTGATTATAAAATTCCTGATATGGAAGTTATAACATCCACTAACTAGGAAAAGAAAGAGTATCAACTCAATTATAAGGTACGAAATACCTTACTTTGTTCAATAACTAGAAATATATATAGCCAAATTTATTCTTGTGAAGTAGCTAATTGTATCTGGAAGAAGTTAGAGGTTACACACTTTGGAACTTCTAAAGTGATTGAGACTAGAAGAGCTATGCTTAGAGTTGAATATCATGGCTTCAATTTCCCTTATGGGGAACCAATTTGCAAAGTTCAACAAAGATTTATGACTATAGTGAACAGCTTATAGTCTATGGGATTAACATGGTTAGATGATGAAGCTCTTGTGGATAAGATAATTGATATTATACCCAATGAGTATGAATCAGAGATAACAACTATTGATGAGAATAGGAAGGTAACCCAAATTTCTCTTGATGAGCTATTCAGAACTCTTCTTCAACATGAAACAAGAATGAAGAGAGATGCTGACAACATCAAGAAGAATAATGGGAATGGTACTGTTGCTTTTTCAACAACATTAAATCAAATTAAAGCTAAGAGTCCTGAGAGAGTAACCAGATCTAACTCTATGAAGTTCATTTTCCAATCAGATTCTAGTGAAAGTGAAATCTCAGAAAATGAGTTAGCAAATCTTGCTCGAAGGATGAACAAGATAGCTGGCCATAGAAATTTCCAGTCCAAGTATAAGAAAAAGGAAAGGAAAGATAGGAAAGATGGAGAATTCACTTGTTATGAATGCAAGAGAGGTAGACATATTAGACCAGATTTTCCATTTCTTAAAAAGAAATAAAGGAAAGAAAGGCATTCTGAAAGAAGCAGAAAGATGTACTACAAAACCAAAGCTAAGAAAGTCTTGAAAGTAAATGACACCTGGAGTGCCAATGGTGGCGACTCTTCAGATGAATCTTTTGATTATGAATCTTCAGGATAGAATAATCTTGGTCTTATAGCCAGACTACCTATTAACAGTCATTGTTTTATGGCTAAGGTACGAAATGCTGAATCATTGACCAATGTTTCTTTAAATTCTAATGATAAAGATTATTTTAACTCTTCTGATGAAGAATCCTTTTTTGATGAAGAAAATACTTTACCTACTTATGAAGAATTTTCTAGGTTTGTTGAACTTCTTGGAATTTAGAATTCTAAACTCAATAAAAAACTTGATAAGGAAAACTCTAGAAATTCTATTCTTATGAGTGAAATATCAGATCTTTCTAAATATCTTGATAGAAAAATGCTGATTTTATAAGTATTTCAAAAAATCTTGAGGAAGTATGTTCTGAGAAGAAAAAACATTCTAAAGAGTTAGAAAAATTAGTTTCTAAGAAAAGTGTCTTCGAGCCTAGCTCTAGTTCTAAATCTAATGATTTTGAAGAAAAAAACTTGGTTATAAAAATCAAGTCCAAAGTTTTCTCCTTAATGAAGTGTTTATCAAACTTTACCCATGGTAAGGAAAATTTTGATAAAATGTATTCCCAAATACGAACTTTAATAAAAAAATCCGGATTTGGTTATACCCATTCAAAATCAACTATTAGTAACAATTACTTTGTTCCACAAAGTGACCCATTTTGTAATAAGATTCTATGTGGTGGTCACTGGGCAAAGAATTTTTCTTTAAACAAAACCCAATCTTTAGGTTTTAATGAGGCATATTTCTCAAAGAAGATGTAGGTGCCTAAAATATTGTTATCTGGAAATCTCAGATCCAAAAAAGTTTGGATTCCGAAAGTCTAATTCTTTTCTTGATTTCAAGAAAATAAAGTGAGTACCAAAAACAACACATGATACATGGATAGTGGATGTTCCCGACACATGACTGGTAAAAAAATATATTTTGAAAAGATTATCAAAACAAAAGGAGGAAAGGTAACTTTTGGAGATAATGATACGGGAGAAATTGTTGGTATAGGTAATATTGTTCTTCTTGGTAAAAACTTGATTTAAAATGTTCTTTTTGTTAAGGGTATTAAGCACAACCTCATTAGCATAAGTCATTTATGTGATCAAGGATACCTTGTGAATTTTAGGAATGATAAGTGCTTAGTTCACAATTCCAAGGAAGAATTTAGTCTCTCAGCAAATAGGCAAGAGAATGTTTACACTTTGAACCTATAAGACCTTAGAAGCCAAGATTTACCTTTCCTTAGTGCAATGGAAAATCATTCCTGGTTATGGAATAGAAGATTAGATCATTGTAACCTTAGGAACTTATGTAAACACTCTAATAAGAAACTAGTTAAGGATCTACCAGAGCTTTGGTTTGATTCTTCTAATGTTTGTGATCCTTGTCAATATGGAAAGAAACATAAATCAAGTTTTAAATCAATTGGTGAAGTCCGAACAACTGATGCATTACATTTAGTGCACATGGATCTTTTTAGTCCAACACAAATCGGAAGCATTGGAGGCAAATACTATGTATTTGTTCTAGTTGATGATTACACGAGATTTAGATGGGTCTATTTTCTAGCAAAAAAGTATGAATCTTTTTCTTATTTCAAAAGTTTTAGAGCCCAAGTTAAATAAGAGAAAAATCTTCCACTGAAAACTATTCATAGTGATCATGGAGGAGAATTTCAAAATTCAGATTTTGAAACTTTTTGTAGTAGAAAAGGTATTACTCACAACATTTCAGCACCTAGAACTCCTCAAAAAAATGGTGTAGTTGAAAGAAGAAACAGAATTCTTCAACAAATAACTAGAACCAAGTTGAGTGAATATTCTATAGCTAGACATTTCTGGGATGAAGCTGTTAGTATTGCTTGTTATAATATAAATCGAGTTTTGATTAGAACTTTTCTCAATAAAACTCATTATGAGTTATGGAACGGTAGAATACCAAGACTTTCCTACTTCAAGGTTTTTGGTTGCAAAGTGTTCATTCTGAATACTAAAGATAAACTAAATAAATTCGCACCAAAATCTGATGAACGAATTTTCTTAGGCTACTCCATGTCTTTTATGGATTATATAGTTTTCAATAAAAATACTTGTACTATTGAAGAAACAGTGCATGCAAGATTTTATGAATCTGATCCTTTTGTTTTTAAACCATCTCAACCTACATCCACGGATGTGTTTTCAAAAACTGATTATCAACTTTTGATAGGAGATCCTTCTGATAAGGAAAATGATAAAGAAGATACTTCTGAAACATTTACCCCAGAAGACTTTCTTCCCTATGTTGATGAACAGGCTTTACAAAATCCAAATCAGGTGTTCCTTAGGAATCATCCCAGTGATAGCATCATTGGTTATGTAAATCAAACTGTAAGGACTAGAAGTTCCTTGAGAAATGAAGTAGAACATCTAGAATTTCTTTCCCAATTAGAACCAAAAAGCACTGATGAAGCTTTAGGTGATGATGATTGGATCAAATCCATGCAAGATGAAATTAATGAATTTGAAAGGAATAAAGCCTGGACTTTGGTTGAAAGACCTAAGAAAACTTCTGTCATTGGAGTAAAATGGGTCTTCTGGAACAAATGTGATGAAAATGGAGTCATAGTAAGAAATAAATCAAGACTTGTTGCTAAAGTCTATAATCATCAAGAGGGAATAGACTATGAAGAAACCTATGCTCCAGTAGCTAGACTTGAATCTATTCGTATTTTACTTGCCTTTGCAGCATTCTTTAATTTCAAAATTTTTCAAATGGATGTGAAATGTTCTTTTCATAACAGTTTTGTTCAAGAGGAAGTTTTTTTGAACAACCTCCAGGGTTTGAAGATAAAAAACATCCTGATCATGTTTTTAGACATACCAAAGCACTGTATGGTCCTAAGCAAGCCCCACGAGCCTGATATGATAGGCTCATAGGATTTTTGTTTCAAAATAACTATGTTAAGGGAAATGCAGATCCAACCCTTTTTATAAAGAAAGATAAGAAAAATCTTTTGATTGTTCAAATTTATGTTGATGACATCATATTTGGTTCAACTCAGCAATCTTTAACTGACTCTTTTGCAAGTCTAATGAAATCTGAGTTTGAAATGAGTATGATGGGTGAGTTAACTTTTTTACTTGGTTTTCAAATTTCTCAAAGACTAGAAAGAACCTATATATCTCAACATAAGTATATTGAAGATCTTCTTAAAAAGTATGGTTATGACAACACTAAGAGTATAAGTACTCCCATTGGTACCTCAAACTCTTTAGATCTTGATGAAGCTGGGAAACTAGTTGATCAAACATCTTTTAGAGGTATGATTGGAAGCTTACTTTACTTAATAGCTAGTCGAATAGACTTAATGTTCTCAGTATGATTATGTTCAAGATACCAATACAATCCTAATGAATCTCACTTAATGGCAGTGAAAATAATTTTTCGCTACCTAAAGGAAACCATGGATCTAGGATTATTTTATACTTCTGGGAATGATTTTGTTTTAAAAAGTTTTTCAGATGCTGACTTTGGTGGATGTAGAATGGATAGAAGAAGTACATCCGTAACTTTTCATTTATTAGGAGATTCATTAGTCTCATGGTCATGTAAGAAGCAACATTTTGTAGCACTTTCCACTACTGAAGCTGAATATATAGCAGCTGGAAGTTGTTGTGCTCAAGTGTTGTGGATGCAACACACACTCACAGACTATGACCTAAGTTTTACTAAGACTCAAATTTTGTGTGATAACACAAGTTCTGTTGCCCTAATTAATAACCCTGCACATCACTCTTGTGAAAAACACATAGATATTACGCATCACTTTCTTAGGGATCACACACTAAAAGGAGATATCATTCTTCAGATTATCGGAACACAAGATCAACTTCCTGATATTTTCACAAAATCTTTACCCTCCGATAGATATGAATACATTATAAAAAAGTTAGGAATGATAACCGTGAGGTAATCATTCTTTAATAACTTCTTGTTGAACAATTCTTCTAATAGTAATAAACTCCTTTTCATAAGGGGAGTACATTTGAATGTTAGTGTAAATAATTTTTTTTTTCGGAATCTGTTTTTCAAAAATTAGTATAACATTTTTTTTCCTAGTTAGTTTTTCAAAACATTAGGAACTAAAGTTTACGGAATGGAAATTTCTGAAACTAAAATTTATCGAATGAGAATTTCCTGAACTAAAATTTTCAGGGATGAAATTATCGGAATAAGAACTTCCAGAATGGTTTTTTTTCCGTACTGGAACATCCAGAATAGAGATTTTCAGACTAGAGTTTTCGTAACGATATTTTCATACTGGAACTTTCGTAATGAAGTTTTTTTTTAAATATATTTTTCTACAAGAATAATTTTACTAATTACGAACAATGGTTCTAGCCAATCCGAGATTTGTTATTTCCTTACTTATAGTTTCGTACTCAGATTTTTCTTGCTGGTATTTTCCTATGTTTTTAAAAGGTCGGGTTCTTGTTTTTTTTTCAAATCCGAATGTTTTATTTAAAAAACTCAAAATATCAGAGTCATGTTTTTCTTGTGGGAATATTCTCAACCGTCAGATCAGATTAAGAAGTTCTTCAACCGTTATATGGATTTTGAAAGACCAACGGTCTCATTCATCGCCTATATAAAGGGGACACTATTTCTCGTCCCACATCAGTTTTTCGAGGTTTTGCGTCTCGAAGCCCTGCTGCATTTCTTAAGGCCGGTTCCAAACTGTGCAAATTCGTTCCGAATCATTCAAATTTCACCAATCCGAATGTCTGTAGAAGCTGCATCTCAAGATATGTCAACCACGAAACCAATCTCTGAGTGGATATTCTTTAGGGAAAGATTAGTGCATCCAAATTTCTACAAGATTGAATCTATAGTAACCAATAATATCAGACTGAATGTATAGGAATATATTTTCTTGTTCAAGTTAGAAAAGAAGGATCCAGTGTATACAGATTTATTGGTAGAATTCTATGAGTCTGTTTCCTTCTAGATAGAATATGGCAGAGAAAGGATTTCCTTTATGTCTTACATCAAGACTTATAAACTTTCCTACACCAAGGATGTGAGCTTGGTTGGGTTGTCCTATGAGGGGGAAGCTGAGTTTTGTTCTCATAAGCTTCTAGATGAGAAAGGAAGTTTCAATAAGGTGAAAGGCTTAAAATGTATTGCACTTAAGGATGCAACAACAGCCAAGATTTATCATCTCACTCCGAACAACAAGATTCTTCAACTTTGGGTGCAAGGTTTTCTCGTTCCGAGAAGAGGCGAAAAGGAAAATCTGAAGAAGAGTGATATCTATGTTTTAGATTTCTTGGTGAATCTAAGGAAATTTAATTTAATGAGGCATATCTTGATTACGATCAAGAACATCAAGGAAGGAAATTTGACAGCTCATACTATTATGTACCCTACTTTACTATCAAGGTTGATAGTTCGTTGCTTAGAATCCTTCAAAGTTGATTGCAAATCAAAAATCTGGAATTACAGGATTATGCTAGTCAGTGATGATACTCTGAAAAGGATGAAGGTGGGTTTTTCTAGTGAATCTGGAGTTTTTGTCCCTCTATCCGTGGAAGAGGATGAAGCAACTCAAAAAGAATCACAACATCCAGAACCATCCAAGAAACAAAGGGGGAAGAAAAAAGTTAAGGATGTGGTTCCTGATGAAGAAAATCCTAAGGGTAAAGAAACTCAGTGTGCTTTCCCTAAGTCGAAGAAGCAGAAAACATATACAGATGAAGTAGCAGCTAAGTGGAGGGAAGACAAAGAAAAAAGGGAGGAAGGGGATCCACAATTTAAATTGGACCCTACAGAGGATAAGGCCTAGAAAGAAAGAACTGCTGAAGAGTTAGAGAAGCAAGCGAAAGAAATGAAAAAGAAAAAGAAAATGTCTGATGCTAAAGTGGTGCAATTGTTGTTGAAAGATACAGAGATAGCTTCCAAAATTATTCTCGTTCCAGAAATCTTCGGCATTGAACCTTCATTACCAGAAATTAAAGCAAAGATTTCTATCACTCCGGATAAGACCTTGGGTAAAGAAGTAGTTGAAGAGGCTGAAAAAGAAGTCTCTAAAGAAGTAGAAGTATTGGAAGAAGTTTAGTAAGATGATAGCAAAGATTTAGATGCCTTAATAAAGCAGGTAGAGGAATATAAAGAAAAGTCTGAATTCGAAAAGATAGTATCTCCAGGGAAGGGAGATGAAGAAGCAAGTAAAAAACAACAGGAAGAAGAAGAAAATGTTTTCTTTGATGAGGAAGAATCCTATGAGAAATATTTTCAAGAGGAAGGTCATGTAAAATAGAAACCAAATAAAGATCAGATTATTCGAGTTTCTGAATCTGAGGAAGTATCTCTTGATGAGTAACCAATTCCAAAATTTGATAAAGGGAATAAATTCTTGATGCGGACTCCTATTAAAGATGTTATCAGGAAGAAACAGGTTGGTGGTACCTCTAAAAGGAAGTTGGTGCAAGTTGAAGAGGTTCAATCTAAAAGAGATATATCTAATTCGGAATCATCATCTCTGAGTCATGATTTTATTATTGAGTCTTTGATGAAGTTGGTGGAAATCATTCCGATCTTTTCCTCCATTGACTCCAGATGTCAAATGCTTCAGCAAACCCAAAATAAAAAATCAGAGACACTATCCATGTTAGTTGAAATGTGTGTGAAGATAGAAGTGGAATAGAAAAGTTTTCATATCGATTATGATGTGCATAGAAAGTATTGCAGCAAGGTAACCAAGTGGTCTAAGAGAGTTGAAGAAGATCTGGATGTGTGTGATAATTTCCAGAATGATGTGGATGAAACCTTAGACACAACAGATAAAAAGATTAAGAATCTTCAAGATGATTTGATTATTGAGTAGAGTTCCTGGAATCAAGAAGTGAAGGAACTAAATGAAAAGGAAAATTCTTTGGATCAAAATATTATAAATGATAGAAATCTCCGGATTGAGCTTGAGAAGAGAGTCGTTCAGCAAGATGAGTTGGTCAAGATGCAAGAAGAAACCTTGAAAGCTCAGGCATAAGCATTAAAAGTTCAACGGGAAAGGATCTCAGCATTGGAGAAGCAAGCTAAGGAAGATCTAAAAGATCTAAAGAAGCTCAAAGCCTTGTTAAAAAAGCTGATACCAAAGGAAAAGGAAGACAAAGGACCCCACTCCGATCTTTTGTTTCTTTTGTCTTTCCTTGTAAAAATGTTTTTAACTCTAATGAGAGTTTGGTTGTTTGTATTTTGTGCTTCTATGAACTAATGTTTCAGGTAATTTAATTCTTTCCATTCCCTATAATTCTTTTTGAAAATCTCAAAGGGGGAGAAGGATAAGAACTACTCAAAATAGTGAGAAAATTTCTAAGTCAAAGAACCATCCTGAAGTAAGGGAGAGTTTATCTAAGGGGGAGACCTTTATCTCATTCTCACAATAATCAAAACCCCACTCCGGAAATTTAGAATACAATCCTTAGAGTTTCAAAGCCTAAGGGGGAGTTAGTTGTATTCACTTTCATTCATGAACAAAGGGAGATAAGTTTTAATTTTAAAGCCTAATGATATTTTTCTCTTTTTTTTCAGGATGTTTGTGCTTTCCTAAAAGGGGGAGATTGTTGAGTCAATAAAGTTTTCCTTATGACTTTTCCATTCCTACTTGTTTTGAAAATCGCAAACACCTTATACTTAAGCAAATGTATGATTTAACTCAATAAGTAAATTTATCCTAACCCATAGTTTATTATACTTAGCAATATTTTTCTTAATTGAAAAACCCATATTGTTAACCAAAATCCCAGTATCATATAATGATAAGTTTTGGAGTATTCTATTTTAAGGATCGGAAGTCTGGACTCCAAACTCTTAAGTAGTTTGATTCCGAACTCTTAAGTAGTTCGACTCCGAACTCTTAAGTGGTTAGACTCCGAAATCTTAAGTAGTTCATCTCCGAACACTTAAGTAGTTCGATTCTGAACTCTTAAGTAGTTCGACTCTGAACTCTTAAGTAGTTCTACTCTGAACTTTTAAGTAGTTCGACTCCGAACTCTTAAGAAGTTTGACTCTGAACTCTTAAGAAGCTCGAATCCGAACTTTTACTGGTTCAAATATGAACTCTGTAAGTTCAGATTCCAATCTCTAGTAAAACAAGACTCTGAATTCCTAAAAAAACATAATACGAACATTTCATAATTTTTTCATTCCAAATTTTATTTTGTTAGACTCCGAACTTTTAAACTTTCTTACACTCCAAAATATTGATAAGATTTAACTTACATATGATTTGTTTCAAAAATATGCCGTGCATTCAGTTATACATGGTTTGTTATAAAACGATGTCATGTATTCTGTTTCTAATTAAACCGTTGTCTAAGTTACACGTGTACAAGTCCCTCTGAATTTCATGGAAAATATGACCGTTGGAGGAGGGAGCCAACCGTTGGAAATTTTCTTATAAATAGGAGCTCATTTGAAAGATCTCAGAATATACATGTGATATATGAAAGATGTTGATCGATCTGGAGACCACACGCTGTTAAGGTGATTTCTAGAGAGAGAAGATTTTCATGCCTTGTGCGTACTAAACCGTTCGTTCAGATTGCTTTGTGGGACTCCGAATGTGGGTTATTACATTCAAGGACTTATGGGAATATGATGACAGAGGTGTCGACTACCTTGAAGTTCGATGTCTTCCTTGCTGAGGAAGGCAGAGGTTCCAACTACCTTGAAGTCGACGGCTTGCGGGGATAACAAGACAGGGATTCTGATCTTCGTATCGAGGGCTTACCCTGGTGTTGGTAAGCCAGAATTTCTTGAAAGTATAAATCAAGGGACCTTTATCCAAGGTTTTTGGATACCCTTCTCTTTGGGTTAAAAGGCTTATATCTTGTTACTTGTAGTATTACTACTTTATTGTTTCTGCTGTATATTGTATGGTAAGGAAAGTATAACCTTCTTATATTTCCTTACACTTGTACTTTGATAAGTTTAGATTCTATACACTTTAAGGTAGAATCTCATTTTTTATACCTTGTTCCAATTCTCAAGTTGGTGTTAGAGGTGTTGTGAATTTGTTTAGTTTAACTTTGTTAAACATCTTTCCTTGTCTAAGGAAAACATAATTATCTGTATCAAACATTAAAGGTTCCAAAGGAATTTTTAAAGTATACAATTCACCCCCCTCTTGTATATTGAGCATCTACATTGTTATTTCGATCCTACAATTATTCCTTGGAAGATATGGAGGTTTTTGTATTGGATGAGTTTTACATTATTATCACAACTTATGAAATGTGAAAGACACTATTTTCAAGAATAAATCTTAATATGAGGTGGATTTTGAAGATATTGGTAAAGAAAAAGTAATAGAATATGAGGTTTTATGAACAAGTGGCATAGATGATGATGATAATGAAAAATACATCAAACAAAAGTTTGTTATTCTCTAAATGATATTGAATAAGGAGAATGGAAAGGGAAAGGTAAAAAATTAATGAGATATTATAATCGTGATATTATTTGACTTATTGAAAAATATTTCCCAAAGAAGAAAGTTAACGAATCTAAATTAGATAACAAGGATAAGAAAACTGAAAAATATTAAAATAATGAGAATTAGAAGAATAATTCCATTAGAAAAAGATAAATAATTATGATCAATAAAGTGAAATATGATGCATATAGTAGTTCAAATGGTGAATTGAATTTATTTACTCAAGTTGAGAAATGATTCCATTTATTAAAAAGTGATGATTATGAATAAAAAATGATAGAACTTTAGTGGGAGATAAAAGTCTTGTTTGGATCTTCTCTTGTGTAAATTAAATTGTTCAATAAAGAAAATATGAAGCTTCTAAAGGAGAAAAACAAGGGGGGTGAAGGAAAATAATAATTTTTAATAAAGTTGAATCCAATATAGATGATCTCAAGAAGAGAAATCATAGAAAAGATTAAAAAAATAATATTGTCATTGTGATTGAGGAGATACTAGCTGTAAGGGAAGAAATATTGGGTGAGACATAATCAATATGTCTTTTTTCAAAATGATCAAAAAATGGTCATATTAGACTTACATAATTTAGTTAAGGATAAATTTCAATCCTTAAAAGTGTGTAGGAAGGTGGGTCTCAATTGGAATGTGAAATCTTAAACTAATATATCTCAATATAGTTCAAGAATTTATTAAGGTGCAAGTGAAAATAATGATTTTGAACCTTTTTGGACTAAAGAGATTAAGAAGAATTATTTTACATCCAATAAAGGGATGAAAATTACAATGATACCACTTATAAATTATAAAAATAAGGCTTAAACTTAAGGTAGGAAATCGCAATAAAATTTTGTAAATACTCATTTTCATGGTGGGATATCACACTTCAATGGTTATTGTTGGTTATATTGAAGGTTTGGGCACAAATCCAAATCTTTTTACAATAATATGTCTCTATCAAGAAGGAGTCATGAACCCAGGGGGTTATACTAACATGACACGAAAATATTCTAAGAGGAAATAATTTTTTACCTGTAAGATATCTAATTGTTGGATATGAATATGCAGATTATACACAAGAGGGGGCTGAATTGTGTCTTTTGCAATTTTTCAATAATTATTTTCTTGAATGAGTTCTGTCCTTTATACTTTATCATATTTGATCGTGCAGCGGAATAAGTAAAATCAAGAACACAAATATGTATAGTGGTTCAGGGAACATAAGGACCCTAGTCCACTCTACTAATGCTCAACTCCACGAGCTTGGTGATTTTCACTATCTGGTCCTCTTTTCCACAGACCGATTCACAACTGAGTACAGGCAGTTGATACCTTTACAATCCAATGAAAAACAAAGCCTTCTGGTTCAAACACGAACCTACACATCTTAGAATAAGAAGCTTGTTACTCAAGAATAATAAATAATTTCAGAAAGAAATTTCCAGTTGATCTTCACAATTGCAACATAATGCAATTGACAACAGATGGATCGAAGCCTCTAAAAATATTTATGTTCAAGAGGAAGCAGTTCTGAGTTCATCCAGTTGCAGTAGATATAGAGAGATATAGTTCACAACCTTAGTAGTAGTATATCCGTAGTAGATATTCTATGTAGAATAGGTGAATCATGTATAGAGTTCCTTATTCTTGAACAAACAGAACTTTGACGCTCCTCTTGAATCAGCAGATCAATCGTGAATAGTTGCAATATCTTTTTTCCACCTTTTTCAACAATAGATCGATCACATCCCCATATAACTGGTGTTTTAGATAGAACATATATAATAAAACATATCTCCTTCACATTTAGATCTATAAAAGTCTCCTTCTGAATCGCGATATTCAAAAATTTGAATTTACAGAGAATTCATAACTTCCCTTAAGACTCGACATAAAAAAGATCCTTTTAATTTGATCTTAACTCCATTAATAAAATGGATTTGAATCATTCAAAGTCGTACTTTAAAAACGACTTTAAATCCAGCTTGAAATCCACCCAAAAATCAGCTTACTGATCATTGCACATAAATATCATCTGTCATAATTTCTGATGCCAAACATAAGGTTGATGACGTGGACTCCAAACGTAGGGTTAATAACATAGTCTTCAAACATAAAGTTAACAATGAATGGTTGAACACAAACGTAGGTTTGATCATCCATACTTGTTCTTCAACACTCAAACGTACAGTAAAATATCCATACTTTTACTTGATCCATACTTTTCCAAGAACGTATGGTTGTTTACAAAAGTAAGGTTGATGAACCACACTTTTGAGAAACAAACGTATCGCTTAGAATTTACGTACAGTTCTCCTTCCATACTTTGCTGATAACCAAAACATAAGGTTCCTTCCTAACGTAAGGTTCTCCTTCCATACATTTCTGAAAACGTATGGTTATTTAACCATACTTTTCTCTTATCTCAAAAAGTATACACGCTTTTCTTCCTTACGCTACGTTTATCCACGTAGGGTATAGACAGTGATTCCAGAATGCGCTAACGCAGATTCCGTGCTATATTTATCTACGTAAGGTATGATTAGTGATTCCAGAATGCACTTAAAGCGGATTTTGAATAAGTAAAATATTATCATTATTTCAAGAGTAAAATAAATTAATAAATTCCTGCAAAACATAAAAAAAAATTATTAGAAAATAACTAAGGGTATTTGTGAGCATCAAAATTATCATAAAGAGACAGAGTATTATTTTCAATAATCTCCCCCTTTATTTAACATTAATATGTATTGTTGAAAACAATACTTTTCTCAATAATATACCCCTTTTTATGATCACAATACCCATAATATAATTAGAATTATTTAAACAAAAATTAACTTTCAAAACTAGGTATAAAGTTTTAAATAAAAACTTCTCCGCCAAAAAGATAATTATAAATCCAAATTTCTCATTTAATTTTCTCCCCAAATAAAATGAATTCTCCCCCTAAATAAAATGTAGGTTTTGATGTTGTGTTTATCCAAATTCTCCCCCTTTTTAAGATATCAAAAATAATGAAAACAAATCATGGATTTTAACACGTTTAATATTGCACGAACTATTAGTAAATTCTATTATGAACTATTTATCAATAATTAAATATGGAGTACTGGCATATCAAAAATAAAGTCAGTAAACCAAATATGAAAAGAGACAAATAAACAATGAAGAAAATTTCCATTCAAAAACAGTATTCTAGACATGAAAATGATATACACGGGAATCAAGGGTTAGGTAAGATAGGCAACAGGGTCTATCTCCTCTGGATTGCAGACTTGATTTCTGTAAACTACTCCCGAAGTCTCTTTATCATCCCATATCCAAGCTTGATAATGATCTATCTGTTCTCTTGAGTCATGTGAATATCTTTAATTAAATTGACTCTGAAAAACTCATGCATCCTTTCCTCTTTTTCAACAAATACTGACAGCTTCTATAATAACTGATTTAACAGAATTCAGATCGATGGCTCACTAGATTTCAGTTGATCCACTAAGAACTTTTGATTGTCCAGAAACACTGACAAAGGAGCACTGCTACATTGATGATCTTGTATCCTATCATTCATGTTTCTCATTGCAATTGTGATAGCCTGAAACCTTATGATTAAATCTGGTGAAGTACCTAATCCACTAATAGTATTATTTGCAACTTATGTAAATTGATTCTCCATAAACAACTTCAGATCTGGTAAATCTGACTTTATTACCATTTCAGATTTTAATTAAGTAACATCATTCAGTATATCCTCTTTAAACATTTAAACTTCTTGCCTTGAAACTGTACACTCCTTCAGCTATTGAAACATTAAATGCTCTAAATATAAGGCATTTCTTAGATAAACATTCTAAGACTCCAACTGAGATACTTTTCTGTGCAGTTCTTTAATTTCTTCTTTTCATGAATCAGAGGCACCCAGTGCTTGATTCACAGTCTTAGGTTGATGCAGTAGTACCAAAAGCAACGATTCAGCATCAGATTTTTCTTTTTCTCTGTCCTAAGAAGGTTTTTCCACATATTTTTCCTTATAGTTTTCAAACTCCTCCATAGAAAAATCCCCCTAATGTGCCTCTTTATGAGATTCAGAAGTATGCTCACCACAAACATCACATCTATGCCTTCCATTGGGTTTTCGAAAACAATATCTTCAGTAGTTTCCTGAGGTCTGGCCACTTCTTCACTAGGAACCGCCTCCATCTCCTATTCCTGTTGAAGTGCAACTTCAACATTATCTACAATCTGTTCTTGATTTTCCCTTTGAGTTTCTTCTTGAGCTCCTGATTCCTCTACTGGAGATGTTCTCTCAGTAACATCTTCCATGGTATTATCAACAACAGATTCTCTCACAAAAGAATAAGAAATTAAATCTTCTGTTGTAGTTTCCAAATCATTGGAAGTGACTTCCTCATTTACTGGTCTTTTTATTTTTGATTGAAGTCCCTCTTGACTTCTGTCTTCCTCAACATCTTCCACTTTAAAGCAAATCCTCATTGCTACATTGCTGACTCTGGATTCAGATTGTCCTTCCTTGGACTTAGTAGGTTGAGTTTGAGCACTCTCTGAGACTTCCTCAGCTCCTACTAGAAAAAGTTTTCCTTTAATTGTGCTCCATAAATATCCAAATTTCCTCAATGTTATGACATTAAACGTATTACTGTGATGATAGTTAACTCTATCATCCACTAATCTCACCATGCCTATCTTAAACAACAGTTTAGAAATAAATCTACCGAAAGGGTAGAAATTCATCATGGCCTCTCTTTGACAGCAGTAACTGAGATACCTTATCATGTATCTTGGAAAGTATAACTTAATATCACTTTACATAAGAAGCATTATATACATATCGGGGTAAAATATCTTCTCCATTTCTTCCATCCATGGAGATATTCCGGTCTAAATAAATTTGACCAAAATCTTCAGATCAGGCTCCAAATCCTTGACAAACATTTTCTTTATTGTCTTGGTACCAAAAAGAAAAGACATGATGTCTTCAGATTTATACATAGAATCTCCTATATTCTTCAAGTCGAAATAAAAAACTCTCTCATGAGGGAAGTTGAAAATATGACTAATCTCTACTGAAGAGATTGAGAAATACCTATCCTCTATCTTAGCCATCATACTGTCCTCTGTATCTCCCAAAATAAATTTTATAGATTTGAAGAAATATCGAAGTTCATCATCATACAGAAATTCCGTATTTTCACTGTTGAACATTTTTTCTAGATTCTGAAACGAAAGTGCTTGCTTTAATAACAGATTTGTCTAAAATAACCAGTCAAGATCAATTACCTTACCCTGTCAGATTTTCCTTCCCTCGGTGCATTGTCTTTTGGCATTGCTTGACTCGACCTCACTGGCTCTTTTATTCCTTACCATTTCGGCAAGAGTCTCTGAAGGTTTGAAGGTTCGGGTTTCAAAAGTTCAAAGGTTAGGGTTTCAGAATAGGAAGTTCGATTTTTGGATTTCGAAAGGGTTTCGATAGAAGTGAAAGGGTTTAGAAGTCAAAAAGGCTCTAACAGCCTTGATTCTCGTGTAATCACTAATCATTACATATATTTAAAAACAAATAAATTTTTCATATAATGAAGGAAAGAAAAACATAAATAGTATTCAACAAAATTTACATAAATAAATACAATTAAATAAAAAAATTATTTAAAAATAAATAAACATAGTTCCCCCTTAATAAAATCAAAACTTGCAGTAGGAAGTGGTTTTGTAAAAATATCTGCTAATTGAATTTCAGTATTTATAAATTCTAAAAATATAACTTTTTTAATAACATGATCTCTTAAAAAGTGATGACTTATATCAATTTGCTTAGTTCTAGAATGACTAATATGATTTTTTGAAATATTAATTGCACTCGTATTATCACATAAAATAGGTTTATTATTAAAATTCAATCCAAAGTCCATAAGAGTGTTTTTCATCCACAACACTTGTGCATGGAAACTGCCATCAGAAACATATTCTATCTCAGCTGTTGACAGGGAAACTAAATGTTGTTTCTTACTAGACCATGATACTAAGGACTTTCCTAAAAAGTGTCATGTACCTGATATGCTTTTTCTATCTAACCTACATCTTCCAAAGTCCGAATCTGAATATTAAATCAAATTAAAATCAGATGTTTTGGGATATAGAAGAGATTGAAAAACAGTTCCTTTTAAATATCTAAAATTCTATTAATAGCAGTTAGATGAGATTCTTTATGATTTGATTGAAATCTAGCACAAAGACATACTGAATACATTATATCTGGCCTGCTAGAAGTAAGATATAACAAACTACCAATCATACCTCTATATAACTTGTTGTCAACTGATTTTCCAGTTTCATCCAAATCATGTTTTACATTAGTACACATAGGAGTTGTAAATGGCTTGTTGTTCTCAAGTCCAAATTTCTTAAGTAAATCAGTAATGTGATTGCTTTGATTTAAAAAATTTCCAAAATCTTTTTGAAATATTTGAAGACCCAAAAAGAAATTTAATTCTCCCATCATACTCATTTCAAATTATTCTTGCATTAATTTTGAAAATTCATGACAAAGAGTTTTATTAGTTGATCCAATGATTACATTATCAACATAAATTTGAACCAAAAAAACATTATTTTTCACAGTTTTATTAAATAGTGTGGGGTCTTCCATACCAACGGTAAAATCATTTTTCAAAAGAAAAGAACTTAATCATTCATACCATGCTCTAGGTGATTTTTTAAGACCATAAAGAGCTTTAGTAAGTTTAAAAACAGAATTAGGTTTTTGAGAGTTTTCAAAACCAAGAGGTTGCTCAACATAAACTTCCATCATTAAATAACCATTTAAAAGGGTAGATTTAACATCCATCTGAAAAAATTTAAAATTCATATAAGATACATAGGCTAAAAGGATTCTAATGGCTTCTAACATAGATAAAGGTGCAAAATTCTCACCATAATCTATTCCTTCTTCTTGATTATATCATTTAGCTACTAATCTTGCTTTATTTCTAGTTATTGTGCCTTGGTCATCCAGTTTATTTCTAAAGACCCATTTGATTCCTATTACAGGATAATTCATAGGTCCTTCCACTAATTCTCAAACTTCGTTTCTTTTAAACTGGTTTAATTCATCTTCCATTGCTATTACCTAGATTTCATCATCTAAAGCTTCTTCTATTGTATTGGGTTCTTGTTGAGATAGAAAGAGAGAGAATTCCACTAGGTTCCTTAAGTTTATTCTAGTTTGAACACTAGTTTCTAGGTCACCTATTACAGTTTCTAAAGGGTGATTCTTTAGGGTTCTGGACTGTCTAGGTAATATATTTAAAGGTTCTTCAGTATCATGTTCTTCTGAACTAGACTGAATTTCTTTTATAACATTTTAAAAATAATTCTTTAAATTCTCAAGTCTCATGTTATCATTATTGTCAAGTTCACTCATTTTTTCTGTCCATTTCTCAAAGGGATCAGATTCATCAAATTTCACATGAACTGATTCTTCAACAATCCTTGACTTCTTATTTTAAACTCTATAAGCTTTGGAGGTAGCAGAATATCCTAAGAAAATACCTTCATCAGATTTTGGATCGAACTTACCGATATTTTCCTTGGTTTTTAAGATATAAACCTTGCATCTAAAAACATTAAAGTAATTTACTTTAGGTTTTCTGTTATTCCATAGTTCATAGGGTGTCTTTTTCAAAATAGGTCTAATTAAAACTCTATTAATTATATAACAAGCTATATTCACAGCTTCTTCCTAGAAATATATAGGTAGGCTATATTCATTTAACATAGTTCTAGCCATTTCTTGAATTGTTCTATTTCTTCATTCTACAATCCCATTCTGTTGAGGTGTTCTGGGTGCATAAAAGGGGTGTTTAATACCCATATTTGAGAAAAAGGAATTAAATTATAGATTATCAAATTATCCACCATGATCACTTCTCAATGAGATAATATTGGAATTTTTTTCATTTTGAACATATTTGAAGAACCTTTCAAATAAAGTAAAAGCTTCATTTTTAAATTTCAAAAGGAAAATCCAGGCAAATCTTGAATATTCATCAACTAAAACATATACATATAATTTTCCAGCTAAGCTTACTACTCTTGAAGGTCCAAACAAATCCATATGAATAATTTCTAGAGGTTTAGATGTAGAAACCTTATTAACATATTTGAAGGATGATTTGTGTTTCTTTCCAACTTGACATGCATCACAAAATCTGTCACTTTCAAATTTGAGACAAGGTAAATCAGAAACTAGATGTTTCTTAGATAACCTATGTAAAACATATACATTGCAATGACCAAGTATCCTATGCCAAATCCAAGATTCGCTTACTTTACCATTCAAGAAGTTTACTTGTTGTTTACACAAGGAATTTAAATCCAAAGTATAGACATTTTCAGTTCTTGGTGCTTTAAATTTAAAAAGTTTAACTTTAGAAACAATACAGAAATTGTTAGTAAAATCAACAGTATATCCATCAGCACAATGTTGAGAGATACTTATCAGATTGTGTTTTAGGCCTTTTACATAAAGTAATTTGTTGATTGAGACTATTTTTGGATCTACAATAGTTCCAATGCTAATGATTTTTCCTTTAGCATTGTCACCAAATGTGACAAGTCCTCCTTCCTTTTGAGTGAGTGAAGAAAAATTCAATGAGTTTCCACTCATATGTCATGAGCAGCCACTGTCCATGTACCATATATCTTTTCTTTTCTGGTGGCCTGCTACCTCATCACTTTCTGCCATGAAACACATGTTTGCCTTTAGATTGACTTCTTCTTTCTTTGAGCTTGATTCAGAAGAGCTACTAGAGTATTCAGATACACTCCAAGTGGCTTTCATAGATTTCTTGTATTTCTGCTCAAAGTCATTTATTTTGAAGAATTTCTTCTTCTTTACATCCTTAAATTGTGGGAAATTTGGTTTGATGTGTCCCATATTTTTGCATTCATAACATCATACATCCTTATTATCCCCCTTAAAGAATTTTTTGAAGCCTCTTTTCTTGCTGAAAAATTTTCTAAATTTCCTAGCTAGCTGAGTCAGCTCTTCATCTGAGTTGGATGAGTTAGAGCTTTCTGATTTAGCTTTGGCTTCTCTGTTCTTTATCTTTCTATTATTTTTTTGTAAAGTTACCTTCAAGGAAGTATCTTCCTTTTTGATAAGAACTTTATGTTCATTATCCTCATCTTGCATTTCAGCTTCATACATCACCAATGTACCAATCATCTCTCTCATAGTTAGATCTTTGGAAGGTGTTGATTATCTAATTGTAGCAGAGATACCATTCCATCGAGTAGGAAGTACTCTCAATACTTTTAATGCTTGACCAACCTTCTTGATAGCTTCTCTTAGAGCAGTTATGTTATTGACAATTTTTTTCAATCTCCCATTCATTTGGGTAATGCTCTCACCTTCAACCATTCTGAAAGTATCAAATTTCAATTTTGCAGTTGCATGTCTCATTTTCCTAACATTGTCTGTTCCTTTATATGCCACAACTATTGTTTTCCACATCTCATATGCTGTCGGGCACTGAGATACTCTGTTAAATTCATCTGGTCATAGACCGCAGATAATTGCATTCATAGACTTAGAGTTCATATCATATTCTGCCTCTATAGCAGCACTCCATATCTCAGGATTTTCAGGAATTTCATAAGGAGTCATAATCTTTGAATAGACTCCATATACGAGGTTTTTCAGATATATTATCATGCGCGATTTCCATGAACCATAGTTTTATCCATTAAAATATGGTGATCTGACCATCGAAATCCCTTCTCTTGTATCAATCATGATGCTCTGTTATATAATCCTTAAATGCTTCTAGATTTCTAAGGATATATCAGAAGCTCCTCCTATGATACTAATTGTTGGATCTGAATCTACAGATTATACACAAGAGGGGGGGTGAAATGTGTCTTTTGCAATTTTTTGATAATTTTTTTCTTGAACGAGTTCTGTCCTTTATACTTTATCAGATTTGATCATGCAGCGGAATAAATAAAATCAAGAACACAAAGATGTATAGTGGTTCGGGGAAAAGAAGGCCCCTAGTCCACTCCACCAACTCTCAACTCCAGGAGCTTGGTTATTTTCACTATCTGGTCCTCTTTTCCACAGACCGATTCCCAACTAAATACAGGCAGTTGATACCTTTACAATCCAAGGAAAAACAAAGCCTTCTGGTTCAAACACGAACCTACACAGCTTAGAACGAGAAGCTGGTTACTCAAGAATAGAAAATAATTTCAGAAAGAAATTTCCAGTTGATCTTCACAAATGAAACAAAATGCAATTGACATCAGATGGATCGAAGTCTCTAAAAATATTGATCTTCAAGATGAAGCAGTTATGAGTTGATCCAGTTGCAGTAGATATAGAGAGATATGTTTCACAACCTCAGCAGTAGTAGATCCACAGAAGATATTCAATGTAGAACAGGTGAATCTTCTATTGAGTTCCTTCTTCTTGAACAAACAGAGCTATGACGCTTCTCTTGAATCAGCAGATCAACCATGAATAGTAGAAATCTTTTTTTTCCACCCTTTTCAACAATAGATCGATCACATCCCAATATAACTAGTGTTTCAGAGAGAACATATATAATAAAACATATCTCCTGCACATTTAGATCCATAAAAGTCACCTTCTGATTTGTGATATTCAAACATTTTAATTTACAGAGAAGTCATAACTTCCATTAAGAATCAGCATAAAAATCTCCTTTTAATTCGATCTTAAATGCGTTAAAAAAACAGCTTTGAATCAGTCAAATTCATACTTTAAAAAAGACTTTAAATGCGGCTTGAAATCCGCCCAGAAATCAGCTTACTGATCATCGCACATAAATATCGTTTTTCAAAATTTCTGACGCCAAACGTAAGGTTGATGATGTGGCCTCCAAACATAGGGTTAATAACATAGTTTTCAAACCTAAGGTTAACAACGTAAGGTTGAACAAAAATGTTGGGTTGATCATCCATAATTTTTCTTCAACACTCAAATGTACGGTAAAAGATCCATACTTTTACTTGATCCATACTTTTCCAAGAACGTATGGTTGTTTACAAAAGTAAGGTTGATGAACCATACTTTTGAGAAACAAATGTATCGCTTAGAATTTACATAAGGTTCTCCTTCCATACTTTACTGATAACCAAAACGTAAAGTTCCTTCCTAATGTAAGGTTCCCCTTACATACATTGCTAAAAACATATGGTTGTTTAACCGTACTTTTCTCTTATCTCAAAAAGTATTCACGCTTTTCATCCTTACCCTACGTTTATCCACGTAGGGTATGAACAGTGATTCCAGAATGCACTAAAGTAGATTCCATGATATATTTATCTACGTAAGGTATGGACAGTAATTCCGGAACGCTCTTAAAGTAGATTCCGAATAAGTAAAAGATTCTCATTATTTCAAGAGTAAAATAAATTAATAAATTCCTGCAAAACACTAAATAAAATTATTTGAAAATGACTAAGGGTATTTGTGAGCATCAAAATTATTGTAAAGAGACAGAGTATTATTTTCAATAATCTCCCCCTTTAAATAACATTAATATGTAATGTTGAAAACAATACTTTTCTCAACAAAAATATGTCCACCCAAAATAAATTTGATATATTAGAATACTTTTGTGGTAGATTTAATCCATAGGGTCACATAGATGATGAGTTCCAGACTATGCACTATGGGAAAGTTACCTATAGTGTAAAATGTAGGGAAAATAAAAATTCATGTGAAATTATGGATTTAAATGATTCATGTGAGATATTTATAGAAACAAGTTAATTCAATAAATAATTTCTGATAGTTTATCCATATCAATTAAAAATGTCCAAACAAATGGGAGAAATCAAAGATGAATTCTAAATCCAAAGCAAGAAAAGTAATTTCATATGATAAGTCTAGTTTTCATGAGAATATATTCTCAAATATATATTTTGAGGTTAAAAAACATTCATGTGAAAGGTGTGTAAAAATTGGGCATGAAATGAATAATTTTATGACTATACATATAATATAAGAATAATTGATGAAATTATCAATTAAAGTAAAAGTGAAGTTGAATTGAACACTGTGGTAGGGAAGATAACCTTATATGAAGAATTGGACCATGGGAGTAATGATAATAAACAACCTTTGAAGGTTTATATTAATAATTACAACACTCCACATTTTGGGTTTTGAAGAAAATAGTGATTTAGGTTGAGAGGAAACTCTCTATCCCAATATTACTTATAACTAAAAAATTGGTCCCTCATAATTCCCTAAAAAATTAACTAATTATGCCAATATATAGGGAATTGGGGGATAATATTAAGTGTTGTACATACTATAAAACAATGTAAGTATTCTTCATGGTGTTTTCTAACTATCAAGGAGAGTATGTGTTGATTACATCCCTTTGAGGGTGAAAAAACGTGTTTAGAATATCATGAAATGAATCTTGAAAATATGGAATTTTTTTTGAAAAAACTGAAGACAAATATTCTCAAATCACAATTACAACACTTAGTTTTTATTATGTCAAATATTATTATAATGGGGGAGTTTTTTTGATGAAAAAATGAGAAATAGCGGTATTTTTATAGGATGAAAATGATCTATATTGATGGTGTTTTTGGGATATGAGTAGTTTACAAATTCATCATTCTTAAAATATTTGGGTATCCCCTATGATTATTTTTTGAGTTTTTATGAGTTGATGAAACATGTATGAACTAAAACAACTTGAATACCATGGTAAAATAGTACCCAATCTGATAATGGCCTGAGCCGAATAGCATTCATGATCCCCATAGGCTGGAAACTCGTGCATGGGAATCATGATAAAGTTAGAGGTAATTATTTCACCCCAAGAACAAAATATCAATACATAAAATAGTTGAAGATAAAACTAATAACAACTGATATTCCAGTAACTCTTTATTGATAAAAGAGTACCATTAGTAGATAGACATTCCAAAGTAATCCATCATCCAAAAAACACAGCATCATTAAAAATGAATAATCACAATATCTATGTAATTAGTGGATCATCACTCCACCAGTCACCACTATCACCCAAATTCCATGGATCAAGCACACTCACCACATCTAAATGAATCTTTCCCTTTTTGTGTACCTAGAATAACATAATCTACTAAATTGTGATGGAAAATGTTGGGTGTGATAAAAACATCCCAGTATGATTTTACTAAACGTTCCATGAAATGTTTCATAACAAATAAACAAAATATGGTTCATTTTTAAGAAAAACAAAGCCAAATAATTCATTACACGTTTCTGTTAAAAACATTATTTAAAGTCATATTGATGAATAATATATCAAAAATTGTATTAAAAGAATATTTAAATAAAACATGGGGCATGAATGAAAATAGTTAAATAAATAGTGGCCCTATTTTTCCTATTATGACTTTTAAATATATTAATAAAATTTTACGGAGTTGGGTTCTTAGGCGATGTGAGATTCTGAGGCTTGGTGAACTCAGAATTAATTTTATAAAAAAATTAAATATATTTTATATTACACAAATTTTTTTTTCAAAAATAATTTAATATCTCATATAAAATTTTTCTTATTGTAAAACTAAGACCACAAATGAATTTGGAGCATTGTATTTACCCTATGGGTGACCTGAAATTGGTTAGTGTCGATCATTCAAATGAGCCAGCTATTGGTAGGTATGTTAAGTTAATTAATTAATTAGATAATTTAATTTAGTTAATTTAATACTCATGACCTAATTGACTCAATAAATATGTTGTTATAGAAAATTTAAAATGTTATATACATAACACTGGGATTTTTTAGAGGATTTTTCTTCATCCTTCATTGGAGAATCAAGATCGGATGATGACTGACATCCAGATTAATGGGAATCGTGGCACATCAAACGTAATGTGTCCTCAAAATCATTGGAAACTATGTTCTTCAGAAAAAATGATCAAATATAAAGGCAGGGAATATATTTTATCGGTTTCCTCCCACATTTTAGTTACTCGATAATGAATCTGTAATCTGATTTGATTTATTGGAAACTCTCAACATTCACATGAGACTCATTGATGAATAAATTTATTATTCAATTTATTATTTATTCTTATGACATGTTTTTTCCATTTACTCACCACATTAAATTCTCATCTAATAATGCATGCACAAAACTTTTATCACCCTTGTTATGGTTTTTTCACCAATCATTCTTTGAGTTATTTACCATTGGCCTACGGGGTCGTGGTTCGGCCTTTCTGGGATGGTTTGAGTGTGACAGAACCCCTAGATTCATCAAATATTTGTGTTTGAGGAATGGAATATCAATTTAAGGATGGGTTGATATATATTATGGAATTTAGGTCATGAATCACATGGATTTGGGACATAGGACTGAGTGGCAGAGATAGAAAGCGCATGAGGCACATGTATTCTTATAGAAAAGGATGGGAACTCTACTTTCTATCCACCATAGGACAAAAATTGATGTCCAGATGAATTTTCCACTAATTTAGGGTGGTTAGATTTTTAGAATCATGTTAGTGAGGTTGCATCTACAAACATGGTGTGAATTCAACAAATTCTATGAAAACATTGACCACATGACATTTATAGAGATGAACGCATGTCGTGTAGTCCCCTTGTTGTGGAGGATTGGGTTTCCAGGTGAGTTAAATATCACACGCTATATGGGACCCCCAACATTGTGTGACCCGATGCAGACACCCCAGTGTGTACTTTTTGAGTACATGAACATATAAATGGCTAGGAAGATTCCATTTAGTAGCTGATGTCCAGTGCACATGGGCATGGATACGAGATATTGCGAATTCCCTAGGTGGGTGAGACATGTCATACAGTACCCTTACACAATGTGTAGTTAAACATGGACAACAAATAATGTTCTAGAAAGGTATCAACTAGATAGAGGAGTGGGTCCACATGACATGAACTTATTTTGAATCTTATACCTCTTGTTTCTCTTTCATTTAGACATGGATTTTGTCCCAATTATAGCATATCCTGGGTGCTTTTTCATGTAGAACATGATAGTGGAATTTGTAGTAAATTTTTATATATGATGTGAGATGGTCCAATAATCATAATTCTTTAAAAAACACTCAAAGATAGTAGTGATCATGTAAGGAACATCATAAGGAGATAAAACAGAGTGGTGCCTCCCAAGTAGACTAGGTTGTGGGTTCTCTTTCTATATTCTATGTGGTTCCCCCCTAACAGACATCGGCATAGGTCCTCCATCTATATGTTTAGTGATATCCCCTGATAGACTCGGTCAATGGGACCTATACCTATTATGTGGTACCCCATGACACACTAGTAAATGGGTCCACTAAATGGAGATTATTTCCCCTATATTGTGCGTCATAGTGGCAAGGTGTGGTTATTCCACATGGTTACTTCTCTGGATAGGCACATAAGATGCTATACATTGTTTATTGACCCTTGGGAACTATTGGTAGAATATTTAATAGGTTATATTGTGAGATTGAGATACCCTTTCTCTCTCATATAAGTTTTTTAAGAGCACATATATATTTATATTGTTTTTGGATTTTGTTTAACCCTCTTTCTTTGGGGTTGAGATGAATACTTCTATCGTGTCTCTTATTCCACCCACCAGTTTTTTGGGGCTTCCTACTGGGTATGTATATACTCTCCCTTGAATAGGATTTTCCATATCTTTCTTTCCTTATACCAATTTTATACATCTTTTCAGAAAGTACAAAAGTGCAAATGGATACTCATGTCAATTTGACCATGTACAATGGTCAGGTCTTAGAGCTCTGGAGTTAGGCTCTCTCAATATTTATTTTTTAGTTTTTATCAAGTTGGGATAAATTTTTTTATCATGAGCGTATTTATTTTCCTATACATTTCCTAGTTTATGATCACACCCTTTTGTTTTTCTTGTAGGTAATTACATGAATGGTTTACTCTCAAGATTTTATTGTCATTTATTATTATTCTACATCACCTCTTTATAGAGATGGTTGAGTGAATGCATATAAGTAATTTAGGAAAATGCCTCCCATTTTTGTTATAAATTTAGATATTATTTATGAACCCATGTCCAATGTAGGTGGACATGGGGTAGCTACAGCTCAGTATTCTTCTAGATAGGTGGGCTATGGTGGGTCAGGTTGTGACAATACCAAAATTGTATTAGTTATATTTTCCATCGTCAATCTGTTTCTAGGGAGAAAGAGTCATAACATGATTATCCAAATCACCCACTAGCTACTCAGGATCAATTTTTATTTAAATAATTAAGTCAATCAATCAATCAATCATATTAAAATAAAGTCAAATCAATTCAAAACATCATTTATAGTTCAATTTCCCAATTTCAAGTTTCGACACACCATTTCAATTTCCAAAACTAAATCATAGGTTTTTCACTAAATTTATTATGTTCAAAATTATCTTTGATTTAATTTTATTTTTTAAAGAATCATTATTTAATCAAATTAATTTCCATTTGAATCCATATTTTCTTAATAATCCAACCATGATATTCATGATTTTAAAAGGGATATTTATTTTATAAATCGATGATTTTGGATTCAAAAATAATATCTACTCAATTTCAAGGAAATCAGTTGAAAATATAATTCAAATAAAGAAATAAAATCAAGCTTTCCAATATAATAAATTTTTAATGTAACCAAAAAAAATTTAACACATGATTAATTAATCAATCCACTAGAATAGGAACCACCAACATAAATTTCTAGTCAAAGAATATCAAGGAGGAATCCCAAGAATTACAATCCTTCAAAATATGGTTTAAACATACTAAAAACATGTGGATTCATTACTCTCAAAGGAGGATATAAAAAATAAAGTGGTATTCACAATAAAAAATAAAATAATTACCAAATAGGGATCAATCACATCTATCGTCACATTGATCTGAGAGAAAATGAGTTAAAGGAGCAAAAATCCTCTCTTGAGGGAATCCAGAATCTAAAGGTTCATATTATCATCAATTTATAGGTGTTTAGTATTTAAAATGGGGGTTCATTTAATATGATAAAATTATAATGGGATGAAAAACATTTTCACATGATTTTCTTGGTTAGGATGAATGACTAGAGAAAACTGTGCACCTAACCATGCACTCTCACAAGTATTTTTGAAAGGGTAGTTCAGTTTGGAAACATGGTTAGATAATCTATATATCAATATTTCACTCCCTCTTAGGCTTCAAGTGAAGGGCTTATGGTATGGCCATATGGATTAAATAATTGGGAACCAACCATATGTTCCCCACTATCCATTTCTACATGGTTTGGTATGAGGTGGAATGGTTAGGACTAACCATGCACACCCCTCAAGAACTCCAAATAAGACTAGTCCAAATCAAATGTTTTTCCCTAACCATGTTCCAAAATTACAAAGACACTAAAACTTCCAAAAAATTTCACAAATTCCCCAGAAAATACCCAAAAGAAGGTCCAAAAAGAATGATAAAAACAATTATCCATGTACTTGAATGATTATAACATGATGTTAAAATCATTCGTATATAATCACTTTCTTCCCAAAAAAACCCTACAAAGAATACGCCATATCAAGGTGATGATGACACTTCACTATCATAAGTGCCTTATGATCCCATGTCTGATGAGTATCATAACCATTAAGCTAATATACACTAACCAAAGCTATGGATTTCCCACAAATAACCATTATCTCATAGTTAGAAAATTTAATTAGATGCTCGATCATAGATAAATTAGGTTTGACATCAAAGTCCTCCCATCACCTAAAATTTGATATTTTTGAGAGATAATTTATGATATATGACACTTGAAACACTTTATTAATTAATTTCAATCAAGTTGGTGAATCCAATTGGTAATCCACCTTTAATATATACTCAACAAAATCAAATGGTCCCATATATGTCAATTTTAATTTCTCATGTTTTCTTATACTCTAATGTCTCAACTAGGGTTAAACACTCAAAACAACAGGTCACCAACTATGAAATCCCAAAATAATCATCGATGACCCAAAAAAGTTTTATAACATCTTTGATTCATCAATATTGTTTGGTGAATTAGATTAATTTTCACAATCATATCGTGGAAAATGTTAGGTCCAACCATTGAAATTTTACTAACCTACAACAAAAAAATGTGATTTTCATGTTTATCCGTAAAAGGACTCAAAGGGTTCTATACTAATATAGTAATGGTAACTATTGTTATCAGAAAACACAACTAGTCCTTAGTGGCTAGCCCATGCTCGACCAAAGTCAAGAACACAGTCATAAAGTGTATATTCCAAAATCTGTATAGATCGTTATTTTTGAAAACTTTTTATGAATGATATGAAATGATCATACATATCTGAGATCCAGTTCCCTCCTAGAGGCCTCTACAAAAATATGATGTGAAATAGATTTATCTATTAGAAACTATTATAGATGGAACTCCATGAAATGTAAAAATCCACTATACATACAGTCTTCCAAAGTCCTTAACTTTGGATGTATCTTTAATGGTAATAAAGTAATAAAAATTTTCAGTCAATAGATCAATACTCATATCACATTTTTCATAGAGTAGTATGTATCGATCCTATAACAAAATCCACTAAAATATCATACCACTTCTTAGTCGGTATGAGAAGGGGTTGTAGAAAACATGAAGGACTCTGATGATTTTCCATAGCCTACTTATATGTATAAAAATGATAAAAAAAATCAGTAATGTCTTATATAATACCATACTACAAGAATAATTGTTTCATATCATAGAACATATTCATGGTGTAAGGGTGCCCTACCCACTAAGATCTATAGTTATCCCCCATCACATATTTACTCATAATAAAAGGTACGATGTGTGAGTTTTTAAATAACTGGATACTCTCTAGAGACAATGAACACTTTTATAGGGTCTCCCTATGAAAATAAGAGTCCCTAATTCCATGAAACTCATCATCAGTATTTCATTTCAAAATAATCATATCGATATGAGAGTATTTCAATTGTATGATTACTAGAACAATTTTGGATGGTTTCCCCTTGACTCCCAAATACATATGAAAAAAGGGATCCATCATATTCCACTCTTATGATGGTCCATCCCTAGACTGAGCCAAAGGTTTCCCACTCAAATCATCATTAATGACATTCATTTTATCAGTGGTGTTGTTGACACCAAAAATAAATGAAAAGAAAGAATAATGGGAAAGCATTAGGGGCTGCCTCGCGAAGACCACTCATGGAACCCCCCGTAGCCCCATGGATGGTGTAGAGCTCCCCGTTCATGAACCCACTACAGAGCAAGGTTGTGGGATGATTTGAAAACAGATTTGACATTCGTGAACCCGCCACGAAGCAAGGAGGAGGGATACTCTGTGAACCCCTTTGATGTTCATGAACCCGCTGTGGAGAAAGCTCCTTCTTCACGTCGAGAAAGCTCTGTTTAGTGGCACCTCTTGCCTATAAATACCAAGCCCCCCTCGATCCCAAAAATTGATCCTCTGACCTTTCACCTTCTGAGATCCCATATCATGAAGCAATTTCTTCTCTATGAAAAATGAGCTTTTCAATTTCCTTTTGAGTCACAATGTGACATCCCCTTTTCATGAATTATGCCCCTCTTCAAAGATGGATTCCCTTCATGGATCCCATGGGCATCTGTGATGGAAGGAGATCCCCAAGGGGACTCAGGTCATCATGGAGTGTTTATGATTAACGATGTACACTTCGTACACATGAGAACCGCGTGCTTAGATGTGGTCACTGTGCTTCATGAGGAACTTTGTTTCACAATGTTATGATTCACAAGGAACCATTTCTTCATGAGGCATTGCTCCTCAAATGTCTTTCCACTTTTAGAATTACCTTCAATATGAACCTAAGACCTATGCCTAGGCTAGGAAACTTCACTTCGTGAAGCACACCCCTTCACAAAGCCCCTCCACTTCATGGAGAATCAGAGCTTCACAAGGCTTCTACCTATGAACCCCTATGCTCAGCAACTCCTTTTCCCATGTGGCCCTTCAGGTTTTCATGAAGCAATTTCAAGGTCCGTTGGGTAATGCTTCCCATTGTGTTACATTGACTCATTCTTATTTGTTTAGGCACAATAAAGGATATTTCTTGTTCACATAGCCATGCTAATGTGGACCCGCATTGGATCACTCCATAGCACCCCCCAGCATTGGTTTTACAATGCCTTCCTTCTCTCAAGGGAGGGTGGGTATCATTTATTTAAGTCCTAGGGGTGCACAGTGAACCCACCTCATCCAAGCTGTAGGATGTAAAACTGCCAAGCACCATCATCCCCAGCACATGATGTTAAACTATGGCCTTTCCTCATGCATCATACACGGGGTGCCCCATCTCGGACATTCTATATGCCCACTGGTCTCTAGAGGAGTGAAATCATTCCTCACATGGAATGAGATCCTTTTTATGGGAGTGACGTTTGTCCATGAAACAGGGTAACGTCCTTGGTGTAAGCCCCTGTCTTTTCTTGTAGGAGGAAGCACCCCTGCTCCTCCTATATTCTTCCTTGCCAAAGACCAGTGGAGAGATGGGCATCCGGACCTTCATTATCCCATCCCTCTCTATTTGGGATTTTTCACCACCCGAGCCTCCACCCTGGAGTAAGTCACAATCTCCATCACCCTGGGCTGCTAACCACACATAAGCCCTTATTTCCACTTCGGGAAACCTAGAGTGTAAGCCCAACAACCATCCCAAACTACATGGACCTTGATCCTTTCCAAGGAATGGTACATAAGATGCCTCCCTGAGGTTCAATCACTATAACTGTTGGTCACAGCCAGATTCATGTCAGTTCCCACTATACTCAAACTACATGGACTTTTATCCTTGCTATGGCAAGGTACAAAGGCTCCCTGAGGTTCAATCCCAACAATCATCAGGCAGTATAGAGTGTAATCCCCAAAACCATCCTGAACTATGTGGAATTTGATCCTTTCCAAAGCAAGGTATGTAGGAATCCCCCCTGAGATTTCAAGCCCAACAACCATCGGAAAACCTAAGGTGTAATCCCCACAACCATCTTGAACTATATAGACTTTGATCCTTTCCAAGGAAAGGTATGTAGGAATCCTCCCTAAGGTTCAATCCCAACAACCATTGGTCTCGACCATATTTCCATTGGTTCCCACCATTCCTAAACTACATGGACTTTGATCATTACCAAGGCAAGGTACATAGGAAGCCTCCCATATGTTCAAGCATAACAAAAATTGGTCCTGACCACCTTCACATCAGTTCTCCAACACCCAACCTGAACTATGTGGACTTTGATGCTCGCCAAGGAATGGTACATAGAAAAACTCCATGAGGTTCAAGCCCAACAACCACTGGTTCTGACCCCCTTCACATCGGATCACCATCATCCTAAATGACATTAAATTGCATGCCCCCTTTTTGTCCTTTATTAATTTAAACTGTATCAACCATCCTGAACAATGTGGGTTTTGATCCTTGTCTCCTAGAAAGGGTACGTAGGAAGCCTCCATGAGGTTAAACCCCATATATTGATAAGTCATTGTGACCCCATCCAGTAATAATCCGTTTGATCCCCGTCTAGTGGTAAGCCGTTGTGACCTCATCCAATGGTAAGCCTTTGTGACCACATCCAACAGTAAGCCGTTTTGACCTGATCCAGAAGTAAGCCATTGTTACCCCAACTAGTGGTAAGCCGTTGTGACCCCATCCAGTAGTAAGTAGTTGTGACCCCATCCAGTGGTAATCCTTTGTGATACCCATCCAGTGGTTAGCCATTGTAGTCCACTCAATTGGGATCCACATTTCGTGTCTGCCCATCTTGCATCAGACCAACTCTTGAGCCGCTAATCACGCGTACGTCCTAACATGTCATTGGTTAATTTTCCTTCGCATGAACCCCGGTTTCATGACCCAGCCTGAAGGTTAAACTTCCTCTGGGTCCCCTTCATACGGTTCACCTCCTTAAGTGTCCCATCACTTCATGAACTACACATACTTTGATTCCCTACCACAAAGATACGTAGAAGGTCTCTTCGAGGCTCAATCCCAACATCACCATTGTCCTCAATTTTACTCCATCTCATTCTCTATCAACTTTATTTAACTATCCATCATCCATCCTAATTATTATCCACACCCCAACATCGTGGGGAGATCATGCCAATTCACTGCCCCACATCAGTGTTTCCACTAGGGGTCACACCCATCTGATCCACTCTAATCAGTGTTCTGATAAGCCTGATCCATCTCCGCTAGATTTAAAACCTATGACATACCCTGTGTTAAACATGGGAAGCTGAAGAAAACCATAGATGCATGCCTATGGAATATCATTACCTACATTCGACATGGGATTCCTTGGGCTTCTGTGCCCTCAAGAAGCCCTATAATAAGGGTAAGAAACCTAGACACGCTAGTGTTCCAGCATCCATACACACCAGTGATGTACAACATGACAACTCCCCCATCCTAAGGTTACTGCCCTGACCGGACCCCTTGGAATGTCCCGACATAAGCAGTGTAATTAACTGGTTTCCATGATGATATGGCACTGAAAGAGTTTCACGAGAAACATCTTAAGTCAATAAGGAAGACCAGACTAGGTGACGAGTTCCAAGGAGGAATCCACTGATGGAAGAAACGACATCCCATCATCCCATTTTTATCAAGAAGAAAATTCCCCTAAATAAGTAATGGATGTCTCCCGCCTTTGGAAAGCGAGAATGCAAGGCAACAGTCAATGTGTCTTCATCATCCTCCAATAGACGGATGTGTGCACCCTAGTGAAAGTGTCAAAAACTAAAATAGTGAACCCTGAAGTGAATGTATTCTTCTCAATATGGATATTAGTAGCGTTTGAGACATTAGTGAATTATCATGTCATCAGATCCAGTTATCTGGTGCTAGATTCTACCAAGAAAATAGAAGGCCTGGCATAGAACTCCCCAAATGATGGGGCAGTCAAAACATTGGACATCCCAGTCTGTGACCTTGTTCGCATGGATCCATCTTACCAGCCATGGAAGATGGAATGATATTGGGGAACTGGTCGTCAATTACTTTCCTTTCAGCACAAATGGGTTAATCTATCTACTTTTCAAGAACCAATATCCTATAGGTATTTGATCACTGCCCATCCACCGATGTAGGGGCAAGGGCAATGCCAACATGGTAGTCTCATGAAGCTCAATGGATTTTTCAAAAACCACCACATCTACAAGAGTCGGGATCCCACGCCTCGTCTCCCAATCATAATTCATTCAACACAGGGTGATCAATGGCCTCATAAGCCAATATGAGGAGGAGGGGATTATCTTGACTTGGGATATGTCCTTCTAGGATCTAGAGGCGTCTACGCCTCATCACCGCCACCATCCCCAAGGGTCTTGTAGGGAGACACTTCTGCCCACTCTAACATAAAATCATTTCGGGAGCCTCTCCCCGAAACGCCTTGACGACCCTCTCCCCTACGTCGACGAGGTTGGGGATGTTTGGGCCAGCCCAGTTGGGATCCTGTTTCAAGGGCCCCCAAAGAGGGCTCCCAATAGGCCCTTCCAGCACTTCCATTCAGTCCCACGAGTTGAGGAGTAGGTAAGAAATGTGCCTGCACCATTATCCCCAGTCCAGTTAACCCGATGCCATTGTCGGTCATAGGCTGAGGAGGATGCCCACCAAGGGGCATCAACGTCAGAAACTACTATGGCTAGGGCTACCACTAACATATATCATCAAATCCTCGTGTATGATTAGAATGGGACTTGTATACCCGACCTAGATAGAGGCCCAAACTGCCCCACGGGTAGGCTGGGTTGACTCTCTCAGTCACCGGTGTAGGTCGTGGCTGCCGCCACTTTAGAGGCCCTCCCCGTACCACCACCATGGAGAACACACGTCCTCCCTGCTTCCTAGCTCAGCATGGATGTCCAGTTCATTCTACCCTCAGTCTGAATGAAAGACCTCCCCAAGATTGTCTCAACTAGCATAGAATCCTCTCTTGTGATCATTACCTTGGGTATGGAGTCTTCCTTCCTGCCACAGACTTCCGGTGTGGGGACTTTGGGCATCCGATCAATCTCCACCATGGGGGGGGGGGGGGGCTCCCCATGTCCTCATGATAGTCGGTGAAGTTCCTCCTGACCTCGGAAATCCGAGGGGTGAAGGCCAAATTTTCTTTACCAGCACCCAGCAAGGAGGTCCTACTAGTGTTTGGCTTGGATATTATGAGGATCTTCCCCACACTGATGTCACTTGGGGAATCAAGCATGGAGGTCTTACCCATGATCCTATTGATTCGAGTGGAGTTCCTACCCACTCTAGAACTTCCCACGGAGGTACTACCTGTGTACCCTTTGATATCTGTCCCAGTGCACCTCACACCCCTGCTTACTCAGACAAAATTCCTCTCCACCCCATCACAAGTATGGTCGAATGTCCTCCTTAGGCCGGAAATCTACCATTTCTTGAAGAACCATCCCAGAGCAGGAGGGATGGTCATCTCCACCATAAAAATAACACAGAGAGGATTCAGACTGAGGTCAAACTAGTTTGATTCTCAGATTCCGAGGCGGAATACAAATCAGTAATGGATCCCTCGCCGAGATCCTCCATGTCAAGGGTCAGGGCAGGAACAAGGAGCATTATCTTCTTACATTTATAATTTGAGTTCCATAGGATTCCATCCACCCTCCACAGTAATATACAGGAAGACAAAAATATTCTAACTCCACAGGTTATGACCATGAAATCGCCGTCATCATCACCAAAAGTACTCTCTACCATGACTAGAGATCACAGAGAGTTATTTTGGAGACCAATGGTGGATGAACAACAGTGTGGTCTATCGCCAGCAGCCATAGTACCTATGCCAGAAACTATAGTAGTCAGCCTGTCTTACTGTGATGTCATGGATAAGTCACATCACTCTTTAGAGGATATCCTGAGATGCGGCGGTTTGTTAGCTCACTCTCCATATTCTCCACCGGCCGGTCTTCCGTCCTAGCAGTCTACCTCAGTACCACTACTGGTTGCCCAGCCACCTCAAGTAAATGAGTGGGGAAATGAATGTATAGACAATGAATCCGATCCCAGGAGCTTATGGTAAATCCTCACAGCATACCACTTCCATGAGATGTTTTGGCGAGTTGCAGCATTGAATTTCTGTGCACCGGAATCCCTCACTACAGAGGAAGTCGAGTGTTCCCACCAAACCCTCTGGGCGACTCATTTCCATCTTCATCATCATCAAGTGGATTACCATAAGATCAAAGAAAATTTTGAGGACATTAGAAAACAATTTCTTCTAGTTGATTTGGCCGAACTCCTTGTGGCCCAGCACCATGAGTCACCGGGCAGACGTAGGGAACTCCTGCCACAGTGCGTTGAGAGTATTAGGGTACTCTACAGGATTTTGAAAGAGGCTTCTCCCCATATACAGATCCGTGGTTAGGGGTAGTATGCTACCCTTATCTTTAGTCATGTATGGAAAAACACAAATTTCCTAGAGACATAGAGGATAGGCCTCTAAGAAGAGTTATGGTTAACATAGATGATCTACTAGAGGGAAAGAATGATCTAGAGCTTCATGAAGAGGACCCACCCCTCGAGGGAGTTTCAAACTATTTGGATCCATCGGGAATAATTACTAATCAATAGAGGAATCTACTAGGTTTTATCGGGCCCACTGAGGCACCAGTCCTCAGCTAGAATCCCAACAAGGGCAAGTTACACATTAGAGTTTCCAAAACCTCCAACCTATCTGGCTCAATGCAGAAGGTGGAGGAAGACCCTAATAAAGTCGTGCTGCATCAGCAACTCACCAAATAGAAGAATATGGTTGATGAACTTGTTTCTAAATGTGCTACAGAGCGACGGCTGGACTACGGTGATCCTAGGCCGGGGCAGCAGGGTCATGCACCTCTTCCCCTCGGCAAATTTCCTCTAGGTGACCCTAGCAACCCTACCCACATCGATAAGGTTGAAGTCAGAACCTATGGCATGACTGCACGGTATGTCTCATCAAATCCTCTTGAAAATAGTGACAATCCTCAGGACCCAGCTCAGGTTCCCCCAGCTTCCCCACAGGTCATTCCACTAGCTTCTCCACGAACTACTGGGCATGCTTATTGTGTTGAAGAACCCGCCAACGCACTAGTGGTCAGGGATCCCCGTCAATATAGGAACCACCATCTAGATGATCTAATGGAAGCACTAATCGCCCGCCTCAAAGATTTAGAGACTCAACATGTGGAAATCCAAACTAATGGAAAACCAAACCCGGCAAGGGTGGATGATATGACAGCACCCTCGGGCTTTGGTAATCCTACCTTTTCCCCCTTCAATAGGAAAGGGGACTCACAACAACACCTGGCCCACATTATCTCAAGGTGTGGCCCCATGTTGGGAACTACAATGCACCAGGAGGCCACCATGCTCCGATGTTTCTTATAGAAATTGGAGGGGCCTATGTTTTTCTAGTACAACTAGCTCCCCATCAGATCAGTAGCTGGCTAGGAAGACCTCCATAGGAAATTTCTCTTACAATTTTGTTCCACCACTCGGAAGATGAGTATCGCAGACCTCTTCAAGTGCAGGAAGAGGCCCGATGAGCCCATTGATGACTTTTTCTACGGGTGAAAAGTAATCACATTATCACTTGACATGTTGCTGACTTAGGAGAATTTACTGATGATGTACTTAGGGAACGTCAATATGGAACTAGTCCCCTCTTTGATCACCCAAAACTACCCTGGGAGATTCCAAGATTTCTCTAATAAGGACCAGTGCCTGGAGGAAGACTCACAGTAGGCTAAGCAGGAACATCTCTTGCCTCCTGCAATCCCGCAGCATTGTCACCTATGGAAAATCCCACCATAGTGGCTCAAATAGAGGTCCCAGGAAAGTATGGTTTTTACTGACAGAGCTCCCTCCATAGCCTCGTAGAGGCCCTGCCCCTCAGTCGCAGCCACTGGCCTAGCAGATCCCACCTCAGAATCGGAAGGTGCCCCATGCAATGCACCGCCACTACCTAGGTGAGGTAACCAAGTTCCACATCCTCAATAGATCCTCCAGCCCCTCATCAGGGTCAAGCTCCAAGGTCCCCCTTTTCGGACAGGAGAAACCGGACCTACTCGTTCAACGAGACACATGTCCCAGTTACTTCCAAAGTGCCTTGGAGCATGGGATTCTATGTTTTCCTGAGTGCAGAATGCAAGATGAGGAAAACCTCACCGATCTCCCTAAATACTGCCCCTATCACCGGATCATGGGGATTACTCTCAAGCACTGCTATGTGTCCAAAGACTATCTTTAAGATCAAGTAGAGAACAACATAATCTGTTTAGGCCCAGCTCTGGCATATGTGGCATTCATCTTCACGGGGCCAGATAGGAGAAGTGACAGTGAGGGTGAGTGGCATCTGGTTTCTAGTCACGAGTCAAAGAAGTATGGTGACTGGATGGCTTTTAAATCAGTCTCCCATTCCCATGGTGTTATTTGTGAACGCTTGAATCTTCCATAGATTTTAGAAGCCACAAAAATAATTTTTCATCACTATCTCTTCTGTTTTCCTCCCTGAAGAGAAAACACCAGCGATGTAAGGGAAAGCAAAGTCCCCCGCTAATGAAATCCTCATCCTCTACTCTCGGTGACATCATGAACCCGAATATGCTGATTACTCCAAGAATCCATATATTAGTGGATGACTCATCGAGTGACAGTCAAGGGAACACCTCGGTTAACATCGTAGAGCTGGTAAACCTCTACATGATTAATGAAGATGAGGAGTGCCAGGCAGACCCTCCCAATGTCCCCAGTCGTTGTCAACATCAACAAAGTTGCAACTATATGGGCCATTGATGTGCCTCAATAAGTACATCCAGAAAGGATGTGCACGCAACCAAAACTAGACAGTAGGCCCAACGTAGAGCTCAATGTATGCAACCTTCTCATTTGATGACATCAGGCCCGCCTTCTTCCCCTTTCTTGTTATTAGATCAGGTGGAGCCACCTCGACCATGCCATGACTAGCCACACCCTACAACAAGCCGGTCTCAGTCATTTGGTCCTCATCTAATAGCCACTCTATGGGATTCGACTAGTGAACAAAGCGATATTCCTAGTACAAGTCAGCTACCGACCTAGTTAGTAGGGCCCACCACACCTCCTGACAAAGAGCAACCTCTTGTATGCATAAGTTAATTCTTGGAATGGATGTATGATGTTCTCAAGCATCTTGCTAGCATTCCATCAAGGCTATCCATCCTTAAGGACCTTCACCTGCCGTCAGATATGCATGAGGTCCTCGCCGAGGCTTTAAGAAGCCCCATCCAGTTTGAAACAGAGGTAGCAACCGTAAAATACTTTCATGCTGAGGTGTTTGAGAATGATGAATTCCAGGCCATCATCCCATTTTCTAGAGAAGATTAAGGATCTACCATACAGGGGAACATTCACCCACTTTACATCACTGGACATTTCAATGGCGTGGAGGTTCATTGCTGTCTTGTCGACATGGGCTCTGGGATTAACCTAATCCTGACTCGGAAAATGTGGAAACTGGTATTATTTGAAGATGATCTGAGTCCCTCTAACCTAATAATCCAAGGTTATGAAAGAATAGAACAAACTCTTGTTGGAAATATCCACTTGAAGACCCATTTCGATGGCCTACTTTCCAGAACCAAATTTATGGTTGTGTCCCAGGAAACCGCCTAAAATGCTTTGATGGGAAGTCCATGGCTCCACCTGCATGTGGCAGTTTCCTCATCATTCGACCATTGCCTCATGTACACCCTTAATGGCCAAGTGGGCGTGCTTTAAGGTTATGCATCACCCTTTTCCTCTAGTGAAGCCCACTACTTAGATTTAAACTACTATAATAGAAAATACAAGAAGATTCAGACTGATGAGGTTGAGCATGCCATGGTTATGACCAACCCATGGACCGATCTAGATGATTCCTATGTATTTAAAATCCATAAATTGGAGGCTACAACCCCAGACATGGGGCAATGCTTCATTGTTTCTGGAACAAAGGGGAGGATGGTCCCTGGTCAATGATATGTTGGAAGATCACTTCATAATCCTACACAAATTAGGCTCAGGTGATCCCAGAGCCTCATAATCATATAAGATATTAGGATTTCCACCCCATGGAAACATCAATACATCATACTTTCTTATTTCATCAGGCCAAAATTACCCAGCTCAATCTGACGCACCACTATTGCTTCAATATCATCAAGCAAGGCCCCTTGGGCCGAAGGTCAGATGGGATCAGATCGACAGAATTCATCACTATGGTTGAAATAGCATAGGAGTCCTCTGATACAGTGTCTACTGTTGCTCAGGTGGGTACCAGCCTCCCGTGAGGATCTGTCAACTCAGAAGAGACTCCTCCCACTAAGGATTCCCCCTCCATAGGAGAAGAAGAGGATTTAGAGGATTCTCCCCCCACCATTGAAGAGGGACTCTCCACCACGATTGATAAGTTGGTACAGGCGAACCTCATTTTCAAGGAAAACCCAAAACCCACATTGATCAATGTCACCATGCCCCTCGAGGAGAAAAAACAATACATATAATTTCTAAAGGAACATTGTGATGTATTCTCCAGGAGTTATGATGAGATTCTAAGACTCGATCCCCAAGTAGCTGTCCACCACCTCGATCTCCCAACAAATCATCGCAGGTTAAAGTAGCCTCCTAGGAATATGCACCCCTCTCATTGCTCCATGGTTGAGGTAGAAGTTGATAAGATCCTCAGATTCAATTTTGTTAAGGAGGTCTAGTACCCAAACTGACTGGCCAACATTTTGCCAGTAAGGAAGATGAATTGATAGATCAGAGTCTACATCGACATCTGAGATCTCAACCGTCATTTTCAAAGGATTATTTTCCACTTCATGGGACATAATGGTTGGTCGACACTACAGCTTGATTCCAAGACCTCTCTTTTATTGATGGGTACTCCGGTTATAACTGAATTCGAATGACCCCTGATGATGAGGAGTCTACAGCCTTCAGGACGCCACCAGGTACTTTTTGTAACCAAGTCAGGCCATTAGTTTTAAATAATTCATGTACCACCTACCAGTGGGAAATACATTGCATATTTATGTTGATCCTCAGAACGTCGGTGGAATGCTATGTGGACGATCTGGTGATCAAATATCACCAGCTTTGGGACCATATCAAGGACCTTGAGAAATTGTTTGGCTTCCTCCATTCCCATCACCTAAATATGAACCCATTCAATCATGACTTCGGTGTCACCTCTATAAAGATTATAGGCTTCGTTGTCAGATATTGGGGAATTGAGATCAACCCATAGAAGATCAATACCATTAGATAGATGTCTACTCTGAGAAACATTTGGGAAATTTGAGGTTTCTAAGGCCACTTAGACTATATACGCCGATTCATCAGAAATTCTTACGAAAAGTGTAATCCCTTTTCTCAGCTCATGTTGAAAGGCACACTCTATGAGTGGCATGAAGAATGTCAGACTACGTTCAAGGAAATCAAGCAATATCTGCTTCATAATTCTGTTTTAATTCCACCTGTCTATGAAAATATATTGTTCCTTTATGAGACCACCTTGGAATGATCTCTTGGTTCCCTTCATTCCCATAATAACAATGATGGAAGGGAAAAGAGCCACAAATACCTCAGACACATGGTCCTCGATACAGAGACCAGATACTCTCCAATCGAGAAGAGCTTCTGTGCACTCGTATTCACAGTGTAGAAGTTGTGTCATTACTTACAGCATCCTAAGGTACAACTGGTGTCTAGGGTAGATCCCCTAAAGTATATCCTGAACTGCCCATGTTGATTGGTTGACTAGCTCGATGGGCGGTAATCATTCAGCAGTTTAGTATCAGGTTTGTACCATAGAAAGATATCAAAGGGCAAGAATTGGAAAAACTTCTTTACCGCCAATCCAGATTCTACTGACCAGTCCCTGGATCTCAATATTCCTGATGATGTGAATCTCTAGGTAGACCATGCCTTTCCATGCTGGAAAATGAACTTCGATGGTGATCCCCAGAGCTCCAATGGAAGGACGCTCAATGACCCCATACTAAATAGAGTAGTCCTGGGTATCATATTCATTACCCTATCATAAGCCATTCTGCCGTATTCATTCTTGTTGTTAGAAGGCTGCAACAACAATGAGGCAGAGTATCAGGCACTCATCACTGGCCTCAAGCTAGCCCTCGAGATTGATGTTCCCCATTTTTAGGTGAAAGGGGACTCTGAACTAGTCATAAAGTAGATCAATGAGGAATGTGTTGTTATAATCCTAGAGATCGTACTACTTTTTGAGCACAATGTATAGCTAATGGTCGAGTTCCCATCTCGGCCAGGAGTTTCTCATGTTCCCCGATATCAGAATGTTAGAGCTGACACTCAGGCCAGCCTAGCTGCGTCACTTGCGGAGCCCGAGAAGGATGAACTGATTATCCATGCGGCACATCAAAGTGTCATTTCTCTTGTTACTCCAGGTGACAATAACAGTATGTGGGTATGACACCTTACCATCGACACCTCCATGTCAGGACATCCAGATCCCCTGGATACAGTGATTGATGTAATTCCTTACTGGAGATTCCCCTTTGTTGAGTGTCTTCATAATGGTAATCTCTCAACAGTTATGGACGATAATGAGTGAATTGGATGTCATGATCTACAATTTACCCTCCAGGACGGTCCCAGTTGTGAGTAGATCCTCCACAAGTGCTGGTTTTATGGGTTTTTTTCTTACTTGCATTCAAGGAGCCGAGATTTACCAAGTCATGGAAGAGGTTCATGACTGTTCATGTGGGGAACATCAAACTGATCCAAAACTATCTCACGAGATCCATAGGATGGGGTAATTTTGTACCTCTATGATCCATGACTGCATCGAGTTCACCAAAAGGTTCCATGCATGCTAGATTCATTGTGACTTCATGCATCGACCGCTAGAGCCTCTCTACTCCACCATGTACTCTTGGCCATTTGTGGCATGGGAACTCGATGTTGTGGGACCATATCCACCAGTAACAGCTTGCCAGTGTAGATTCATCCTAAGTGCTACATATTTCTTCTACCAGTGGATAGAGGTAGTCCCACTCAAGGAGGTTAGGGCCCATTCCATCATTGAATATGTGAGGTCCAACATCATTTATTGATTTAGAGTCCCTCACACTGTCCTCACTGATTACAATACGAACTTATAAGAAGATGAGCTGATGAAATTGAATGCTAAGTAAAACATCCATTCTAACTAAACCACTTGTTGTCATGTGCAAGAAAATGGACAGATCGAGGCATTCAGCAAAATCCTCTCTAACATTCTGCAGAATATCGATGGTCGGAATAAGAGGAGTTGGTCGGACAAGCTCCTCAACACCCTCTGGGATTATCAAATGATGACTCATAATTCCACTCAGGTGACCCCGTATACCCTAGTATATGGGACAGAGGCCATCCTACCTATCATGATTAAATTTCCTTAATTGCAAATATCTATCCATGATTAGCATGAAAAAAATAAAGTAGCAAAAATCTATCTGGCTAAGTTGGAAGCACTCGACGAGAACAGGCCTCGTGCCGTACACAATCTGGAAAGGCATCAGAACAAGATAGCTAGAGACTTTAACAAAAACATTCACCTTTGTTCCTTCTTTCAAGGTAACTTAGTATTGGATCTGATGGAACTAATGATACCTGGAAGGAAACCACCCATGTTGGAACCCAAATGGGAAGGACCTTACATTTTTCACAATTTTTACTCGAATGGAGTATACTCGCTGGTTAAAATGGATGGTGAGTGTATAACTCCTCCCACCAATTCCAAGTTCCCCAAGAAATAATTTTCCTGATCCCCCCTTTATCATGGTCCTTCATAACCTTAAACTTTACCATCCTACATGACCCCAAACTATGTGATGGTCCCGCATGACCCTAATCTACATTATGGTCCTACATGACCTTAATCTATCTAGTCCTGCATGACCTTAAACTGTACAGTTCTGCAAGACCTTAAACTGTGTTTCATCCTGAATGACGTTAAACTGCATCTCAAGAACTACATATTTCTTGATTACCATCCTCATGGGATATGTAGGAATGCTCAGACACCCCATCTAGAGTCCAGCCCATGTTTCCTCTATAACGATCCCCTCTTGGGAATAGTTCTTTTGGAGGATCCCACATGGCGTCATATTGGATTATTTTTCCCCACCCATGTTAAGGTTATAATGACTACACCATGTTCCCTCCTTCATTCTTCTAATCCTCCCACGTCATTAACATATGACTTTAAACTACGTGGCTCTTCTAGAACTACGTGTGGATTTATTCCCACCCTCATGGGATTCGTAGTACCACCCTGACATTTCATCCGTAGGCCCCACCCCAAACTATGGGAACACCCATTGAGACGAAACACATGGTTTGGTGTGGAATTTTTCCCTCATTCATTTCATGTTCACCAGGAACGTACCACGTATCCCTCTCCTCTGAAGATCTCTATCTCTTCTACTGTTTAAAATTATTTGAAATTGTATGGGCGCATTTATTCTCTACAAACCCCATCACTTGGGTTCCCATTATCTTTCACATCCGAAGGGCCCCCGGAACAACAATGATACTTAGCCTAAGGGCTCTCCTATCATTTCAGGCCAACACCTTAAAGGGTTTTAGACAACATATTGACACAAGTACCATGTTGCAAATATGGTCACTAGTCGATGCTCATTTTTTATTCTCATTTCAGGTCACATGATATAGATGATGTGTTTTGAATATTTTCAACAACTTTCCTCTATCGTTGTCACCACCCCCATATGTCCCAATCATGGATTGTAGTGGTTCATTCTTCCCTACCGTCTCTCCAAATCTCGGTCTTCCTCGAGTAAGATTGTAATTCTAGCTGTCAGACCCTGATGCGATGAGGAGAGACTTGTCCTACTCTTTGTTTCCCACATCAAGTATTTATCAGGTGGTCTTCAGGGTTATGAAGAATATACCATCATGATATATCATATGGCTATAATTGGCAGGGATGACCAGTCTCAGGTCCTTCGACTCCTTCGTGCCCCAGAACCAAGTTCTCATTTAGGATTGTGTTGTGCGGTATGAACTCATGTCCTCATTCTGAGTGGGCAATTTCACCATTCCACACATATCCCCTTGAGACATCCCTCCATTCATTTATCATCCATCCTGTGAGCATAGAATTCTCCATCCTTTGCAAGCCCCGTAATTTGGGTTTCCATCACATTCTATATCCAAAAGGGCCCCCGAATGGTATGAATGCTCGGCCCAAGGGTCCTCCTACCATTACGGGCTAATTTATTTGAGGATTGTGTGCAGCAAATTGATAAAGGTCCCATGTTGTGAGTATGGTCAACTGTCAACACTCAATTGTTTGCCTCAAATTTTGGTCACACAAGGGTGGATACTATGTTACGAATCAAGTCAATAGTGGTCTTCTATCATCATTTTTGTTTTGTGTTCTTCCATAGGAATAATTATTTCCCCTCTTTGTCCCAAGAATTTGAAATTAAACTCAGCATACATGGTCCAAGCTCAATGACCATAAACTAAGATCACCATCATCCTCACTGCAAGATGTTAAACTGCAAGTTGGCTGTGAATTTCCATTCAAGGCCCATCCTAAGCTCCCTTAACCTTTCTGTCCCTAGCCCAAGTTCTCACTTAGGATTGTATGGTGTGTTATGGGATTATGTCTTAATTCACGTTGGTTTACTCTCTATGAAATACACATCCTAATATGAGATACCTTTCCTCTATCTTTGTCCTTATCATCATGATGTTAAACTGCATGACACCCCCAAAATTGTGTATGGTTTGATTCCCATTCTCATGGGATACATAGGAATGACCGGACATTTTTTCTTCGGGTCCAACCCTATCACATAGAAACCTCCCTATCATTTTGGCCCCTTGTCATGAGTTCTTCCAGAAGAGGGGTATACGGTGTGGTATGTGATTATGTCCTCATTCACATTGGGTTTATAACAACCACTCCACATACCTCTCTCTATTAAGCAGCCTTCACTCCCTTTCCCTGCTCTCATCTCTTTAAGTCGGGCTCTTCAGCCCTCTCTGGTGATTCACCAATTGTGTCATGAGTACTCAGGGCTAGAACCTAGAGTGTAAGATTCTACCTGGACATGCTTTCACTCATTTTCAGGCTTCGTGTTACCCTTCGTTTGGGCTTCCCATTATTTTTCACATCTAAAGGATCCCCCAAATGGCCTGGATTCTAGGACTAAGGGCTCTCCTACCATTACGGTCCAACTTCCTCAAGGGTTTCAGATGACAAATAGATACACGTCCTGCATTGTTAATATGGTCAGAGGATAATGCTAATTTTTTGTTCCCATATCAGGACACATGATATGGATGTTGTGTTTCGAACAAAATCAATAGTTATACTCCATCGTCATGTCAAACCCTTAAATCAATTAATATTGGTTTAATTATTCACATTATTTTCCACCCCATTATGTCTAAATGGAATTTTGACACTCCTGGAACTATCCCTCAGTGCACATTTTCACTTTAGGAAGACAAAGCTATGATAATGCATCATTCGGGGATCTACACCAACATCCCTATAGAATTAATTCTAGGTATTGCAACAAAAAACCAAATCCTCCCTTGTTTACCGCATCGAGTTTGACTCACATGGGATTAGGAATCGGATTGAGGTATGCTCATACTTGGAAGGATTTCACCTATCTAGTTTGATCACTAAGATCGTAAACTAAGATCTCTTTTAGAACTACGAATGGCTTGAATATCATTCCCATGGGATACATAGGAACACCTAGATATATATTTTTTGGGTCCATCTCGAGTTCCACTAATTTGTCTCTTCTATTCTTCCATCTTGTCCCCAGCTCTTATAGGACCGCACGATGTGGAATATGTTGGATTATTCCCTCATTCATGTTGTTTTTGAAGAAGTCGCACCACGTACGCACCATTCTAGGAATTAGTCCCCCTACACCCTGCCCCACATTGTTTCTTCACGACGTTAAAAGAAACTTTAAAGAACAACGTGTGGCTTGATTCGCATCCTCATGGGATACATAGGAACACCTAGACATCTCGTCTTCAGGTCCAGCTCAACTGTGGGCAAACCTCTCCTATCCCATCTCGTCTAACCTTTTCTAGCCCCTTGGCCTAATGTTTCCTCCTCATAATCGCGTACCGTATGATGTGGACCTCGTCCTAATTCACATCGGGTATGCATTATCATTTCATGCACATTCCCTCTGGAACCTTGCCTCTCCTATACATGTCTGATTCATGTTACATAGAACTATGATTCCTGGTCCCACATGACTATAATTTTTTTTTCTATACCACACGACGTTAAAGTGCATGGTTGGTCCTATCACATGGCCCTAAAACTGTGACCTTATCATCCTGAACGCATGATGAAAAAAAGCACTGCACAGTGATATTCTCTCTCATGGGGGCATCATGTTTGGAATCAGTCACACAACATACCAATAATTAAGGAAGGTATACGACTTGATTCTTGTGGCGATACCTGGACTTTCTATCCTAGGTCCATCACTTCACCAAAAAACAACACTAATTCATCAAAAAGGACAAACAAGATCTATCAAATGCCTCTTATTTTGGTAAAAGGGACATACCCACACAACCTTATTATCTCTGGCACCGATATCTTACCATTCCATTGCAAGAACTATGTTTGTCTTGACTCCCATTTCAATGGGATACGTTGGACAACCCATAAATTTTGTTTTCATGTCCAGCCATGTTTCTTGGAAACCTCCTTATCTTCCTAACCCCCTAGCCTGAGTCCTCCAGATGGGAGGCCATGTGGTGTGGTACAAGATTATGTCTTTATTCACATCGGGTTTATAACAACCATGCCATATAACCCTTCCTCCATAGAGCTCATCATCCCTATATTATAAATTCATATTTTCAAGTCAGATGCTCTTAAGATGAGCCCCTCGACCCAATTTGGATGTTCAAAAATGTGCCTAAGAGAACTATGGTTCATCAACTAAGGTGTTGAATCCTACATAGACATGTTATCACCCATCCTCAGGCTTCATTCCCCCCTTTATTTGGGTTTCCTTCACCTTTCACATCCAAAAGGGCCCTCGAATGGTATGGATACTCAGCCTAAGGGCTCACCTATCATCTCAGGAAAACATCCTCAATAATCTTGAATGAAAAATTGATACAAGTCCTAAGTTTCAAATATGGTCACCGGTCACACTCATTTATTGTTCACATTTTAGGTCACATGATATGAATGATGTGTTTCAAACACGGACAACAGTTATCCTCCATCATCACACCAACCCCATCAAGCCCAAAATATTGGTTACTTGATTCACATTATTTCCAATCCATCAGGCCCATGTGGAACTTTTACACTCTTGGTACTATCCCATAGGGATCATTTTCACATTAGGAGAATACATCTGTGGTAAGGCGTCATTCAGGGCTCTGTACCGATTTCCCCTTCGCGGGTATTCCATGTGTTGCAAATAAATAGTCCACCTTTGTTTCACACATCGATCATAGATCACGTGGTCTTCGGGATTTGGTTGAGGTTTTCTCCCATTTGTAAGAGTTCCTATTCTCTCTGGTCCGGGTTCTATGACCATAAACTAAGATCACGCTACATCCTTGCCGCAAGACGTTAAACTGCATGACATCTTCCAAAACTACATATGGATTGACTCTCATTTTTATTGGATATATAGGAATACCCAGACACATTGTCTTCAGGTCCAGCCTTAGGAATATGAAATCATGTCCTCTCATTCAGCCCCTTGGCTCAAACTCTCTTGGGAACATGTGGTGTAGCGAGTGCCTCATGGGTCCTTATTCATGTTGCATTTTTTTTAAAAGGCGCACCATGTTCCTCCCATGTCTCTTCCCAAACTGGTTTGATCTCTAAGAGATTAAACTAATATCTCTTTCATAATCCTACATGATGTTAAAATTATCTCCCACAACTATGTAGGTGTGACTCAAATCCTAATGGGATATGTAGGAATTCCCAGTCACTTTGCCTCGGGCCCAGCCTAACATTCACTTTTGCCCCCTTGACCTAAATAACTTCCTCCTGGGATATGTGGTGTGTTGTGGATTTCTTATGTCCTCATTCATGATGGGTATAAAGCTACTTCACCACATGCTCCCTTCCTGGGATCTTCCCTTTTACTTTCCATCTGATCGTATGATGTTAAACTGCATGAGTCCATATGTCCTCAGTGCATGACACTAAACAGCGATTCTACCCTAAATATGTTTAGGATGCCGCAAGTTAATCATGGGATGCACCAGATCTGTTCCCAAAGAAGTCCTTCTCTAATGTATGTTTGATCCATGATCATATGGATACACCCACCTAATGTTTCATCATCACAGTGGCATGATTTCAAGAGTTTTGGACTCCATTTGAACAACCCATCACTCCAACTTCATTATTTGTGTGTCCTTCATTCGGACCCTCATCCTCTTTCACTTCTAAGGGAACCCCCTAACAATATGGATGATTGGCCTCTGGATCACCTACTATCCTAGGCCATCATTGTGGATGAAAAATGGATGACATTTCAAGTCATCCCCCGTGTTTTGATCATGGTCAGCGGTCAACCATATTGTATTATCCCCATTTTAGGATAACGCAGTAGGATGTTGTTCCTTGAACATGTTGAATAGTTATACTTCATTTACACACCATCCTACAGTGTTTTGAATTTTGGTTATCATGATTCACACATTTCACTCCCCTATGTTCAGATTAATTCCAACACCCATGGAATTACCCTGCTCGGGAACTAGTTCACATTGGTGAAGTGAGGATTTGATTGTTTGGAGGTCCTCATCCTCTAGCCGGGCCTCCCCCCTTTTCTTTACAAAAATCTAAATTGGTTTTTGATGACCCCCAGATGCCTGAAGCATCGTTTTCACTCTTACATTTTGGTGGAATAATAATGTGGTCATCCCTTGTTTCTCACACCAGGTCCAACCCATGTGAGATTTGGGATGGATCGATGGACGCTCCACCGATATGACAGGAAAGCAACAAACCAATACAAATAAACTTAACTCATGCATGCATCTGGCATAAAACAATTAATGCATGAAAGTAGGTTTGTGGGTTTGTAATCATTACAGTACTCGAGGGTCGATCCCTCCCATGGATGGGTAAACCCAGTAAAAAGAGCGTTGCAGCTCCACCACCCTCAGGCTTGTGGTGTCAAGATTTTTTGTCACCTGTTAAGATCATGATCATCCTTGGGTGCAATGGGGCACAATTCATCAACCATGATCTATGCCTATTCTACGACAGTTCGGATGAAGGTCATTTCTGCAGAGGATTTCAATATGTGTTCTTCGGAGTCTGCTAGCTGGGCCTTAAATCGAAATATTAGCTCCGATTACACATTGAGGGAGGATTATTGATCATCCTCCTAGATTTTTATCCACTAAACCTCTTTTTTTAGCCTCCTGGAGCTTGTTGATATTCATTTAATTCCCCCGTTTCCATCCCACACCGAGGCCACAATAATACTCCCAAATCTTCTCCACCATAAGATCTCATATGAGCATGTGGGGATGCTGGGAATCCACTCCCACAACACATAGTTCACAAAGCTGCGAACGAAGTCTATCCATCTCATCAATCCATTTCACCAGGGGGGTGCCATCAATGAAGTTCTTGATCATCTTTAACGATCGGTGATAGACTATTTTTCTATCCTCTTCATCAGAGGTTGTATCATCCCAATCGGCATGGTTGGTAGGCTCATATTTGAGGAACACCCCCATGAAATCATCAGTAGGGTCCGTATCTAGTGTTAGATTTGGTATAGCGGGTCCTGGGATGTCTGATTGATCCTCATCGTTAGATACCACCTCAATGATCTCAGGTTCAGCCCCACTAACGACCACACTAGTGATTAGAAGTATCGCTGCATGGTCGGTTAGGATCTCCAACTCCATGATCACCAATATTACCCTGGTAAAGGTGCCACCATAATCCCCAACCAAACTCTCCAAGGAGGCCAACAACATTTGAAGGACTGCGCATACCAAGAGGGGCACAGATGTCGTTATCCTGGTCAATGAGTGGTAGTCAGAAATTGTGTGAAGGAAACATATAGTGGTCAATATCTTGGTCTCTTTCCTAGTTTGTTGTTATGGGGACGCTGAGATAAGTCCCTCTATATATTATAGGGATGTTTGAAAACTCTGGGGGGAGCCATCTACGGTGACCTAGCCCCGCTAGGTGCACTAATCGCCATAGTAGCTGGCACAGATCCAAAAGGCCCTGTATCTGCATCTGCTGTAGGCGAGAGTGGGTTTGGTGTATGAGGTTCTCATGAAAAGTTTAATTATTAGTGAGGAATTAGAAATGACCTAGAAACATACCCTAAGGAATGGCCTTATGATGTTACCTCCAGGCCCTCTACAAATTCTTGAAGATCTGAGCCTCAGTCACCAACTTCGCCTTCCTCCAATGGGCTCCCTCTACCAGCCTCCGCCCCCGAAGAGGACCCATCTGACTCTTTTAATAGAGGAAATAGATCTCTTAGTTCACCAGCCGATAACTGTATATGGGTTATTTTATCTAACAAAACCTTCACCTGATCTATCATTAGATGTGGGGCACCACAGGAGTGAACAAAATCCTCCAACTCAGTCGGGTATCGCTCCTCCTCTTCCTGGGATACTACAAGGCCATCCCTATTAAGGAAAATTCATAGCAAGTCCTTCCTGATATGGTTCAAGTAGTTCCACATCTCATATGAGCTGAGAAATTTCTTATTGACATACCAAATGTCCCAATCCTCCGAGAAGGCAGCATTCTCCAACATGCCTATATGCCGCAGTTGCTTCCCCAAAGCTTGGGTAGACATTCTATGGAATCCTCCTGGTGGCCTCCCCTCTAGATAGCTCTATTCTTCTGAAACCACCGGGATTGCTGACATCGCTAGATCCATTTCCTATATCTACCCCTAAATCGGTATGGGCTTTTCCACCACAGTATCCTCACCACTACGGGATGCCCTTGCTACCTTCTGAACTCAGCCACAAGGTTTGGGAGGCACACCATCACTGACCTGAATGGTCGTATGCTTCACTATCTCCCCCAAGTAGGCTGCTTCCCATCTTTTGGAATACTCATTAACCAACCCAAAGATGGCCATGCGTAGAGGCAGCTCATTTTGAATCTTTCTATGATCCCATGTGAACATGAGCCACATATGCCTCATCACACATGGATGTTCTTTGTGGCACACCCCTAAATAGACCAGTGGGATCATCTGCTACATACCATGAAATTTCTGGGAAAATTAGAGTGGTGTGTACAGCTTGTAGAGAGGCTCACGGTATACTCTCTCCACCAGGACTCCTCCTCGAAAGTCTAGGAGATAGGACCAGTTCCCTTTCATTCTTTGGACATCATCAGTAAAAGAACCTGTTGGCCATGGGAAAGGATGAATGTTGAATTCCTCTATCTTCCAGATGTGGTTCAATACCACTTGCTTAGTCAGTTTGACCAGAAGTCTCCCTGTGACATTCATAATGTATTGAAGGAAGAAAGATCCTATACAAGAGATTGGGTTCATATATTCATAATCCCCTCTGATGTGCACTTATATCCCCCATATAGAAGGTGTAATGGTCTGTATATCCTCTATGGATTCTTCCCATTGCTGATATGACACAGTATCTTGTATATCTTGGAGAGCATTGAGATTCCAAGGTTCACCTGCCCTCCTATCGCCAACATGGATGTCATTATAATTGTTCTTGGATGCATGCCCATGTTTGTAACCCTCACTGGAAGGATCCAACCGTAAATGAGAGTAATGATGAATGCCACCAGTCTGACTACTTGTTGCTGCTCATTGCTGACACTGAACCCCTAGGTTTTCCACTAGATATCCTCTAAGAGCCGCTAGTATGAGTGCTCCTTTCCCCATTAATCCCCCTTTGGGAAAGTATGAGACCTCACCAAAAACTTTCTATTTTATCGGATGTTCAGAAAATGTTTGAACCACCATCTGAAGTGGACAACTCTCACTGCTTCCTTTTCCTCTCCCGACACCAGCTTCATCAACACGATCTCAAGTGGATAGATTTTCTCTGGATCCTCCCACTCACCCATAATAGGGAGGAATTAATCATAAATCTAACCCAGTATCATGACCCCTGAGATCTGGTGCACGTCCCATAAAATGATGCCAACCTCCCCGTGGTACAATTGGAAGGTATTTGACCTCGATGAACACCTTCTCAAAAACTCCAACATCAATTTCTTCAGTTGGTAGATAGGAAATTGGTATGCCCAAGCTACCTCGTACAGGCCCACTCTCTTCAACATTGCCCCAAAATCATCACACGAGGCACCTACCAAGTAGGCCCAGGCCCAATAATTTGTAATTCTTGCACCCTGGTGTAGATCCCACTCATCATACAATCCCTTCCCCGGGTTCCTCATGTCAGCCTTCAAGATCATCTGGTATAGAGGGGGGGGGGATGTCTTCAGCTATAATTCCATCCCGTCAACATTTTTCAAATGGTTGTACAGACAATCAGTAATAACTGGTTTGAAGTCATCCCAAGCATGGTTGTCAGCCACCTTGAACCACTGGAACTGGCATGGAATTCACCTAAACCAGTTAGTGGGTTCATCCCTATATGCTTCAGGGAAGAATACGTCATCCCTCATCCCAAATACATATAGGGGGAACCTCTTACATAGTGGATAGTTCTTCTGGATTTTCAACAGTAGATCCACTAGTGAATTTTGGTCAATGTGGCTCCATATCAACTCCCCTAGACCTAAGCTATTTTCCATCTCGTCCCTTCAGGCAACATCCACAAGGACCCCCTGTTAGCCTCCTGGTGATCCATTCATTTTTAATGTTTATGCGTTATGTGGGTTTGGTTTGTGAACTTCTTTCATGGAGCATATTCATGGAGCTCAGTCCTGAAGAAAGTTCGGGGAGTATTTCCCCGGCCTTCAAACATATTTCTCATAGTGCACCGATTTGGAGTCAAAGATTCAATGTGCCCTGCAAAGAAGAAGTCCTGATTCGTGGAGAGCCATCATAGAGTATGCAGTGATTCTCGAATCGAGAGTGCGACACCCCCAAAATACAGAGAAGAGAAATGTAAAAATAGAGGTAAGCTCCAATTTTTATAGGCGAGGACCCAAGGTGCTTCCTGGCACGTCCAATCCACAATGAGCTTTGTAGTGCATCCGATCCACGATCAGCTTCGCTGTGCACCATCCCGTGTGTGCTGAAATGTCTCGCAATCCCCCTTCATGAGTCACCTTTGTGGTTGACCGAGGAATTTTGTCAATTGACCATCCAACATTGGCCCTCATTTTCTCTTCATATAAATATATGAGGGGGATCATTTGTTGATGACAAAATCAAGGAAAAGAAAGAACAAAAGGAAAGCAATAGGGGCTGCCCTGCAAAGACTGCTCACGGAGCCCCCCATAGCCCCGCAGCCGGTGCAAAGCTCCCCCTTCACAAACCCACCACAGAGTAAGGTGATAGGATACTCTGTAAACCAATTTGATGTTTGAAACCCCACTGCGGAGCAGGGAGGTGGGATTCCTCGTGAACCCCTTTGACATTCGCTAACTTCTTGTGTAGTAAGCTCTATCTTCACACTGAGCAATCATTGCTTTGCGACACCTCATTCCTTTAAATACCATGTTCCCCTTGATCCCAAAGGATGGATCCTCCGACCTTTCGCCTTCCAAGCTCCCACACCAGGAAGAAATTTCTACTCTATGAACAATAATCTTTTCAAGGTACTTTTTCATCATGAAGTGCCTTCCCCTTTGCGTGAATTCCTCCCCTCTTTAAAGAGGGATTCCATTCATGGAGCCGACATACCTATATGAAGGAAAGAGATCCCCAAGGGGACTTGGGTCATCACTGAGTGTTTATGCTTCGCGAAGTACCCTTCTTACACATGTGACCCACGTGCTAAGGCGTGGTCATTGTGCTTCGTGAATCACATTCCATTACAATTTTATTCTTCACATGGAACCCTAGCTTCATGAGGCTTTGCTCCATGAATTGCTTTCCACTTTGTGAAACACCTTCCATATGCACCTATTCCCTATGCCTAGGCTTAGCGACTTCACTTCGCGAAGAACATGCCTTCACAAATCCCATTCACTTCATGGAGAATCAGAGCTTCACAAGGCTTATACCAATGAACTCATTTGCTCTGAAACTCTTTTTCCAATGCACCCCTTTTGGTTTTCACAAAGAAATTTCAAGGTCCCTTGGGAGATGCTTCCCATAGCATTACTTTTCCGCATGCTTCGTCGCATTGGCATGCTAGAGACTGTTGCTTTTTTCAAAGCCACACTAATGTGGACCCCAATGGATCACTCCATAGAACCCCCCCCCCAACATGAAATTTTCGATTCCTTCCTTCCCTCAAGGGAAAGAGGGTATTTATTTTTTCAGTATTAGGGGTGCGGAGTGCACCCACCTTGTCTGAACTGTGAGATGTTAAAATACCAGGAACCATAGTCTCCTACACATGACGTTAAACTATGGCCTCACCCCATGCATCATACTGGGGGTGCCCCATCTCGGACAATTTCTATTCCCACTGGTCTCTATGGGAGTGAAATCAATCCTCACATGGAATGAGATCCTCTTTATGGGAGCGACATTTTTCCATAGGGACAGGGAAACCTCCTTGTTTTATGACCCTAGATTTTATTGCAGGAGGCATCACCCCCGCTCCTCTTATCATCTTCCTTACCAAAGACTAGAGGAGAGATGGGAATTGGGACCTTCATTATCTTGTCACTCTCCTGTTGGGATTTGTCACCACCCTGGCCTCCACCTAGGAGTAAGTCCCAATCTCCATCACCCTAGGTAGCAGACCACGCGTAATCCCCTCTTTTATCTTTGGGAATCCATGAGTGTAATCTTCACAACCATCCCAAACTACGTGGACTTTAATCCTTTCCAAGGCAAGGAATGTAATAAGCCTCCCTGAATTTCAAGCCCAAAAACCATTGGTCCTGACCATCTTCATGTCAGTTCCCACCATTCCCGAACTACGTGGACATTGATCCTTGCTAAGGTAAGGTGCATAGGAAGCCTCCCTAAGGTTCAAGCCCAAAAACCATCGGGTAGCCTTGAGTGTAATCCTCACAACCATCCCGAACTACTTGGACTTTGATCCTTTCCATGTCATGGTACGTAGGAAGTCCACATGAGGTTCAAACCTAACAACCATCGGGAAGTCTAGAGTGTAATCCACACAACCATCCTGAACTACATGGACTTTGATCCTTACTAAGGCAATGTATGTAGGAAGACTCCCTGAGGTTCATGCCCATCAACCATTTGTCTCGGCCATCTTCACATCAGTTACCACCATTTTTGAACTACATGGATTTTGATCCATACCATGGCAAGGTACCTAGGATGCCTCCCTGAGGTTCAAGCCCAACAACCATTGGTCCGGACCATCTTCACGTCAGTTTTCCAACACCCATCCTGAATAACGTGGACTTTGAACCTTGCCAATGCAAGGAACATAGGAATAATCCCTAAGGTTCAAACCCAAAAACCACTAGTTTCGACTCCTTCACACAGGATCACCATCATCCCACATGACATTAAACTGCATGCCCCCTTTTCATATAGCACGATGTTAAACAGCATCCACCAGCCCGTACTACATGGGCTTTGATCCTTTTCTTCTAGACAGGGTACGTAAGAAGCCTCCATGAGGTTCAACCCCATCCAATGGTAAACTGTTGTGACCCCATCCGGCGGTAAGTCGTTGTGATCCCCATATAGTGATAAGTTATTGTGATCCCATCCAATGGTAACCCATTTTTACCCCATCCAATAGTAAGTCGTTCTGACCCCATCCAGTGGTAAGCCATTGTGAACCCATCCAGTGGTAAGCCAATGTTACCCCATCCAGCAGTAAGCAATTGTGATCCACATCCAAAGGTAAGCCATTTTAGTTCCCTAAATTGGGACCTACATTTCTGGTCTACCCCTATGGCATCAGACCAACTCTCAGGCCTCAAATCACACGTATGTCCCAACATGTCATTGAGTCATTGTCCTTCGCACGCCCCCCAATTTCAAGCTCCAGCCTGTAGGTTCCACTTCCTCCGAGTCCCGTTCATATGGTTCACCTCCTTAGGTGTCCCATCTCTTCATGAACTATGTGGACTTTTATTCCTTGCCACGGGGATATGTATGAGTTCTCTTCGTGGCTCAGTCTCAACCTCACCATTGTCCTCAATTCGACTCATTCTCATTCTCCATCCAATTCATTTAACCTTCTATCATCCATCCTGATTCTTATCTTGGCTGCCACTTCCTGGTGAGATCATGCCATTTCACTGCCCCGCATTAGTGTTTCCCCTAGGGGTAACACCCATCTGATCCACTCTAGTCAGTTTTCCGATCAACCCGATCCATCTCCGCTAGACGTTAAAACTGTGACATACCCTATGTTAAACATGGGAAGTTGAGGAAAACCTCAGATACATTATAACAACATGTAATTCCCTGCATTTTATGTGGGATTCCTTCAGCTTATGTGACCTTGAGATGTCCTATGATAAGGGGAAGAAACCAAAACTTTCTAGTGTTCCAGAGTCGAGACACTCTAGTGATGTCCAACATGACTAGACCCCTTAGAATGTCCTAACAGAAGTAGTGTAATTAACAGGTGTCCATGAAGATATGGATTTGGGAGGAGTTTCACGAATAATGTCTTAAGTCTATAAGGGAGACCCGGATGAGGTGACAAGTTCCAGGGAGGAATCCACGTAATGAAGAACCGACTTCACATCATCATGTTTCAATCAAGGAGAAAACGTCCCTAAATAAGAGACAAATTCCACCCCCTTTGGTATTTGAGAATGAGGGGCAACAGTCAGTGCGTCTTCATCATCCTCCAATAGAAAGATGTGTGTTCCCCGATGAAAGCGTCAAAAACAGGTGTAATAAATTTCAAAATAAAAAATATTTTAGGTACTCAACCCATCACCTCTAATGGAGATTTTATTATTTTTTAGAGAAGATATAACTCATGATTTTGTGATCTGAAATGATAGTCAATCTCTCACAACAAGGTAATTTAACCAACTCTTGAGATAATGCATCACCTATGCAAGTTAAATATAATGACTAGGATATTTATTCTCATTTTTTTATTTTTTTAATAACCATAGGAATCTATGTAATCACATTACATGAGTACAGAACCTAAACATAAACCCGATGAATCAAAAAAGTCTACAATGCCCTGAACATCCTCTGGAAGAGGTAATATTAGAACAAAAATCAACTGGTTCTTTAAATAATGAAAATAATTCTGTCATTTTAATCACATAGAAGCTATACTTCCTTCTGAGTGAGGGTGGTCAATGGAAAATCCAACTTCAATAAATATGTAATGAACCAATGATAATACCCCACCAATACCAAGAAGAATCAAATTGAAAAAACTTTTTGTGACTAATCCCATATCATAATGGATTTCACCTTCTTAGTATTGAATGAAATACCATGTCTTGAGGCCACATATCCAAATAAAATCACTTCTTAGATACATAAATTACATTTCAATATATTGACATAGAATCAGAAATTTATAAAAATTTCTATAACTAATCTTAGATGACACACATAGTCCTTCTTTGTCTTAGAGTAAACCAATATGTCATCCAAAAGAACCACCATAAGTGAATTGAGATACTCATGGAATTTCATGTTCATTATTCCCATAAATTCCATATCATCATTGGATATAAAAAACACATAACAAGTTACTCATAATCGTCATAACTACTCCTGAAGGAGGTATTTAGGATAACCAATTAATTTATTTTCAAATATTGTTAACCATACCAAATATAAATATTTTAGAACTAATTCACCCCTTTCAACTAATAAAACAAACAATTGATATGAGGAAATTCATATTTGTTCTTCATCATAAATACATTGAGTTTTGAGAAATCAATGAAATATAGAATTGTTAAATCTATTTTTATTTTAAAAAAGGTAATTCATTTCCCAAGTTAACAAAATCAAGTAAATGAGGCCTTTATCCTTCAGATCATCCAAATGATTCATCAACTCTTTCAGTTCATATGGTTTCATTCAATATGTGGGAATCTAGATAGGCTGGTTACTCTACCTCTCTTACTAGTGGAAAGACAAAAATATCTGATAGAGACATATAGGGAAAATTGAAAACCATGGGAGAAGGAACAATACTTATAGACTCTTTCTCCCAATCATAATAAAACACATATATCAATCTATCCAACTTTATAAACGGTGGTCTAGCTCTACTTGATCTTAGGTCCCATTCCCCCTTTAAAACCTGGGACACACCATCAGGGGTAATAAAATAGACCCATAAAATATAATAATAAATTTTTTGCTTTAGGGGAAATAAACTAATCCATCCTGAGAATGGAATCAAGTGGTTTCATGTAGAGAACCAAAAAATATCAGGTGATCTTGATCTATGAGAAAGACAAAATACAATAAGGGCATCAAAGACCCTACTCTCTCTTCATTCTAAGGGGTGTAGTGGTAACTATAACATAATACATAAGCATTGTAGGAAGTTTTAAATAATTAAATATTCATTATTATATAAAATAATTATATGAACCAATATTAAATTAAGTGGTCACTAAAGGTGAAGTTATAGTGATGGTACCTCTCACCATCATTGGACTCATATGAGCTTCCTCTGGAGACTCATCCACTGAGTAAAGAATCCTAATTTTAGATTCTTATCGTTGGAATCCCATATTAAATAATATAACTTCATAAAATTATCTTTATGAGATGATGATATAATTCCACTGTATAGAGATAAATACATTAAAAACTTATGCATGTGGCTTTAAAAACCCCATGAACCGCATATCTCTAGTGCCTTAGTAGAAAATAACATCAAATTCTCAACCTTTACAATTTAAAATAAAGTAAAGCTAACAATTGGAAACACTATATATTTTTTGGATAATTCTTAATGTTTTTATACTCTATGAGAATCATCTTTATTCCTCTTTCCTTTAATTTAACTAACTTACCTACCAATAGGAGTAAGATGAACTATTTTCAACCCTGACTTACCATTCAGTTCATTCTCAACCATCAATGCCCTATCTAGAACATCTCCTTAATATGTGAGATTAATTGTAAAAACATGATATATAATATCATCTCACGGACACATATTAAGTATTTAATCTTTAAGATTCTCATTTGTCACTGCCTTTAAAGAAAATGGAATAAGTACATAAAAGTGATTTACATACTTAGTCACTATCAAATCACATTGTTAGGGGCTGAAGAACTCTAAGGAATTTTCCAAAACCCTCAAATATAGATATTTTTTTTTGAAAATATCAATAATGTATTTACAATATAAGATTTAATTTTTCTTTATCATAACCATTAAATCCAACCACCACCTGCTAGGCCCTTCATGCTAAAAGGTATCACCTTTCACCTTAATTGAATATATATTTTTCAATAAATAAAAAATACTTTTTTTTTTTTCAAATAGTCCAATTCGTCTTTAGGATCATTCAATCCTTCAAAATATGGTTGTTTCAATCAAAGAACCTCACTCACATGATATATACATTCATCCCTTTGAGGTTTCACCACTAGATATTTAATGGGAATAGGAGAGACTGCCTCTCCTATATCTTGGATGTCATGTACATTTATCTCAACAAGGTTATAACCAATATGAGGTTTCTCTTGACATTGTCCATCGACATCCCCATCCTATGGTATGTAAAAATTTCTTCTTTCGGGGAATGGTACTACACAAAATCAACATGAAACATGAAAAAGTTATCAGAGATACTCAAATCATCAACATAATAACAAAATAAAAGAATATTAATTACATCCAATAGGATTCAACTTTTTTGGATTTCAAAATACATAGATCATGTTTTAAAAATAACAGAATATGATCAATTAATTCCATGTAGATTATTTTCCAAAACTCCCATGCTGACATAAGGGTCACTAAAATGAGATCTTGTGAGTCACTCGCTCATAATTACCACTTAAATCTTAGAAATCATACCTTTAAAATATGGACACCATGTAAATATGATCAAGCATTAACATATGATACCATTTTTTCATGAACCATACAAAATAACATGGTATAACAGTACCTGATTCGAAAGTAACATGGAATGAAGGGTGTTCTCGATCCTCACGGGCTGGATACTAGCACCTGGGAATCCACAAAAGGTAGTGGGAATGATTATTCCCCAATAAAAAAATATTAATTCATATAACTGTGTAAGATAAAACTGATAAAAGTTGATATGAAAAACACTCCTCAAGGAGAAAAGATTACCATGAGTAGATATATATATATATATACCAATGTAAAACATCATTAAAAATACAATAAAACATCCATCAAGATAAAAAATCAGAATCTCTATGTAACATGTTGGTCAAAACTCCACCACTCTTCATTATCACCTAATGTCCCCTGGATCAAGCACACCCACCACCAAAAAGTGGTAATTTAAATTTTCATAGACCTGGAATAACATAATCTAAAAATTCTAGAAGGAAAAGGTAGTGTGTAAGAAAAAAATGCCAGTAGGATTTCACCAAATATTCCCTAAGAACAGCTATATCAAATAGACCATATATGATTTAGTTTTAATAGAAAATTTAGGGAAATTCATTTTAAACATCCATTCAGAACATGATTTCAAATCAAGTTGATGTAGAATAGATCCAAAACTACATAATTGAACATTTCAATAAATCAGGGTGGACTGAATGAAACAAAAAGTTAAATTAAGAGTGGAATATAATAATCAATTCAAATCCATGAACCACCATCATAGTCCTTGAGGTTGGTTTACTTCTTGCTCTAGGAACCCCCCTTACTCAGTCAATAAAACATGTATCAGGGTGTTTGTGTACATCCATAAGGATAATTCCACTTAGTTAGAATCAAAGAACACCTCATTAGGGAAAATAATTCCAAATTTCTTTAGTTAGAGTTATTAATGTTAATATATTTTTAGGGATTCAAGGTCGTAGCATGAATTTCCCAACCACCTACTAACTAATCAATCTCACATGTGCCTTTAATTAATAAATCAATCAAACATGGGAAAATAAAATCAATTCAATTCATCACTAACAATTTATTTTCCCAATTTCAAGTTTCAACATGCCATTTTAACTTCCAAAACCAAATCATTTTCTTTTCATAAAATTCATGAATTTATAAATAATTTTTCATTTAATTACATTTTCTTAAGAATCATCTTTTTATAAAAATAAATTTCCATTTTAGGCCATATTTTATAAAGAAACACCCAATACTTTCAATCCTTTAAATCATGCTTTTCTTTCAAATATCTATACCTTTTGGATTAAAATGTTGAATATAATCAATTTAAATGAAATCAATTGAAAATATATTTCAAATAGAGAATGAAAATAAACGATTAAAATATAGAAAAATATTTATGGTTCCACCTATATTTAATCTCATGATCAATAAATCACTCAACTAAAATGGGAACCACTAATGAAAATCCAAAGGTAAAGAATATAAAAATGTAATTCCTAGAATTGTAATCAATAATATTAAGGATTAGTTTCACCAACAATATGAGGTTTCATCAAACTCAATTGAGGATAGAATATAACAATGTTAGATTTTAAATCAATGAGAATAGAATTTCCACAGAGGGATCAATGACACCAACTGACACTTCGATCCAAGAGGAAAGGGGTTAAATGATACAAAATGGTCTCTACATATCCCTAAAAACCCAAATTTCCATATTAGGTTCCATTAGTAGGTTTTTATTATTTATCATGGGGGGTACATAATTATAATTTTTAGAGGATTAAAAACATGTTCTAACAATTTCATGTGTTAGGCTGCAGGGTTAAGGCTAGCTATGCACCTAACTGTGTTCCCTCATCGGGATTCTTGGAAGGGTAACCAAATTTGGGCACACTATTAGAAAAATTGTGAACCAACCATGTTCTCCCTCCTCATATTCTATGAAAGGGTGCATGGTTTTGATACATGGTTTAAGAAACCATGCATTAACCAGGTATTCACCATTGTCCATATCAACATGGTTTGGGAGGATGTTGTATATTTTGGTTTAATCTTGCACCACCCATAAAAATCCTAAACTAAGGCATATAGTTTTCCTAGAAAATCTGAATTGTTTTATCTAATATATTAAAAATGTTTTCATCCCCTAAAACATCCATAAATTTCAAAAAATTTCTGAAAATGAACCGAGTTAAGATCCAAAAATAGAATCATAAAAATGGTCAAAATTACCTGAAATATGGTAATGATATGTTACATTCTAAACATTTTATTGAAAACCCTAATGACCCAATAAATATTATCATGTTTTCTACAAACATCTTCCCTATGTTTACATAAAATAGATAACCTAATATCACTTGTTTAGGTATGTATGCGGTATCGCCCTTCTCTCAATGAGTTCATAATTTTTTTAGTCAAATATAAATTAGGAGGATAATAATATTTAAAAAATAATGAATAAATATTAGAGATTCCCCTACATTTTCTTTGTATTCATTTTCAATAATGGGGATAATAAAAAATGATAGAATCATATCCTTTATTGAGATAGTTGGAAGGTACATTTACAAAAATTATAAATGGAGAGAATTTTTCCCAATTATATAATAGTTTTATCATTTTAAATAATACTATAATGTTATGTAGAATTTTAGTCAAGTATTTTTACCTAAATTTGAGTGATTTTATTCCACTGAACATGTAAAAGAGATGGTAAGACGTTCTACTACCTTATAGAAAAAGGATATAAAGATACAAGGCATCCCATACATATTATGATAGAGTGTTTTGATCTTCATGGTTCCCTAAAATGTGTTGATAGAGAAAAGACAACTATTTTCAAAATTTTATACGTAAATGTTGGTTATTATGTATAGCTTTTAATATTCCAAAAGGAAGGTGATTGAGTATAAAAATGACAAAATCATACATGATTCCTTGATCATGAGGTATATTATTATTAGTTTCATGATACCTTGGATAAATTTTTGAGTATCTTTATTAGTCATGGAGTTGGTTTGAAATTTTTTTGAATTAATTTGGAAGAAATCTATATTTTTTGTGTTTCATTGATCTTATGAATTTGGAGGGATCGTGAAAAATCATGGAAAATTATATGGGTTTGAAATAAAGGTGAGATTATTTGAATTTGGATCATATGACACTATTATATGACATTGTTTTTGTATATTAGACCCTGTGTTTTCATATAGAGTTCATGTCCAATGTAGAGTTCAACCCAAATTAAGATTGAAAAAGATACTGATGTATAGTTTTGATATAGAGTTTATGGTCAATATAGAGTTCAAACATATGAATAATTGTAAAAGATAGAGATTTCAGAGTAGAGTTATTATGTAGAATTAATATAAAGATAAATTTTTTAAGGGAACTGATTTAGAGTCTCTGAGGACAACATAGAGTTTTGATATAGAATTCCTTGTTGATGATGTGGATTTTTCAAAGATTAAATAGAGTTCTTATATAGAGTTCATATATCAATATAGAGTTTAGGTATGAAGAAAAATTAAAAATTCATGAGAAATTTTTTTAACATTGATTTTTTCTTCAACTACATAACATACATCTTACCCTACTTAAAATTCACAACAATTAGTTAACATTTCTGAACTCGTCAACTACAAAGATAATATTTTTCTAATTGTGAATTATGAATAAATAAATATTAAATTCATGTGACTCTTTTTGACTGATCTTCATGGGTCAAATATTATAAAAAGTTATTGATCAAAATTCATGTAGAAATAAAGGAATAACAATCCAAGGGAGAAGTTAGTGTTTTTAATATGAGATCCATGCTATAAACAAGAGGTACATGTGTGAAACTAAGAAAAATTACATTCACATTGAAATTTTTCAATGAAATTAAATCAATGTATTGGAAAAATAAAAATCTTATAAACCTGAAACTTTGGATAGTTTAAATGAGGAAAATTGATTGATATTCAATTAAGTTTTAACAAGAGATTAAATTAAATATATAGTGACCAACATAAAATGTTAAGATCTCCTACATATGAAGATAAAAGAGTTTCCATGTTTTGAATATATAAGATATTATTCATTTTATTATTATGTCAATATAAAAGGGAATTTATTAAAGAATAATGTGAGACAACTAGGATAGAATTTTGAAACACTATGCAAGAGAAGAATTGGGACCCTGATACATGTCTGTATTGAAGGAGGAAGAATGATTCTGAATCTAGAAGATCTTTTTTATAGAGAATAATAAATATTCCCTAAGTACTCATAAATAAGTGAAGGTCCCAAATTATTAAATATCTAGATGGAGATCTAAGACCGACAGTGTTGGTCACTGTTGTCACATATTAGAGTTCTTAAAGGGGTTTTACATAGGAAATCCAAATCCTGTACACTCATAGAAAACGATCTTTATATAGAATCTCATTAAAATATAAAATTATAGAGAGATATTTATACCCTAATAAAACTATTTTCATTATTTTTGTGGATAACTAATCATGGTAAGGGGAAACTATGAGTGGGAGGTTTGACCGGTTATATAGTGGAGGAACACAGTGGAATTTTTGTTGATCTAAATAGAGTTGTCCATGGTGTAAATTTTTTGTATATAGTGGTTAATTAATAATAAGGCCATAACAATTGTCATTGTAAGGAGTAGTTCTTTAAGGTTAAACATTACAAATATCACATGATCCTCTCGTTCTTATTAGTGAAAATGGGGTGAGGTTGTGATAAATCATTGAGTGTATCATGAACCTTTACATGTTAATGTGGTTGAATGAGAATTCATAAAAGAAGGTCACTAATTCACCCCACTCACTCAGTGGTAAATAAACCATAGGTAATCACATAAAGTAATTTAAAAAGTTGAAAGAATAATTTATTCCATTAAAAAAACTATTTTTTAATATTTCAATAATATAATTCATTAAAATTGTGAATTTAGAATTTAGATGGTCTTAAAAGTTAATAAAAAATATATTTCTAGTCGAGTACTATTCGTAATCAAATAAATATACAAATTTTAAAAGCCTTAGTCATGAAATTATATTATATTAATTATTTTATCTCATAATAATCCTCTACTCCCCCTATAAATACCAAATCTCACCCCCCATATTCAAACTAATTTCAGAAACACATTTATACCCTATACTCATCAGGTATATCCTCATATAAGGATCCTTGTCATCTTTGGTAAATTATGGTCTCACAAAATAATAATTTAACATAGTATTAAGAACATAGAAAATTAAGAGTCATTAAAGAAAAAGGTAATATTTTAAATATTTTTCCATTCATTTTACTTACTTTATTTTTTATCATTTACAACTAATCATTACTATACTAATTAATTGGTATATTTACAATAATTTAATATAAATAAGTATCCATAATGGTTTTTTGAACAATTTATTTTAAATACACACACATATATCCTATCTCTCTCCTTTCTCAGAGCGTCCATACATTGCCAATTTTACCACTTACAGAGATAATATATTTTATTTATAGATCATAAACTTCATAGATGGATAATGTAATAAATATACTACATAAATAAGTAATTTTTCATCTTTTTTTCCTTTTCAAGATGATTGAACTCATGAACAATGAAAAGGTGATCTGTGCTGAAATATTTAATTAACTATGGAATGATTTATAAAAACATGTACTCGTTACTTTGTTCATTAAAAAAGGGAAAAAAATAATTAATTATTGAAATAAATGGTAAAAAATTAGATAAATTAACCTAAAATATTTTTGATTAATTTTTAAATATTTAAATTTCAGTTATGCAAAAACATTAAGTGTAATGAAGTATTATAGAATCTAAGGAAAAAATTTCTCTCTTGAACTTTCTATTTGGAATTATCTATCATTCTATAAACCCCTTATAAGTCATTGAAAATAGTTTCATCTATAATTATCATATTTATTTTATTTTTAACTATTTATATCTATTCAAATATCTATTAAAATATAAATCATTTATGCTTTTCTCATACATTAATTACTCTTAAGGGGTTTCTATACCAATTTCCTCCCTTTTGTATTCAAATTATTTATTCTTAAACCTTATTATTTTATGAATTCTACTCTGAAAAATGTACGCACATTTCATTATTTCACCTATATTTTTGGGTATCATGAGTTTTTAGTATCTCATATATGTTGACTATGTCATTGTATAAAAGAATATTTCTTATTTTATTTAAAACTCTTTCTCTATCTCTATCGTCATTCAAATGATTTATATTTGCTCTTAATTTGACTTAATATTTAAAATATATTACTATTATTTTATTGATTTAAATTTTTTTCTTAATTTCCCATTATTTTTTTATATTATTTTACATATGTTGAAATTTGTGAGAGGGTATCTTAATTATTCCCCACTTAACTACTTCCAAATTTTAATTTTTAGCCCCTTTATCTTTTTGATGGTATATATATTCTATATGAATCTAATTGAGTATGTATTTATCATTAAATTCACTTAATTTTTTTATCATTATGTATGATTACCTATCGTTCATTTTATTACATTTATATCGATGATATGATACGATGTATGATATTAGTATGAAGCATGTTTCTATTTTATCATGGTTCATCTATGTTATTATTATTGATTTGTATAGTATCATTGTTACCTTCATTTTATATGTGTAACACATGATTTTGAGAATATTATGTTCCAATGGGAGATTCTAAAATCAAATATCCCTCCAAATAATTGGGTATAACTTTTATCTCTATAGATAATATGTATGGTTAATGGGAAAATACATATTTTAACTATGTAATATTCTCTTGGAAATGAGTCTTGACTCACATTTATGATATTTCATTATTACATTTGTGCCACATTTATATGATTACAAAATTATTATTCCATGTTCTATCATTGTGACTCAAGTTTGTTTTATCATCATAAGATATACTTGACTATATCATGGTATTAAAAATTCTTATACCATATTCATATGGTATTATTTTTTCTTATCCCTTTTTATGATCATATTATATATAATAATACATTAATAGCTTATATTTATTATGTTTCTCATGTCTCTATTTCATTTCCTTTTCTATAATTTTTATTTCAAATATTGTTTGATTTATGGCCCCAAGAGATTGTATATATTAAAAATGTTTGGTCAAATTATAATATAATTACGTGGAAGGATTTGTTTACATTATTATTATACTATACAAATTGATGATTTAATATTAACCTAGATCCTAAATAAGCAAGCATTATGACTTTTTGAATAGGTACATGTAATAAATATTCATAATGCATTTGAAAAGGTTGTATTTATATCAATAAATATTGAAGTTCAGGCCAGGGGCATCTTATATGAACTATAGGTGGATATTTTTATTGAGTGAGTTTTATAAAAATATCTTTGAATAAATTGAGATCTTTATGATTTATTTTTCTCTAGGTAATATTGATCTGAAAAATTTATTTATAGAAATATTGAAAAAATTATCTTTCTTTAAATAATTTATAAAATGATGGTTTATATGAAAATAAATATATGATATGTTGTATTCTATTAAAACTAAATTAATAGACTATGAATACATGGTATAAATATTATAAAACAATGACATGGGGACTCAGGATTTTCCCAATATAGGCTTAACTTTATTTTTAGTTTTTGAGGTCCTAGGACCTCTCTGGGGGTAAAACTGTAAATTTACCCTAGCATATGACCACTAAAAAATTATTTATTTGTATAAATGATTCTAGAATATCGTGTCTATACCCTGATCTAGGTTTTGGTGAATTTAAAAGAATTTTTGTATTTATAATATAATTTATATTTATTATATAAATAATTATTTATCCTGGAGCTCGAACTTTGGAAACCTCCTTTTTATGAGTTTGAGTCCTCAAAAAAAGTTAAATAATATTTTTGATATGGGTATTTAAGAAATCATTGGAATATGAGCTCTATAGAATCCAAATAAGACTAATAAAATTAATATATTATTTTGGCTCACAAGCATGTATTTTTAGTGATATGCTCATATATTTTAAAAAAATAATCATATTCAGAATCCAACATCATGGTAGTTTCTAGATGGGAGGTTCTACCCTAGGGACGACATTAGTTTTGTTCTCACCTATGGTTTTTGTGACCTGTCATCATAGGTGTATTTAATTTATATTTGTTTATATTCATGTGATTTTGTTTATGTATAATCCCTAAGATGGCTCTAAAAACCCCTATTATGAGTTCTCTTTAGGGTTAGCTAATTTTTCAAGGAATAAACTCTATATTGAGAGTTATAAATATATTCCATGATGGTAGATAAGGATCAGTACAAAATCAAGATCATATTTGCAACATTAATGAGTCTGGTCATGGTGGTAATGATGGATTTGAGAATTGATGTTGATTCACCTTAATGGAAGGTATTATTTCCTTGTATTTCTACCCCATTATTTATTTTAGATATTTTTTGGAAGATTTTTCCGAAAATACCGAACCATACTAATGTTTAATTTTTGATTAATCCCCTTTTATTTTTTACATCTAGCATAGATCTTAAATCTTCATGGAATCCCCATTTTATATCTTCTTTGAATTTCCTTGTTAATTTATTAATTTCTCATTATATTTATATTTCTATATAGGTTTTCATCTATCATTTATGTTTCCATAATTTTTATTGGTGGCAAGGTTCACAATTATTACCAGTGATCTCACTTTATTTTTTATTCCTTTCCTTCCCCATTCTTCATGAATTTATCACTGACCTATTTTAGGATAACACCTCAACTATAGATATAGTTCCAATCATGATAGAACCATAGATATTTACTTTTTTATGATTATTTAAATAGGGAACGACATACAAGGATATATAAAATGGTTGGATGATCACAGATAAGGGATAAGAGATTTGAACTACAAGAATAATTGTGTGGTGTAATGAAGTTTTTCAGGTTGATGAAGGAATATAATTTCAATGATCTAAGGATAAAAATAAATTATTTTTGGTTTTTACTTTAATATTAGGGTGTTGGAAAAATTCTTAGATGTCCACCATAGTAATATTCAAAGATTCAACAGGATTATAGTGAAGGAGCCAAATCTTCTTCAAAGAACCTCACTTCATAATATGTAGTTCACAAGAAAAAACATTATTTGACCTAGGTTATACATAAGATAAGGGTTCAAGAAGAAAAAATTATCAGATTCTATATATATTATCAAACAATATATGTTACTCTAGTTATCTATATCAGTGTGTATCCCATGGAACTGAAGTAGTCCATGTGTTTTTTGATCCGAGTCAGTACATTATATGCCTTCAATGGAACAGGACATGAGTAGAGAGGTACAAATAAAATTCACCTAATGACCCTACATTCTATGTAATATGTTATACACACTGTGTTAGTGGATCTTTTCATGCCATGTAGTGTATTAGTTCACATCCAGGAAGTAGATTAAGGCTATATATTTTTTCCCCATGGAACGCACTGTGTACTTTTTCTAGAATGATCCACCTATTGTATTTCCTTCATTAGTATCAGAATTGGTCTCATGAGTAGTTCATACTAAGTATAATTACACATAAAATGTGACGGTTTCCTTAATTTTAAATTATATATACTACACTATTTGGTACAAGTAGGTTTCTTTTATTGACATTATTGTCTAACCTCAGTACTAGAGTGCAACCTCTAGAGAGACATAAAGTCCATTACCCCTTAGTTACATGATTATTTCAAGGTGTGGTTCTCCCACTTCCTTCATATTTATATGAATAGAACCCCACCCCCCTAGTACCACATCATATACTGGATATTTTATCTAAAAATTTCATATCCCCTTATATATGATCTTAGACGAGGCATGGGTCCTCCCCTAGAGTTAGTACCTCATCGATCACAATATTCCATTAGTAAGGTCTATGTCCTACACTATATTTTTGTTATGGTTATGAATATTAATTGGAATTAACCATTTTTATTCCATACTAGTAGTCCAATATTGATATACTAGATAGTGTTTGAATCCTTGAAATGAGAGCATGGTTCTATAATGAGTCGGTTCCTCATATCAGTTTCTGATGGTGGGGTGATTTTTGAAAATGAGGTGAAACATGGGATTTTATAAGAATTATTAATACTATATAACCCTATAGGTTTTACATGAGATATATATAATAGTTGGGATAAAAAATTAAACCATTATAGACACATCAATGTACCGAACTCCTCTAGTTTCTAATGAAATGTGGCTTTTAAGAATTGGATTTAAGATGGTATTACTTATTTAATTTCTATAAACATTAATTATAAATTATATTTATATCCTTATTTATCCATCTTGGTTACTATTATTTATATTGAGATATTTGGGATTGCATGTTTTTTATCTATCCTTTTGTTTTAGGTGTTCCAAAATAGTATGTTTATATTTACCCTTGATCCAGCTTTGTGCCGACATGTTTTGATTCTTTACAGCCTAAGAACAAATTAGATATAGACTTGGTTGATTTGGATATAACATTATTTTTAGATCTAATTTCTGGTGAATCTTGGAGATGAAAAAACGATCTTAATGGTTTTGTAGTTGATCATGGTTTCCGTTGCATCTTGTGATTTATCTAAGCGTTTGTGAAGTGATGATGAGTTTTCCAGTGTATCTACTTATCTCAATTATTTTTATAATTTATACTTCACCTATTGTTCCCATATGTGCAGTTGTATTTTTACATTTTATGTCATGCATTCATTGTATAGAATTTAGTTTATTACATATATTTATCACACCTGTATTTATTCTAATTTTTATACATGGGAATATTCATATGTTGAGGTTGATATTGGTTATACCCTCCCATATTGTGAGATATTTCTACTCAGTGAAATTCACCAGCCCCTAGTCTATTATATGTGGTCTTGGGGAGACAATCTCTACATAATTATGGCATGAGTGAGGCCTCGTGGTTCGAGTCATATCAAATGGGTATTATTATTATTAAAAAATGGATTGTGTAATTCAGAAATATGCACATATTTAACCAAACACCATAGTGATGGATTTGATAGTCTCAGATGGAAGAGATTACATCTGGAGGGATTTATCCATCTGAGGTGTTTTAGATGTTTTAATTATTTATTTCAATTTATATTTTTATCTATCAAGTGGTATCATGTCCCTTTTTACTTACCAATATCCTATATCTTCTTAGTTGGCCATCAATAGTTCCTACTACCCTGAAACAATCCCTCTTTATTAGTAACTGAATTAATTTTTCACCTTACATTACTATAAAGTAGTGCGGTGGTGGTTGGGTCTTTAAAATTTTAATTTAACATTATTTAATTTATTTTCTCTGGTATTTTATAAAATAAAAAATCTCCTTGGTAAATGGACTAAAGTACTGAAACTTTTAAAATTGGATATATTAAACCCACTTCATTATATATGTATCTACTTAATATATTTTAGAATTATCATTTTTGATCTCTATTCATTAAAATTCAACTTAATTGTTTGTAATTACGATACTAAAAATAAATTAAATACAGTTGATAATTGATTAGTATTAGGTTTGGTCAAATTAAACCCATTTAAAATTACATAAAATAGTAATCACTTTTGATTTTTTTTCACATATTTCTGTAGTACTTTAAAAAAAAACCCTTTTCTTCAATTAAATAAGTTATTTACATTAAACAATAAAATTTTATTTTATAATAACACAAAACAACACAAATTTTTTAAACTGTTCATAATATGTAATATGTTCAACCAACCACCGGGCTTGAAACACTAAAACATAAATCATTACTTGAAAATAATATTTTCCATTTATATAGTGCATGTATATATTTCAAACCTCATTTATAAAATATTTTGGATGTAAAATTTAGGTATGTGAAAAAAAACATTAAAGGATTAATTATTAGGTAAAATTATTTAACCTAAACAAATTATTTAATCAAAATTCACATTTATAAACATGGTCGGGAAAAATGTTGTTGGGACTTTTCAACTCAGAATTTAGCTCAAAAGATGAAGCATTACCTTTATTTAATAATTAATATCATGCTCTTTCAATATGATTTTACTTATTTTGAAATAAATAAAGTGTAAAAATATGTTAAAATACATTCAAAATATCATATTATTAACAGTAAATGGGTTTTAAATAATAAATTCAATGAAAATAGTTTCATAATTTATATTTATAAAATTTTGATAAATTAATTAATTGTTGATATATAAATATGGTATATAAATATAAATATATATAAATTATGTACATACAATGTAGATTAAATTATATATATATATATATTAAATTTTGGTGCATTATATATATGAATTTTAAACATTTTGTATGTTATAGTTTGAAAATTTAAACTTTATTTTCTTTAGATATATAAATTTATATATGTTATTAATTATATATATAGTAAAAAAAATTCATTCCATTTAAACTCATGTTATAGTTTTTAAATTCATTTTCAAGGTCAAATTGATTTCCAAATGAACAATTTTAAAGAACATTATCTTTTTGAATAAAAGAGTCATTTACTAATGGAATTATTTTATATTTTTTTGATTAATATTTTTTTCTATGCTAAATTAAATGGTTTAAATGTGTTTCATTTTATATATAGATTATTTTTAAAGTGAAAAATCCATAATAAATTATTTATTAAATAGTTTTTTATTGGTAAAATTTATTTCAAAAGAATGGATTTTTTAAGTTAGTTTTATTTTGATAAATTAAGTTAAGTTTTATAAGTTATGAATGTATTAAAAAATATTATTTTGAAACATTTTCTTAAAATATAAAAAAATTGAAACATTAAATAATTGGTTTAAATGAATAAGACAAACTACTTTTTGATCTACAAGTATGTTAACATTAAATTTCAATATAAAAATTCAACATATAAAATAATGACCCTGTTGTTGTGTAGTTCTTGAGTGAATTTACGTTAAAATCAAGGTATATAAGAACTTTTGGATGGAATTGAACATGACAATTATATTTTAGGCACCCTTGATTAATGTATGATATATCTATAATAACTTTTCTATCAAATTTTCTATTTTTATTTTTATTTTTACTTAATTTACATTTTTTCTCACAATGATGTAATTTATTTTTTATATTGATTAGATTAAAATTTTATATTTTCCTTTTGATTGTATATAGTAAAGAATATTAATCCATTATATATTGATAACATTTAGATGAATTTATCTCAATTAAAACATTAATTTACAATAATTTATAGGAATTTTTATAATTTTCAAATTTAATTGGATTATTGGAATATAGAAAAAAATTAAAGGATTTCATTGTAAATTTAAAAATTATTTTCATAAAAACATAGTATACAATAATTTAATATTGATATAATAATACTTTTAAGCGTACATTGTAATTTTCATGGGGAAAATGGTTATAGAAACTAAAATAAATGATTACCCTATCAATGAACCCCATTGTGACCCATCGAAAAAGAATAAATTTACTCAAATTTATTGATCTTTGAGTATAAACACCATAGATCCCATAAAAATTATTAAAATAAAACTCATTCACCAACCATTAGAAATGGGAATGTGGAAAAGAAAAATGTCATTAAGTGGTAGGGAACCAATTACTTGAAACTTTTCGAAATTGAACCTAAACACTTCAAAAGAAAACACATGATGATTGAGATTTTGTAATCCACCACATGTCTCAAAGAAAAAATCAATAATAGGGGAGTGAACTATCTATATTTCCACAAACTATATTATTTCTGGTTATCCCAAAAATTATCAAACCATTGGTCGATGGAACACAAACATGTCATAAAAAATCTATGACTCACACAAGAACAAAATTATTTTCCACACCTAAATAAGTTGAACAACCATAAAAGACTAATCATTCATCCAAATTGTAATTTCTTAAATCAACGAATTTATAACTCACACAAATATTGTGATAAGCACCCCAACCTATTGGATTTATACATATCGTTGGGTGGTCACTCCTCTGAGTAATATAAAGACATGGATTTACATTGTCATTATATATAGCCTCTTCAATATTTAAATATACAGGACGAGTATCCTCAACTGGAAAATAGAGGATTCAGTATTCCTTGTCAAGCCGAACAGATCTAGATACTACAAGTTTTTATTTTTTTTATTTAAACAAATCTATTTATAGTTGTCCTAAAATGGAAATAGTTGATTTTTTTATATTTTAATTCATTACTCTGACCCCCCTTGTCCACTTTGAAGGATAGTTCTATGTTTGAGACAATAAAAATATATTTATCTTGTGATTGATCAAGGAAATTAATTTTACCATGCTAGAAAACATTTTATTCTATTATTATAATATTTTCACAAAAACCTTTACTCTCACTAACACAAATATTCATAGAATTGGACACTTTAGTTGAGTTATGGTGAGTCTCAAGATCCACCAAAATTGTAACCTTCTCTACCCTCAGATGATCAAGTGATGTTCCTAGGTTTCCAATATCCCTTTGAGTCAAATCGTTTTCCACATATTTACTAGATTTGTTATAATTCATCTTTGGAATTGATAAAGCACTATAAAAAATTGATGCTTAGCGACAGTTTATTCCCAGCGGTTCTAGTAACTGCTACACAATAAATCCAGTTAAAAAAATATAATATAGAGGTGATTTTATAAAACTACTAAGATATTTTTTTTAGTTTTTAATTAGGGGTGGTTTCATTTAAACCTCCTCTAGGAATTGTAAAAAAACCATAATCTCTCCTCCTAACCCTATCTCTTTGTGCTACCCCAACCCCTACCCACTCACCTCCTCCAACCTTCTATTCTCCTCTCTATGATGGTGACAATGAGCCCACATCCCCAAGGGCATGACCCCGACCCTCGTGACCCCCCCTCTAAACCCTCCTGTCATTACCCTCCCCCTCTAAGATCCTTTATGGTCAGCTCACCAGGGACATGAACCCCCGACCTCCCTCACCCCAACGTGGTTCCCCTCCTTGATAGCAATGAAGACCCCCAAACTCCCTCTTCCTAGCTTTAATCCCCTCCTCAGTGGAAACATAGACCCCCTGTATCATCCTCACCCTAATTGTATTATTGAGTAGCATTACATGGAAAATAATCTGTGATAAAAACAATATAGAATTTTTTTATTCATTGGGTAGTAAATATATGTGTAATTTTTATTTGTAAGGTGTTGTTTGAATTTTTTAGATAGTTTTTTTATTATTTATAACAATAATTAATTTTGTCTATGTAGTATTAAATTAAAAAAATAAATTCTTTTATGATATATTCAGATTATGGAATCTACATCATTTATTATTTCATGGTTTGTATTGGATATTAATGAATTCCACTTTTCTCTATATTTTTCAATGCCTCCAATTTTTGAAAGATGCATAATTGAGGTTATTTTCCGACTCATGTCCAATTGGTGGTAGGGTTTGGGGTCACACATGGTTTAATCAACAACCTTGGAAAAGTATTTATGGATAAAGGCATTGAAAATAAGATATTACACCGTTTTTAAATTTATCAAAATGCTTTAGGTTTTATGAATATGTGAGGTATCATTTAATTTAATAAAATATATAGAATAATGAAATATTAGTTAGGCTAAAGTTTTATATTCTTGGTAATTAATTTTTGATTATTGTAACTAGAAAAACCAACATAGTATCTTTGATTTTATTTTAAGTAACATGCTTTTTAATAAAACTAAGTATAGTGTGTAGTTTTTTTCCTCAATAAAATGAAAAATTTATTATCTTTCTATTTGAAAATAAAAATAGACATTATTCAAATTTATGTCAACAATGTGTTTTTTATGATTAGATGAAATTGAAAGAACATATGATTTGATGTTATGTGAATAGAGTTGTTTTATATAATTCTAGGAACAACACAAAGTCACACTAAACTAGTTCAATAGAATATAGACATATGAGTTGAATATTTAGGATATGCATACCTATCATGATATCCAAATAAAGTATAATATTAATTCATATTTTTTAAGCGGTGCTCTTGGTCTTAGTTAGATCATGGGAAATGGTTCAGAAATTGATCAACATAACTAATTGTTCAATGGAATTAATCCTCCTTAGTTACAAAACTAGAGTATAATACACCATTATATTTTATTTGATTCAACTCATTCATATATGTTTTTGATAAATAATAATTTATTTTATTCATTCATTTTTATTATAAGTTTACAAAGACAAATTTAATTATTCGATTCAAACCATTTTTCTTTCAAGTTGTCATGAAAGTGCCAATGTGGAATTTTGGTGATATTTAATTTTCATTTTACTGGATTGATTAAAAATTTATATCTCTAAATATGATTGTATTTGGAGAATATAGTTTGATACCTATTGATTAAAATTGGATTAATTTACCATAAAAAGCACCCCAATTTTCTAAGTGTTTGGAATATTTTTAGGTTATGAAATAACAAACAAATCAGTGAATGGTAAAATAAAATGTCAGTTTCTTGATTGTAAATTTGAGTGATGGTTGAATAAAAATTAATTATATGAGTAGTTTATATGGAAATAGTTTCCTTTTTGATACGTATATTTGATTTACCATTATGAATCTCGTGTTATGGAAATTAATAATAATGAAAATACTGCCAACAAAATGCCCAGTGATCTGGAAGAGGAGAATTCAGATCAAAATTTGATAAATGACACATTTAGTTTTGCAACATAAAATGTAAAAGATTTAAATAGATCAATAGAACCTTTAGTTGATCCTGAGAAGGTTAATCTCTCTCCTAACATCAGTGATAAAAAAATATTTTTATGAATTAGTTTAATATGGATAGCATGATCTGCATGAAGGATGTGCCAAGTAATTGAAGTTGTCTTCTCTACTTATGTTTTATCATATAAAGTGACGACATAGAATTATAGAAATATAATTTTCCATGATTTTAGAGTTTCTTCAGGATGCATTTAGTGAATATAATATCCCATAATCATTATATGAGATGAAGAAAATCATCAAAAAACACAGACCAAATTATAAAAAGATACATGCATTCCATAATAATTGAATTCTTTATTGGGTAGAATCTCTCTCATAGGGTCTAGGGTTTTATTATTATAATTCATTACCTCCACTCCCCATCCATTTCTTGGATGGATCGATGGTGGAATCCTACTCCTTGACATCGGAAGGGGTCACTGAAGAGGCTCTCAACTTCATCGGCTCAGGCAAGGCATTGATGTCTGGTCACGATTGGCAGGCGGAGGCTTTGGCTGGCCACAAACTCGGATCTAGGTGAATAGAGGTGTCTCAGCATTGGATTGAGGCCCAAGGAGTCATTTTATTCATTTGGTCTCACTTAGTGGGTGGTGGATTTGGTAGGCAATGGCTCGGATCTGGGTGGATGGTGGTGTCTCGGTGGTGGATCCTGGTTCAGCTTCAATAGGCGGAGGGTTTTCCTTGCTCAAGAATGGCTCAGCGTCGGCCCTGGTGTGGTGCGTACGGAGGAGGGCCACTTGTTATGGTCATATGGAGGTCTTTCGGTCTTCACACAGGGATGATCTCATTGATTCATGGTTATTTATAGATTATTTCATTGATTATGTTGTTCTACTGGTCTACGGAGTGTCCATTTAGTTGTTCTTCTGGTTTGTGGAGTCTCCTTCTACGTCCTCTCATTGGTTTCCCCCATTTCTTGTGTTTTTCATACATCAAAAACTGGTTGGGGGGGATTCTAAGATCCTATTATGAGGAGATCCATCCCCAAAGGGGCCTTTGTGGTTTAGAACAGTCTATACCTCCTCATTGGTAATGTTCTTCCTAAGTGGTGTTGGGACATCCAGTCCTAGGTGACGATAGTCTAGCTTCACAAAATTGATCATCTTCCATTTTCTCGAGCATCCACAGTGTGGTGGGAACCATGAGGTTTTAATAGGGTTGGAATCCATGTTTATTGGTTTTTATGTTTTCTATTTATGGATGACTTCTATACGAATGGTTGTCGTGGTTTGTTTGAATGGTTTGACCCTGGAGGTGGAATATCATTACACCCTAACTCATCTACTTAGATCATGACCCAGAGGAGGATCCAGAGCTGGTGCTTCATCATTGAAAAGGTTTTAGGACTTGGTTGTTTGAGAGGGTTTGGTTTCAGCTGTCAGATCAAGCATGTGCTTTGACATATGACACTTTATTGCTGAATTGTCTTACAATGGTGAAAAGCTTCATTTTGTTCAATTGTTGTGGAGGGGAATATCCAATTTTCTAGTCTTCTTGTACTCTTATTTTTTTCCTTTATTTGGTATTTTTCTACATTCATGATTTCTTTTGGGTTCCCCCCTTCTTTCTTTAAAATGGGTCTTTATCAATAATAAAAAATTTAAAGGCTTTTGGGCTGTTGGATGGAAGAATGTGCAAGATTTCATACAATCATATGGAATTCAATGAACATCAAAGAGAGTATAAATCAATGAAAACCAAGGATGAAACATAAGAAGAAGATTCCTACAAATTTATTTCATTACTTTCCTCTGAAACAACACATACAAATATTATTCATTTCATCTAACATTACATATGACACGAAGTGGAATTCTTAAGATTAACAATCGCTTGATTAGATATCCAATAGATTCAACATCATGGAATATTTTTGATTTTCTATATCTATATTTTTCATTAGATCCAATGAATGTACTTTTGGGATTGGATTCGGATAGTTTTAAAACTTTTTTTACTTTAAGGGCTAATTATAGCATTTGGCCATTTTTTTGATCCTCTATAATCTATCTCCATTGATATCTATGAAGAAGACTTCTTTCATTAGTTTGATTATTATTCCTAGATATCAAATTCTTAGAAATGACATTGATGTATACCTTCAACCACTAATCAAAGAGTTGTGATAATTATAGGATGATGGTGCTGAAAACTAAAATGCTTCAATGATACAAATATTCAAAATGAATGATTCTTTAATGTGTAAAATTAGTGAATTTCCTGGACATGGAAATTTATCTAGTTATAAAACTCATACTAGTTTGGCTTATCTAGTTTCAAAAATTTTTTTTGAACCTCAATGATTACCTCATTGTAGAAAACTGTGTTTTATGTTTCATCATAGATTTCATGATGCTTCTCATAAATTCAGGATTAACAAGAATTGATTCAATGGAGATATTGAAATGATAAAGTAAATGAAGGTATCATCCGGTTCAAAAATCTGGTGACAATTAATGAATGTAACTGAAGAATTTTTAAATTGAATCAGTTTAAATAAGTGTGGAAAGGGTACTATGTACAATATCCGATAAATATGGAACACAAAAATGGAAGAAAATGATTATATTTTTCAAATTTCCTTCTTGGAAGTTTAATTTGATACGCCATAATCATGAAGTAATAGATATTGAGAAGAATGTCTATTACAATAAATTATTAAAGTGGTTACTAATTAGTGTAAATTGAAGGTTCACCTTAATGCTAATAAGGATTTGGGGACAATGAATATAAATTATAGTTTTTGGAAAAATGATATTGGAATGTATTCTTCAGCTATTTATAAAATTAAAAATCACGAGAAATACCTATTACATAGAACATTAAATATGATAAAATTAAATGATGGATAATCAAGTAACATATCACGGTGCATCAACATAAAACGTTAAAATCCACATGGATAGAAAATTCATGACTTCCATATTTTGATGGATCGGTTGTTTTCATTGGCTTTGCATAATAATTTACCTAAAAAGGTAAATGTGGTTCTATTTGAGTTTTGTACCTTTTTTAGAGAGATTTTTGAAAAAACACTAAATCCAACCGTGGTTGATAAACTTCATGAAATAATTTTTTTTGAAATTATGTCATTTAAAGATGTTATTTCCCCCTTCATTTTTGATAGTCATGATTCATTTGAATTTTTATTTGGTTCAAGAAGATAAACTTTTTGGACCAATAAACTATCGATGTATTTATCTAATTGAGAGGTATGTTAATATATTTATTATTTTGATATATTTGATTTCTGATGGGTACTGAGAGTGAGCCGAAGAAACCCTCGGTTCCAGAATCTTGCCCCTTCGAATCCTCGCATCCGAGAGCAGTCAACCTCTTCGCTTATGATTCACAACACAGATTCCCTGCTTTCCTTCACAAAGCTTCTTTAAATGAGCAGGTAAGTGAAGGGAAATTAAGTGATTTTTCACTCTCTGGAATCCCTGCAGGTTCGTTTGTTTTTCCAGAAAACCGTAAGCCGAACAGAATAATTCGAAAGGGTTCTACAGCCCATGTTTCAGCAGCAAATGGCCCGATTACAGAACGCCTTGAACTCTGTAAAAATTCGTTCATTGGTAGGGTTTCTCTCTCAAAAGGTACGCAGCCCTGGAAAAATGTTGAACTTGTTGCTCGATTATCTTCCATTTGGGGTTTCAATGACTTCAAAGCTGTCTCCTTGGGTAGAGGTTTCTTTCATATTTTATTTCCATCAGCTGATTGCAAAAACCGAGCATGGTGTTTTGGATCTGTGAACCTTAAACCAGGAACTCTTAGGGTTTATGAATGGAATCCAAATTTTAGTTTAAATGATTTCAAAGATTCATTTGCACAGATCTGGATTAGAATACATGGGTTGAATTGGATTTTACGGCATTCTGAAATTTTGTTTGATATAGCTTCAGCAATAGGCATTCCTATTAGGATGGATCAGGCCATTGAAAAAACGTCCTTTGGTCACTTTGCTAGGATTCTGGTAGAGGTGGACTTAAGTTTTCCCCTTATAGACAAGGTCATTCTGTCCACAACACACGATGACATTAACTTAAGGATTGCCTATGAACGTTTCCCTTTATACTGTGAGGTGTGTTGCATCATTGGCCATGAAAAATCCAAATGTAGAGCGAATATCATCTGCACTATTTGTAATATAAAAGGTCATGAGGGATCAGTTTGTAGAAGGAGAGATAAACAATATCCCCAACAAGGGATAGCATTGCAACCTATTATACAACACAAAGATGATCAAACTGCTACAAGTGGCTGTGACCCTGATCAGATTTCTAGACAGCAGGATCCTAGGGAAATAGATCCTTTAAATTTGCAACAGAAATTGCCCAAAATAAGCTGGGACAATCTAGCGGATGATGTTGAAACTCTAGATCACCAACCTTCTTTTAAGGATATGTTAATCAAAGATATAACTTCACAACATAGTGAATCAGATTCTGATGATAGTCATGTGGAAAGAGAATCATTTTCTCAAGCTGAAGCTGATGACAGATTCTTGAATGAACATAATGCTGCTAGTAATAGAAAGGGTAAGATACCATTGGAAGCTGCTACTTCAAAGAAAGTTATATCAAAAGAGGTTCACAGGAGGGACCTTGTGAAGGATTTCAATCCTTCTCTTAAGCAGAAGGACTCTAAACCTCCAAAAAATTTGGAAATTTCTGGTATGGACAGTTCAGTTGATAAAATTATTGCTGTTAAAACCCCTTCCCCCATGGGCCAAGAGGGGTTAAAGTCATCCAGTCCTTCTCTCATGCAGAAACTTTCTGAAACTCCAATGAGTTTGGCAGCCTCAGATTTGGTCAAATTAGCTGGTAAATCTCCCCTCTGCTCGGGTTCTGTTTCAATGCAGGAAATTGAACATTCCCCTCATACTCCACCTGTATCGAAACTTTTCAAACAGTATGACACTAACCCTGCTGCTGGTGGAAGTCAAATACAGGTAAGTTCTCCTCCCCCTTCACAGGGGACTCCATGAAATGATATAAAGGTTGGTCAAGCCTTGTGTACCTGGACCACTTCTCCAGGGAATGTTATTCCAAGCTCTTCAGCAACTGCATGCAAAAACAAGCAACATGCCATAGATAAAACTATTCAAGTATGTATCTATAACCCTTTTGCACTGCTTGCTTCTCCAAGCAGGGATGATGATGGAGGGAAAGCAGGCTGTTTACTTGATGATGGTAGAGCACAACTAGATGCTGACTCTAGTTCAGAGGAGAGAAATGGCCCATGGATACAAGCGAAAGCAGGGAGAAGAGGACGTCATGCTCGTGGCAAGAGTGGCAGCTCATCATGTCACTGCATGCGTACTCGCTCCCGGGGTTTTTGATGAGTTTTATTTCGCATCTGTCTTGTTTCAGATTATGTTTTATGATGTATCCCCCTTTTGTACTTTCTTTCTTAATTTATAATAAGAGACCTCGAGTCTCCACCTTTAAAAAAAATATTTATTATTTTCATTGGTAAATTTGATTTTATCAAATAACTGCATAATTTTTTTAATAAATTTCTTATTTTTTATTTCATTAGGATCTTAAGTCATTTGAAATAATATGTGAGGAATAAAGCTCAACAAGGTGGGTCTATTTCTGAAGGTTATGGAGAGTGTTTTACCTTCTGTTCTAGGTATTTAGATGGTATTAAAAATATATTCAATCATGTTGAATGTGCAAAAGGCATATCTACTAATTCTAGTTCTGAAAACCAGCCCATGGTATTTTTAAATATTGGGCGAACAATTGGAAAGGGATAAAATTTTACACTCACTGAATTAGAGTTTCTATAAGTACCTAGATATGTGTTACACAATTATATTATTTTAGATCCATTTATTGAAGAATTATGACTAAAATCAAAGAGGTTACTAAGGGGGTGATCTAGAAATGAGCTATAATTAACAAAAGATGTTACTAATGAGTCTTTAGAATGGTTCTTCCATCATGTAAGTAAATAATCATATATATATTATTAACATGTAGTTATTTTTTCTATATTAAATGCAACAAATTATATCTTTTTTTCTAGATAATTAATGTTTAAAATCGAGCTGAAATATCAATTTATTTGAAGTTTTTTGGCTCGAGGTCCTATAAGACAGGTTAAGAGATTTGGCGCCTACAATATTCATGGCTTTAAGATTCATAAAATTTATCATGAAAAACACTTTAATGCTAAATATAGTGGTGTATTTACATTTATAGAGGTTGGATTCTATGCGAAGATGATTTATATAGTTGAATTAAAAAATCATAGACATTTTTGTATTTTTCTTATTCAAATACAAGTGTTTGGAAATTGATATTTGACTAATGAATGATTCAATACATTTTACTTATGTCAACCTCTCTCCCTTTATTGATACAGGTGATTATATAGAGAATGATCCATTTATATTGGATTTGAAAGAGAAGGTATTTTATTATGTGGATGATGAAATACATAAAGGTTGGAGTGTTGTTGTACATGTAATGTAGAGTGACTTATATGATATGGGTGGTGAAGATCAATTAGTGATTTGTGATAGTGAACCTCATCAACCAAAAAATATTGAACAGTTTTTTCAAGACAATAAAAAAATAGTAGAACATGCGAGAGAGGGATAAAATAAATGATTCATCACAATGGAGGTTTATAATAATGAATATTGTGAATATGAATATAATGGAATGAAAAAATGTGTAATGAAATTATATTACAATTTCACATCGATAAGTGTTTCATACTTATATACATTGTACTATTTTTTAATTTTATTTTTGTAAAAAATTTATTGTTTTTAAATTTTTATATATTTTATATTCCTTAACCATTTGAAATGTAGGAATGATGAGAACAAAAAAATTTCAAGATTCTAGCCGATCAGCATCTCAGAGAACTCCACCACTACTGTCATCTTCTATGGATCCTAGTGATTATGTTGTATCCGAGATGACTAGCAAGCCAGAAATTTCCCTAAATGTTGTTGGTATCCCACCACCTAATTCACCTCTAGTGATGGAGAAGTTGGTCAGTCCTCCATCTAAGAGATATTTTCGGGTGACCATTACTAGTATGTAGGTCATTTTTTAAAAAAAACATTATATTTTATTAATTGTTTAATTCATTTTTCAAATAGATAAATATTGAAGGCATATTCCTTCAACCAGGAGAAATGAGGTCTTTGACTCTCAAGGAACGGTAATATTAATTTAATATTCCTTGATAACTAATTTAAAATCCATGAGTAAATTTTTTAATATATCTATAAAGTGTAGTGTTTTTTATTTGTTGATTTTTTTAATTTTGATATCCATGACATCATTTCACACCCTTAGACATTACAAAGAACAAATATAACTGCTATAAAAAAACAAAAATGACATTTTTATATTGAAAACACACATTTTGAGTTATACTGACCGTGTATTATGTCGGATTGATGTATGTTTTATTCCTGCATGTCAAAAATAAATTATATATCACTATCCATAAGTTTAAAAACAATTCGAGCTTGTTTACTTGATTTTAACTTGGTAAACACTTATGAAAGGTACAAAATCCTTTTAAAAGAGTTTCAAGGGGTCAATATCCAAAAATGACAACAAATTTCTCTTAAATAAAGGGAAAATGACTATAGATTTAATTTCATAATGTAGGAACCGATGGTATATAATTCCGAATGACAGTTTGTCTGGTATGGATGTAAATCCATTTTTAGTCATTCAAAACAATAAAATGTGCATGGAACAGTTAAAACAAGACAAAAAATGTTTAATTATCCTTAAATACGGGGAAAACAACCACATACACAATATGTAAATGTATGACTGATGACATATCATTTCGAATACTAGTTTTTGTGTTATGTCTGTAAACATGTTTTTAGTGTTTCAAAACACTAAAATGTTAGTGGGACAGTCAAAACCAGAAAAATGAAATTTTATTGTCTTTAAATAAATGTAAAACAAGTGTACATTTAACTTTGAAATTTAGGAACTAGTGACATGTCATTCCAAATGAATGTTTTCACGTTATGACTGTAATCACATTTTTAGAGATTAAAACACTGAAACGTGTGTGGAATAGTCAGAACTAGAAAAATGAAGTTGGATGGTCTTAAACTAAGGGGTCAAAACCATACATTTAATTTTGAAATATCATAACCAATGACACACCACACTAAATTTTGGTTTTACCATTATGGTTGTAAACACGTTTTTAGTGTTTTAAAACTCTAAAATATGTTTAAAAAAATAAAAGCTATACAAATGATGTCATATTGTTCTGAAATCCGGAAGAAATGACCATACATTTTATTGTGCAATTTAGGAACTAACAGAGCATCATTTAGAATGAATGTTTTACAGTTATGGTTGTCAAATTTTTTATAATGTTTTAAAACACTAAAATGGGACTGGAACTGTCAAAACCGGACAAATGATGTTGGATTGTCCAAAATATTAGTGGTAAATGACAGTATATTTAATTTTAAAATATAGAAACTATTGTAACATCATTATAAATTATTATTTTCCTGTTATGTACCTAAACAGATTTATAGGGTTTAAAAACACTAAAACGTTCCTGGAATTGTTGAAACATGAAAAATGATATCATATTATCTTGGAAACAAGGTAAAACAACTATACATTTATTTTTTAAATGTAGGAACTAACACCAAATCTTTTTTAATAATGGTATTTCTATTATTGTATGTAAATGTATTTCTAGTGTTTTATAACAATAAAATATGTGTTAAATGGTTAAAACAAGGAAAGAAAAGTTGAATTTTCCTAAATTCAAGGGGCAACCACATGTAGATTTAATTTCTAAATGCAGGAACTTACGACACATCATTTTGAATGACAGTTTCCCTATTATGGCTATAAATTCATTTTTAGTGTTTTAAAACACTAAAACATGCATATAATATTCAAAAACTATAAAATGATGTTGGATTGTTCATAAATTAAGGAAAACCCAATGATTAGTTTTTTTTATGTGTAAGTGTAGACACCACATCAATATGACATGTAGTGTGATTGGGATTAATCTGTAAACATTTATAGTAGATAAAAGAGCCGTTAAAAACAAGTATCGGGGGGGGGGGGATTGAGAAAATGACATCAGATTTCTTTGAAATCAAGGGAAAAAGACAGGAGATTTAATTGTGAAATTTAAAAACTGACGATACGTCATTCTAAATGATAATTTTACTGTAATGGTCACAAAAGCATTTTTATGTTTTAAAACACTAAAACATACATGGAATAGTCAAAACCAGACAAAAAACAGAAGATTGTCTTGAATTTAGAGTACAAACTCATTAGATTTAACTGTGAAATGTAAAAACCAATGACTTGTCATTATGAATGAAGGTTTTCTCATTATGTCTGTAAATTCATTATTAGTGTTTTAGAACACTAAAACATTTATAGAATGTTAAAAACTAGGAAAAAATAGCGGATTGTCCTGAAATCTGGGTATAACGACAACAGATTTAATTTTGAAATGTAGAATTTGATGACATGACATTTCAAATGAATATTTTTTATTATGATCGTAAATGTGTTTTTAGAGTTTCAAAACACTAACACAAATGTGGAATATTCAAAACTCGGTAAAAGAACTACGATTGATGAGTAATCATGGGTCAATCACCATATATTAAATTGTGAAATGATGGAAACAACTACACGTCACCCCAAATGATGGTTTTCATGTTATGGTTGTAAATGATTTTAGGGTTTTTTAACACTAAAACATGCATGGAAGAGTAATACACTAGTAAAATGTTGCCATATAGTCTTGAAATCAACGGACAACCACTGTATATATAATTTTGAAATGTATTAAATAACAACACATCATTCCGAGTATTGGTTTTCCCATTATAGCCATAAATTCACTTTTAGTATTTTTTAAAACACTAAAATGTGTGTGAAATGGTAAAAACTAGATAAAATAGGTTAGATTGTCATGAAATCTTGGTAAAATGACCATAGATTTAATTTTGAAATTAAAGAGCTATAAAAATTACATTCTGGAATATGGTTTACCTGTTATGGTCGTAAATGTTTTTCAGTGTTTTAAAACACTAAAACGTGTGTGGAATAGTTTAAACCATGAAAAATGACCAAAGATTGATAAAAAATCATTATAAAAACACTATTTAGTTTTTTTAAATATAGGACTTGTTTGTATTTCAAAAGAAATAAAATTTGTTTATTTAATACATTTCAATAACACCACATGTCTCTTTAAAAATAAATCAGAATATTTACTTATCTCTTTTCATTTTCAAGTTTTCAATATTATCATAAATAGGTGTGTTTATGTTTTCCAAGTGTTTTGAATTATATGTTATTTTTCATGTTAAAATTACATCTATTTGATTATAAAAATAAAAAAAATTATGTACATCATTCTAGCTATATTCTATAACTTTTCCCTTTCAGATTTCTTTTACTAAATGTTTTGGTTTTCAATATTTGTGGAAGATTTTGACAATAGGTAGGAGTTTGACCATTTGGATCCATGCCATTTATCAAAAGGTAGTCGTGATAGTTCTTATATTCCATGTAATGTTAAAATCTTATCAATTATTATATTTTAATTCTATTTTATTATGTTTAGTTTTAATTTTTGAGTCATTTTTTGCTACAACTAATGAGATGATGTGGTCGGTTTCAGTTGATGAGATGATGTGGAGGAAGAAAAATGTAGTGGAAGTACTGGAAAAGATTTATATTTGGAATGGGTTGTTGTTTGACATATTTGATATATATATTGATGATCAAGGTATTGGTTGACATATGGGGTGACTGAGACTTTGGTTATTGTGAAAGTGGTTGTTTGTGTGACTGTGGATCTTTGATGTATGAATGATGGGTTTATCATATCATTATATTTTAGTTTATAGAATGTTATTTTTTTTATATTTATAGTTTTATTATTATTTTTTTTAAGAAATAAAAAAATATTTATCGGTTTTTTATTGTCACCACTGGTTAACATATATTACTAAATGTATTCAGTAGTAGTTCAGATTAACTATTACCAGAAACAACCACTGTGAAATTATTTACTGCAGATATTTTTTTATTTATATTCATAGTGGATATTTATTTATTAAAAACCCACCAATAATTAAATAATGAACAACCTCTGAATTCTCCTCAAAATACACTTTAAAAACCAACCTTGATATAATAAAACCATTGTTAATTGACTAGTCAGCATGAAATTCGTTGACGTTTTATGAACCACCACTAAACAATTAGGAGAATGCTTGAAACACTAAAAGACCACTAAAAAACCACAAAAAAACTATTTCATTATTTTGACATGGTATCTAATTTTTCTTTACCCCTAGGATAAATTGAATTAACCATATTCCTTTACCACCTTATATTATAGTTAATGACCACTTGTAATTCTTTTTAAAAACCAATATGACTATCTTCTGTCTCATCTCTACTCTTCTCTTTAATTTATTGAGTATAAAAATATTTAATGGAATCACCACATATTTGGCATTAACCCATGAACATTAAAATCTATTACACAAATATAACCTATTGAGTTGTTCTTTTTTTATAAGTAGATTGATTCCTCTAAAAATTATATGAATCTATACCCTAAGAGTCCTAAACATTAGTCTCATCAATTTCAAGGGTATTGTTCTCAATTGAATTTTTAGATTTTATGTAGAAACAAGAATATTCCATTTTCATCTAATACTACTCCGTTAATTCATCATCACAACCAACTTGAGTGGATGGATGGTTCCCCAACCCAACTACCTACGAATGAGTATCTTCTCACACATCTTGGGTGTTAGTTTCCATTGAACCTGAAGAGTCCTTCTATACCTATATCTCATTGATCATTAATTCCCAATGAAAATATTCCAAAACATATCCCTTTATAGAATAATGAGAACATATAATATTCCATTGATATTTACCTTTGGTATGACTAATAGTTTGAGAGAGAAAGAAAAAAATAGGTAATTTTTTACATTCAAATTGCAAAAAAAATCATCATCAATAGTTGATAAAAAACCCTTAACCATAAAAGTAGTCATGAGATAAAATTCAAATATAATTCTTGTATAATACTAATAATTGGCCTATTTAGTGGTTTTTTCCATCATATTCAGAATATTAATGGAATAATAAACATCCAATTTAATTTGTGGATGCCATAAAATATCGTTTAATATGAAAACCTTGGACCATGCCTACACCCTATAGCTCATAACTTCAAACGTATTTAATCAATAACGCCAGTACTAGATAAAAATCATTCCATTATTTGAATTCATTTATCCATTCCCAAAAGTTATCCTTTTTAAATAAAAAAATGAAAATAAAAAATTAAAGAAACCTCTTACTATAGGAATACACTTGTAATATAATAGCCCATAGACTATTGAAACTCTCCATACTAATTCATCAAACTGTCAAGGTTTTTCCTATAAGAAAGAAAATTTTACAATATTATATAATTCTTGAAAATTTAAAAATTCTCATTAATATCATCATGATTAGAAATTAACCATGAATCATTACCTCTATGGTGAATCTTTTCTAAATACACTTTCAGTAATGATAATGAATTTAGATGAATTCCATAAACCTCTTCTAAATATTTATCCCAAGAATATAAATTACAATACCATGAATATCTAATTTAAACTAAAGAACCAAGATAACCTCTATCTAGAAATTCAAAATCAAATTCCTAAGTAAAATACATCAATTTTACAAATCCCTATATTGAATAGTCACTTTTTCAAATTTCTATTGAATCATCATGTGGAAGAGATATTGTGTATCACATTCCATAATTTTATTTCCCCAAAAATTCATTTAAAAATCTAATAAATAAAATATTTATCTTTAAAATACAACATGGATATGCTGAATCTGGTTTATTATAATCGAATTTATCATGTAATTTTGAAAACTAGATCATGTATTATATTTATAAATGTCATATTATTATCATATATTAAATTTAAGTTTTCAATATTTATGTGATAATTTACTTAGAGTATCTATCACATCAATGGGTTATAATTTATTACTACTATAATGAGAACCTATATAAGAGGTATAAAAATAATTAAAACTATATACTATGTTCTAAATACATCTGTGCGACTGGAAAAAAATGAGGGTGCTGCTTCCAATAGGGCTCTGATATAGTCATTGGTGTCATCCCTCCACCACTTGGAGGGGGGGGGCATTACCCCTCCTACCCTCCCCCCTCAATTTCATTACTTTCATGATTCCAACTTATTTACCACTTTTCCCCTCATCATCAGTGCCCGCAAAGATCTTTAGCCATTTCAAGGATCCTCCCCCTCTTCAACATTCATATTTTGAGTTCTTGGACGTTTCATCCCTTCTTCACTTATATTTTATAGTTCAATTCATTATCCACATCCCCTTGAATGATTCCCTTAATAATATCATCCTGTTAGGTCCAAGATTATAAGGAATAATATTGATTTTTGGTATTTTTTGTTGTCATGGATGTTTCAAAAGAAATAAAATCACCTCAGTTTTTAAATAGTTGATGATCATAATGACCATTTTTTTTAGGAAAACAGAATCACAATTCTTATGAAATTTCATTTGATTCGAAAATAAAGATGTTGCTGGAAGATTTAGAATTTACAATACTTTCCTTGGTAAATATGACAATGCTAAAGTTGATCGATCACAGGTTAATTATAGTGACCTTTAAGGTTTTTGATGATATTATTAGTGAATATTGGTAAAATATGGCTAAATATTTAAAGATGTATCAATTTTGATTTTTTGACAATGCCACATGACCATGAATTAGAATGTTTGGTGTTGTCGAAGAAGATTTTTAAGGTTGTGTTATTTCCCAGTGTTTACCAAAATATTGGGGCTCAAAATCAGGAGATGGTTTTATGGAAAAGGAAGGTTTTTAATAAAGGAGTTCATGGAATTATGTTCATGAACTGTGGATCATACTTAGTGGACCACACAAAAGGTACACATAATGATGAAGGGAAATCAGTAAAATATGTTTTTTTAAAGCAGCGCTATATAGACTGTGAAGCATGCTACGCAAACCGCATATTAAAAATTGTTTGTCCAAGGTCTATAGTTTATGGAAGAAATATAATTTAAGGTATGAGGTAGTTATTATTTTAGTTGAAACATAATTTTTATTTATGGAAGATAGAATCCAATACAAAAGGTTAAGGCATTATGTGGACCACATGGAAGTTCATGGTGAAATTTGTATCGCATTAAATTTTGGGTAATTTAGATTAACAGTTTTTTTGGATCTTATTTTCCTATATAAAGAAATTTAATTAGATAATTTGGATGGGATAATTTTATTATAATATATCATTGCTGCGGAAATAATTTGGGTAAGTTTGAAAGAATTGATGAGGGAGAATTCTATGAAATAGAAGAAGTTCAAAAGAGATAATTCTACGAAGTATATTATGTTTTGGGGAATAATTTCTATGAATAAGATAGTTCATGGTGGAAATACATGGAAGATAATTGTGAGTTAAATTTTGGAAGTGTAAAAGGGGCTGCAAAGAATCATAATTATATGGGGAATCAGTCGTCTGTGAAGCATTGGTAATCCACAGAAGAGAAGGTAGTCATTGAAATATTCATGCCACGTGGTGAAACTCAATACACAGAAGATACATGCAGTTTTTTGTGGGATTAGGAAAGTTTTATAAAGGCCTCAAGGAAGTCCTTAAAGGCAATAAAATAGTTTTTGAAATAAATGTCATCAAACTAACAATACAAAGGAAAGTGGGATTTCAGTTGTGAACAATTAGACCTGGAAATCAAATTGGGGTATCAGACTATGTATAATTAAAAATTCTAGTAAGTTATTTCTAAATTTTTGGTAAGAAAGTGAAGAATTATTTTGATAGATCATATTTTTGATTTTTGATCAAGAATCCTAGAAACATGTTTGTTAAAAAATTTGCATCACATCTTTTGTTCTAGAATAATCACGTGCACTATTGGTTTTTTATATTGTGCTAGATGAATTCATTATTAGATTGTTTACATTGTTTTACATGAGTGTAAGGGTATATAATACTTATTTTATTCCACCCAAAAGTATTTCTTTCTATTATATTATGTGGTATTAGATTATATCCATACCATACCAAGGACGAATCTACTCTTGTTGAGTAGTGAACCTTGTAAATTATTGTATTCCTATGGATGTGTATTTGAATTGTTTTCAGTAGGGAAGGAAATATTTAACATGAGGTTAATGTTGTTTCATTTATATGAAAACATACAAGAAAAAGATATCATTTATTAACCATTAACCCTCTCAGTGATACTTGAATCTTGATTAGGATACTTCACATAAATGGACCTTGTGGGATATATAATTTAATTTTGGTGGGATTACATGGCCCTTAGACCATTCTCATTCATTTTATAGATGATGAAGACCTAATTTAAACTTGGTCTTTAACCCCACATTTTTTCAATTAACTCTCTTTCTACCTTCATAAATTGTCATTTCACATCCATTGGAAGCATGATGAACCCCCTTTGGTGATTTGGGTAAATCTTCCTAAACTACTCATCTCTTTTCAGAACCTTTCCATCATTTGGGTGATTAGATATATGATTAGGCTTTATTTATTGTCAAATTGGATAAATAAATATTTTATTCATCTTATAATCACATATATTTTCATCAAGGTTGATTTTTCAAAAACCCCAGTAGATTATATATGGTTTGAAATTGAGGGACAATATTGGTATAAACAAGAAGTTCACTTCCAATCATGATCTGATTATTACCACCACTAAAATAAATAAGGGAATTGTTCCAACATGATTAAATAGATAAAAAAACTAATACAAGATGGAATCAGTGAGAAACTATATAATTATTCCATTGTATTTGTAACATCCTGGTTCTGAAAGCAACCAAAAGGCACCCCGTACCTAGTTGGTCACATGGCCTCAAGCGTGTTTCCCCAAAAAACAGAGGATTCAGACTAGCAACAAGGGCCATGGGTGTGATAGTGGGGAAATTATACCCTCATTAGATAAGTAACAAAACGAAATAAAAGAATATATACAATTTCGGAAGTAGTAATAATACATACAAAAGTAAACAGTGGAAGATTAGAAATAAAAAATTGGGGCACACAAAAATATATATAAATGATGCATGATACATATGTCTAGAAAACATACAAACAAATCAAAATGATGGAATACAATAGTAATAAACAAAGGTATTAAAGAAATCAAGGTAAATAACTCCTCAACATCGCAATCCATAGCTTAGTCCCATGCTGTCATACTCCACAGCAATCAAGTACCTGATGTAGAAGGGCACTTCCTCTTATCTATAACTGAAATAATATAATCTATTTGGTCCCAAAATCATGACCCAAATAGGGTGCGAGACTAAATCCCAGTAGGAAACCACCATACGATCTGTTCATAACAGTCAGTGAATATATATGACAGGTAATAAGCAAAGCAACAGTAAACAAGGAAGTACTCAACAGTAAATAATCCTACAGTTTCAAATCATTCAAACACCACATATCAAGTAAGAGTCTAATCACCAATAGGTAACCCATAGGTAAGTACACACATACTATCCCCTCTAGTAAATTTATAAAGATATAACAAAGAATCTCTGAGGAAGCACCCACAGTCAATTCCCCTTATAGTCAAAAGTAATTAAAGACTCTCTAAGGAAGCTCACACGGTCAATTCCCCTTATAGTCAAAAGTGATTTAATGACTCTCTGAGGAAGCTCACATGGCCAATTCCCCTTATAGTCAAAAGTGATTAAGGACTCTCTAAGGTAGCTCACACAGTCAATTCCCCTTGTAGTATACTATACCTGGTTCTCATGGCCCTGTCTAAGTCAAATAAGTATATAAATGAAACATGGACAAAGTAAACCTCAAGAACAACTTCTATAAATAGTATATATCATATCAAGCATGTCAGATAAAATAATCCCTCCATCTTAGAGTACTAGGCATGGAGAAACAAATAAGGTATCCTAACAGGCTAAGCAAGACCAAACGGTCAAAAACAAACATGCATGGGAAAACACCTCCAAAGCATAGCAATTAACCCTATTCTCATTCAATTAACCTCTATTCAAGCATACAAGAATACCAGGAAATCAACAGGGCTAAAACAGTTAACACGCAATACCTTGTTCAAGGGTATTGGGAAATTTTTCACATATAACTCAAAGACATTCAACATAAAGGCACAAACTACCTACCTCGGTTTTGGGGGATCGCTATACGTGATCCTCAAGCCTTGAATCTCACAAGAACATCGTATATCTACAAAAACATCAAAAACATTCAACTGGAGATAACTTGAGAAAGAGGAGGAATCAATAAATGGGTCTCTAGAAGAAAGAAGAGCTTACTGATGCAATACCAATGCAATCGACAATGGATGATTTAGAGAACAGACGCTCGCTTGGGGGATCAAAGAAGATTCCGGACTATACGGGTTCTCTCAGACAAACTAAACCTAGAAGTAGGGCGTTCTGGGGGTTAGACATGACCCCATTGCGTTTAATGAAAAAGAATACATGGATTTTACTATAGAAGTACATGAAGTGTTCTTTCCGTTTACATACTCCTCTTTACGAGGTCTCTTGGTCACCACACACAGTCGTGTGTGTGGCCGTTACAGGGCCAGCACACGGCTAACCATGGTAACCGAGTACACAACATGAACTCATAAATTACACATAATATACTTCAAAAATTTCAGAAAATTTCTCTTTTCCTAAAAAACAACCAAAAAAGAAAGACATACCTAAAAAAGAAGATCCCAGTTCTTAAAAAACTTTCCCCATTAAAGAAATTCATCCTCAAATTTCCCTAAAAAGTCATCGTAGAAGAAGAACTCTAGAATAGCTCCAGCCACAATGATCATACATCGACCTCCGTCTCCCATGTCTCATCCTGTACTCGCCCGTGCTACCATAACACTCATACCATAGAAACAGACTAGCCATGGAGAACCTTCATATGACGATCACCAATCTGGATTGGATACTCCTCAAATGAGGAATCCACCTCTAACTCAACCTCCTCAAGTTGAAAAACATGAGATGGTTTTGATATGTAATGTCAGAGTTGAGAAATATGGAAAATGGCGTGCATATACCACTACCTATGAGGTAACATCAAACGATAGAAAACAAGCCCAACTCTCTCCAAAACCTAAATCAGCCTGACGCACCTTGGCGAAAGCTTACCATATCTCTTAATCCTTCGGTGTCCCAACTCAGTGTGACATATCAGAAAACCATATCCCCACCCTCGAACTCCGGAGGTCATCTCCACTAATCAGTATAAAAATTCTGTTGAGACTGTGGATTTGACATCCTCTTCCAAATCAACTCTATCTACTTTGTTGTCTCCTGGACAAGATGAGGTCCCATCCTAGATGCCTCTCCTACCTCCCGCCAATATAAGTGTGATTGGTATAACCTACCGTACAAAGCCTCATAAGGTTCCATCTAAATAGTTACTTGAAAACAATTATCATATGAAAACTCCACAAGAGGTATGTGTTTCTCCCAAGAACCTCCAAAATACAGAATACATTTTAAAAGAATATCCTCAAGAACCTAAATTGTACACACATATTGTCCATCTAACTGTGGGTGGTAAGATGTACTCAAAAGTACCTATGTACCCAATGCCTTATGCAATCATTTCCCGATCCGAGAAGTAAAATAGAAATCCCTATCTGAAACAATGGAGTGTTGAACTCCATGAAAATTTACAATCTCTTAGATGTAAAACCTTCCCATCTCATCAACACTGAAGGTCTCCCAATTCGTCATGAATTGAGAAACCTTTATGAGTCTATGAAAGACAACCGATACAACATAATTCCCTCGAGGTGACCTCATCAAACCTGTCATGAAATCCTTCGCAACATCATTCCATTTCCACTTATGAATGGATAACTGCTAAAAAATCCCTATTGGTTGCTGATGCTTTGCCTTCACATGTTGATAGGTGGAACAACTAATCACAAAACCATCAACATATCTCTTCATACATATCCACTAATACTGACAGTATAGATCATGATACATCTTGGTGACACGAGGGTGAAATACCCAAACTGAGTAGTGAAAGTCCCACATAAGCTCCTCATTTATGTCTGATGACACCCACACACACCCACGAAAACACAACATCTCATACTTGCCTATGGTCCATCCTGGAATAGGGTCCTCTCGTGACACACTTTCCCATAGGACTAGGCCTACAGAATATGATAGTTTCCTCATTCTCAATTGATCAAGAAGTTTAGAGGTACCATCAAAAGAAGAAAGAAAATTTTGTCCCAACCTCCCGTGCACCTCCAAATGCATCTCAAAGAACAAATCTATAAGCTGACACTTCCTATTGACCTCCTGAACTTCTTGCATATCAGTCCTCCTGCTCAGCACATCAGCTACTTCATTGCCCTTCCCAAGAATATAGGAAAACTCAAATTCAAAAGACTAAAGGTACTCAACTCACCTTCTCTATGTCAAATTCAAGTCACACCAAGTGAAGATATACTTGAGACTTTTGTGGTCTGTAAAAACCACAAAATGTTCTCCCAAAATATAATTCCTCCAACATCGTAAGGCATGGACAACAGAAGCCTACTCGATATCGCGCGTCAGGTAATTCCTCTCATGTGGCATCAACTACTGAGACTCGTACACAATGACTCCTTCTCCCTGAATAATCACTGATCCTTACCAATACCTGATGTATCACAATACACAGTTTAGATCTTTCCCAACTCTGAAAAAACAATTATCAGTGTTGAAGTAAACCTCCCTTTCAGCTCCTAAAAGGATGACTCACTAGAATATGACCACAATAACTTTGCAACCTTCTTATTAAGGCCTATCGGTGGAACAAATAAGCGTGAAAAGTTTTTTATGAAACATATATAGTATCCAATCAGCCCTAGAAAACTTCATACCTCAATGACATTCTTCCGCTGCTCCCAGTAAACTTCTGCTCTTACTTTCTCTAAGTCTACTGATACTCCTATCTATGAGATAATATGACCCAAGAAGTGAATTAGGTCTATCCAAAAGTGGAATTTTGAGATCATAGCATATAACTGATGCTCTCTTAGTGTACTCAGAACGATCTCAAGATGTGTATCATGGTTGTGTCGAGTGTGAGAGTACACCAAGATATCGTCCATGAAGGCTACCATGAAATAATTAAAGTATGGACAGAACACTCATTTCATCAGTTCCATGAACACTACAGGGGTGTTCATGAGATTGAACGGTATAACCACATACTCATATAGACCATACCATCTTTATAATGATGTAAGAGGTATATCAGATGTTCTAATACGCTAATGATGGTAACCGGACCTCAATTAAATCTTTAGGAACACCTGGGATCCTCTAAGATGATCCAAGAGATCATCAATACATGGAAAGGGATATCGGTTCTTTAACATCAACTAGTTTGGATTTCGATAGTCCACACAAATACTGAGGGTACCATATGCCTTCTTTACAAACTGGACAGGAGAACCCCACAGAGAAGTACTGGGTCAGATGGAAGCCTTTACCTACAACTCCTCCAACTACTTCTTGTTCTCCTACAACTCTGGTGTAGACATCCTTTAAGGAGGAATGGACATTGGTGACACTCCTAGAACAATATCTATAGAAAATTCTACCTCTAACTCAGAAGGAAACCTTAAATGTCCTCTAGGAAGACATCCCTGAAACGATCCACCATTAGAGGAAAGTCAAACAGTGAAGTCCCCTGGTCATCCAGATATATACTAACAATATGGAATGTAACTCCTCCCATCCCATGATGCTTCGGTCCCACTCAGATCGCATAGACATCCCATTATACCTTATGAAGAAATGATCCACCCTCTGGTGATGTGAATCTCACCCTATGGAAATAGAAATCAAATACATCCTAGAAGAGAAATAACCAGTCCATTAAGAGAATGACTTCATAGCCTGTCATCTCTAGAACAAAAAGGTCCTAAAATAAGTGACTCCGACCAACCTCAAAAGGGTACTCCTTGAAATGACGTACACTGGCCATTATTTTCCCCAACGGTGTGTCCAACGTCAAGGAATCAGCAGAAGTAGAAGGTGGGAATAGGATAGAGAAAGCTTTCATGTTTTAAAAAACACATATACATGACATGTATGTCCACTACATGGTGTGTACATAAATCCTCTTCCACTTATTGAGTTCTCTTACATGGATAGGTCATATAGTTCTCCTTAGAATGAATCTACATGGCATGTTAGTGACATACACTGCATGTACTAGGTGGACATCACAATCCCGTGTTGTTAGCTACATATCTGGTTACACAGCTGACTATACACGGAATGTTCCAAACAGGCACGATGTGCACTTGAAGAATTTCACTAACCCATGTTGTTAGTTACACAGCTGGATTTCTGGATCAAAATACATGACGTGTTAAAAATATACAAGACGTGTATAGCTTATGTTTTTATCCATCTATGTCATTAGTCACATGGGCAGACACAGGGTCAACACAACACGGCATGTACATCTGGTACACGCTGTGTTACCAAAAGAATTTCCCTATCCTATTGTCTCTACTCACAGGGCCTATCACATAGTTAAATACTACATGTCGTGTACATACGGTACATGGCGCATTCATAAAAAAAATATTTCTTCCTAAACAGAAGAACACATGGCATGTAGTCAAAACTACATGGCGTGTATTCAGGGTTCTTCCAGACAGTAAGCCTCACAAACTACTATGAAACCTAGAAAAATACTGAAATAATCCATTAAGTTCCAAATTCGTATCTGTGAGGGCCCATACTCCCTGTGAATCAAATCTTGCCATCTTATACATGTTATAAACAAGAATAAAAGTTCATTGATCCACCATATTCTGTTACATAAGGGCCCATAACACCTCAAGAACCAATGTTTGTCATTTTTTCAAACAAAATCATACACAATTTAATACTCTACCGAACAACAGGTATACTATTAAGTCATATATCACAACATCATTCATACCCAACACAACACCTATCACAAAAACATGCAATTGCTAATTCACCATAAATGGCATGGAAAGAATGCATGACATGCGATTTCTAACAACTGCCTATATGATGCCTGAGATAACATACCCCCATATCCTTGGGTTGCAACTGAAATATAACCTCAACATCATTGACAATAACAACATAATACATGTGAGTCACCCAATGGTGAAATCAAATCAGCCGTAAAATTATAAAACAAGAAAAATTGAAATAAATGAGGTAGATTGGATTTTCCCTATACACGGGTTAGCTACTCCCAAGAAAAGCATATTACCAAGTACATATTCTATCCTATACATGACTATAGTCTCCCAACAGTAAGTCAAGAAGAAAATAATTCCACTAATACAACATTGTAACATCCTGGTTCTAGGAGCTGCCCATAGACGCCCCGTACCTGGTTGGTCACATGGCTACAAGTGCATTTCCCTAAACGCCAGAGGCTGCTGACCAGTAGAGAGTGACTTAGGTGTGATAGTGGGGAAACTATTCCCTCATTGGTAGAGCAACACATTAGAAGTGAAACAGATTTAAAAAAAGCAGAAGTAGTAATGATGCATACAAAAGTAAATAACGAAAGACTATAAATAGAAAACTGGAGCACACACACATATATATATTAATGATGCATGATACATCTGACTAGGAAAACATCCAAACAAATCAAGATTCTAGAATACAAAGGTATTAAACCAAAGTACCAAAAAAATCAAGGTAAATAATTCATCATCATCATAAGCCATAGATTTTTCCCTTTTTCTCCTTCTCCACAACAATCGAGTACCTAAAGTAGAAGGGCCCTTGCCCTTATCTATATCTACAACAATATAATCTCTTTGGGCCCAAAAGCATGACCTAAACCGGGTGTGAGACTAAATCCCAGTTCACAAACAATATGAGATCTATCCCTAATAGTCAGTGAATATATATGGTAGGTAATAATGAAAGCAGCAGTAAACAAGGGAGTAGTCAACAGTAAAAATTCCTACAGTTTCAAAGCATTCAAACATCACAAATGAAGTAAGCAGCTAATCAAAAATAGGTAACCCTCATGGAAGTACGCACAACCTATCCCCTCGGGTTCAGTTATAAGGATATAACAAAGACTCTCTAAGGAAGCACCCACAGTCAATTGCCCTTAGAGTCAAAAGTGATTAAAGACTCTCTGAGGAAGCTCACACAGTCAATTCCCCTTTTAGTCAAAAGTGTTTTAAAGACTCTTAGAGAAAGCTCACACAGTAAATTCCCCTTATAGTAAAAAATGATCAGTGACTCTCTGAGGAAGCTAACATGGTCAATTCCACTTATAGTCTACTACACCTGATTCTCATGGCCCTATGTAAGTCAAAAGATTGTATAAATGCAACACAACCAAAGTAAACCTCAAGAATTACTTGGCTAAATAATCTACAGCATATCAAGAATGTTACATAAAATAATCCCTCCATCCTATAATACTAGGCATGGAAAAAAAACAGGGCATCATAACATGCTAAGCAAGACCAAAGTCTCATAAAAAACATGCATGGGAAAACACCTCCAAATCATAGCAATTAATCGTATTCTCATTCAATTAACTTCTATTCAAGCACATAAGCATAGAAGGAAATCTACAGGGCTAAAAGAGTAAACACGCAATACCCCATTCAATGGTATTGGGTACATTTGCACATATAACTCAAATACTTTCAACGGAAATGCTCAAACCACCTACCTAGGTGTTGGGAGATCTCTATACATGAACCTCAAGCCTTGAATCACCCAATAACACTATAGAACTACAAAAATGTCAAAAACGTTGAAACGAAGATAACATGAGAAAGAGGATAAATCAAGAAACAAAGCTCTAGAATAAGGAATAGCATACCATGGCGATCCTAACACAATCGATGGTGGTCAATTCAGAGAACAAATTCTCACTCGGGGGCTTGGAGAAGATTCACGGTCATACAGGTTCTCTCTGATGAACTAGATCGAGAAGTTGGGCGTTCTAGTGATTAGACGTGACCCCAGTGTGTCTAATGAAAAAAATGGAGGGTACTTTAGAAGTACACAACGTGTATTTGTCGATTCCTTACTCTACTTTAGGCGGTCTCCAGGTCACCACACAAGGTCATGAGAGTGACCGTTACACAACCAACACATGACTATCTACGGTAACCGAGTACATGGTGTGTACTCATAAATTACACGAGGTGTACTTCAAAATTTCCAAAAATCCCTCTTTTCTAAATAAAATGACCAGAAAAGAAATAAATACCTAAAAAAGAATATTTGGGTTCTTACAGTATTCTTGATTTACATATATTAAAGGAATATAGTAGAATCTTGTCCATCCAATTCCTATAAATATAGAATTTGGATCTGTATAGCTTCCAAATCCCGATCCTAAAATTGTACAACTCAAGTGGGAGCAGTGAGTGAAACTCATGGTGCTGGAGTTCCTACCTATACAAAATCAATTCATACACTTTTTCCTAGTGAGAAATAACATTTCTCATTTTTCTATAGGATTAGGAACATGATTCAATTTCAATCTATTTGTATCTAACTTTCATGGAAGTGAGGTGCTGAATGCCAAGCACGCTAAGTATCATTGCAAGGATTCAGCTCATTTAGAAAAATATTTCATATATCATCAACCATCAGAAATGGATAATGGTGATACAAATGAATGGTATGAAGTAGTTTATAAAAGGAAGAAAAAGCTAGTAATAGGTATTAAAGCTATGTTTAGATATTGGGAGATCTAATTGGAAATACCAGAAGGTCCCATAAAGGAGACAACCATTGAAGAATTTGAAGGGACCAATGATTGTTCAATGAAAAACTATGATTATGAGGAGGTTATTTCATCTGTGTATTATATTTTTTCAAGTAAAAACATTGGAAATAAATTTTTTTCTGATGGGGATACCTAACCCACAAGGGGAGGAAATCTTGGAAGTGAAAAGACTATTATAATTTAACAAGGTCAATGACTACAAGATCAATGGGTAAGGATACTGTCACCCTAAAACATACCAAGTCACCCATAAAAGGGTCTTTAAGAACATAATTTATTTATAATCCTATTAAATAAGTGTCGAAAGCAACGTATAAGGGAGTATAAGTATATTTGATAGTTATGTAGACTAAAATAACCTATCCAATGAGGGACCTAGGGAAATGTGTGATGATGTTTTCCATCCCTCAAAAAATATAATGATAATTTTGAATAATATAGAACCTCTCTTACCATGAAAATGGGGGAAGATAATTCCTTAGGGACATTGTAAAGTCATGTTCCTGAGGATTTATTTCCCTCCCTTTTCTCAAAGAAAATAAAATATCTATATAATAGATTTTATATGGACATGGATATGGAACTTGAAGGGTTTAATAAAAGTATTTATGAATTACAACTATAATATAATGAAAATTTAAAAGGGATGTAGTGACCTTGGGGTCTTGATAAGGTTATCATCCTTTGGTTGTCCCCACACATGGATTGGATCATTTTGTAAGTGGATGGTTCTTTATTTTCCTTTGTTAATATGGTCAATATCATTAACTTACATTCAAATTCCAAGAAAAATGGTTTATCTACATTTAACCTTGTATGTTAAAGATATATCTTGTAAATACCAGCCATAATGAGTTCTAGTATTTTTTGACATCCAATTAAATCATTTTTTAGGTTCACTACTATTATGGATTTCTCTACATGCATTTTCATGTTCCCGGTTTTTAAATATCTCTTTGATGGTTCACACTAAACCCCTAAATGTTATTTATGATAATTAAAAAAATTATTTCATTAGAAATAATATTACACAATTTAAATTAAACTATCATGTAATGGGCGATTATAATAAGTTATAGTTCTTCTTATGAAGCTTATACTTTGTGATCTATGAGAAGGTAGTTCATAAGGATAAACCCTCTAATAAAAACACTATATAATTAACGTTCCATTTTATGTTCCTATTTTTGATCTTGTATATTGATCCTTATACATGAGATCATTATTGATGTGTATCATGATTCATGTAATTAGATTCATTATGAAAACTATGATATTAATACTTGTAGTTGAGTATCATGTGTCATGTGTACCGTGTAATGAATTTCATTAATATAATGGTTAGAACAAAAAACATCTCATCTAAATTATGGGAGAATATATCTCTATCCCTTCAATAAACGTGGAATTGTCTAAATAAAATCCATTAACATGATAGTTTATAGATAAGTTCATCATAGTAAGTTAAAGGAATATAAATTATGTAGAAAGGATGATGAAACACATATTCATCCTACATGATGAGATATTGATTGACTTATATGACATAGTACAGTTCAAGATAAGTTTATAATTATTGTTTATATGACTTCTCTTTTTATCTTTAGGTGTCTTGATTTGTTTCTTGATACTGATCATACTTTTTTGGTTATACCTACTCCCAGAAAGAAAGGAACCTGAAGGGACACATAATAAATATATCCAAAGGCCTATTATATTCAATTAAATATATATTTATGAATAAATTAAATCATAATTTATGGAATGAATTTTATTCAAATTATATTGATCATAAATTCAATACCATGTTATTCACATTGGGAATGAATTATTGGAATTTTATATATTATTTATACACATGGAAAATAAATATACTATTTACTTATTCATGTGACTAGTTAATATATTATTTATTTATTTAAAAGATAAGTGGATTTATTATTTTACTCGATGAACATAATTACTTTATTATTAAGGTACAAAAAAATTATGTGTTAATTTGGAGAGATTTAATGGTCTACATGACATAATTTTAACATGATAAAAATAAAGAATTATTTTATTTAATAAATAATGTTAGACACACTTTTCATGTAAAATAATTGTTTTTATTATTATTTAAGAAGTTACATGGGGACCTTATTTGGTTTTATTTTAAATTAATGATATTTTTGAAATTAAGTTTTTTTAAATAGATTATAAAAAATAAAAATATATTCATTTTTTGAAACTGTATTAATTTGCCTCATTTTGCTTCTCATGACCTAAAGAGATTATTAGAGAGAATCATTCCACATATTTCATGTTTATATAGATTGAAGAAAATATATTTTTACATATAATCAAAATAAACAATGAGAAGACCTTGCTTCCCTCACACAAGAACATGAGATATCAATAATGGAATTCAACGTTTTACGGAACATATATGGATATTTCTAGAGGAATTATAATTTAGGTTCTTAAAGAAACAATAATTTCATGATGGTCAAACTACAAATCCTTGATTTCAATAAAGATATAAAAATCAAATCATAATCAATCATAGATAATTATTTTATTTAAATAAATAATTATAAATTATATGTGATGATCTTATTAAAGGGATCAAGAAAATTTATTTAGTTTATAAAAAATATTTTTAAATAGATAACGAAACTCATCACTATTGTTGTTCTCAGAGTTTTCATGTGGTATGAATGTGATAAAACTAATTTATAATTTTTTTAATTTATAAAAATTTACCCAAGGATCATAATATAGTTCTCAAGTTCGATATTTTTTTTGAATCAAAGTCATCATGGAAAGAAAAAACCAATGAGGATAAGAATTTATACTCTAGAACAGGATTGTATAACTTATTTATTTATTTTAAAAATTTAAAATAAATAAAATAAAATGGGGGTTAATTAATCCATCTCAAAGTGGGGTTATGATTTTCATTTAGGTTGATGGGTTATATATAAATATAAATTTATATTTATATAGTACAAAAAACCATAAATGGAATTAAATTTCCCCTATATTGTTCAATTCTCTATTCGCTAATGAAAAAGAATTTCTGGTTTTAAACATACATTCGTATATACTTACATACAAACATATGTACAAGAATATATATAAACCACTATATATTATATAACTTCATTATATATAAATATATATATTAAAATGTAAGAAATCCAAAAAATTAAGATTTTTTAAAAGGGACTCAGGGACCATAGGTGGAACCAGAAAATAAATAAATAAATTTGTTAATTTAAATTAATTAATTGCCATGAAGAGACATTTAAATATTTTTATTAATTAAAAATTATTATTTTGTTGTGGATGATCATGAGTTATCCAAACATATATTTGTTAGTATTTAATAATTTAATTTAACTTAATTATTACACATTTTAATGTTAAAGAAATTATTATTAAATAAATATTAATTTTTTTTTCATCATTTATGCTTATTTAAATTTTATAATAGAATATTTTCATATTTAGTTAATAAATATTATTAATTTTAATGCATAAACCTTCACATATGGGTGATTATGTAATTGTGAAATGAATATTACCTAATGAGGTAGTTTGAGTGACGAGTTGAAATTAATTTCAAAAAAAGTGAAGAATGGGGGAATAAATAATGTTACAACTTGAATCATGAAAAATTCTATAATTTACCCCCCATAATTTTTATGTTTGTATATTATTACTAAATAAACCAATATGTACTTAGTTCTACATATATTTATATTTTCAAATGAATAAGATCACATATTTTATAATAATTAACAAGTGCACTAAAATAAAAAATATTATTAAATGTAAAAAAATGTTTTCTATCATGTGGTTAATTATTTATGTATGTGTTCACATAGAATAAATAACAATAATTCTAGCGAAAAATGATTTTATGATAATCTTTAATTAAAATCACTAAAAGTAAAACATTAGGTCCTAATATAACTTTATCATTTGATTTTGAATAAAAATTAGATTATAGTTTTTTTCTAGATAAAATCTGAGTATATTAAATTTATTTTGGAGTTTTAAATTTGAGTGCTGAGTCGAATCAGCCAAATTAACATCAATGGCAATGTTCATGGAAAACTTTTTGAAATTTAGAAGAAAACATTGCGTAAATCCAATTATATTATTTGAGGATCTGGGAGTCCACTAAATGGATCATGGAGCTGTGAGTTAGCGTAGTTATATTGATTAAAGCCTATAATGACCATGATTTTATCTATAATAATGGAAATATAAATCATTTAAACTAAAAATTCAAATAAACTATATATTAAAAATCCAATGGTGGGGGTATTTGTGTTTGATAAAATAATTGGAGTCACAAAGGTTTCATTAATCATTATTATCTCAAATTTTAATAAAAATAATAATTTATTTATTATTGATAGTGGTAAAAAACACCCCAAACACACTATTACTATTATCTATTTTAGAAAAACAATTCCTTTATTAATGAAAATATTTAGGTGTTGGCGTAGAATCTTGTGTATCATAGTATAACAAGAAAGGAAATAATATCTATTGGATTCCCCAATACCAGCTAAGTATCCTATATAATAAAGTGAGGATACAAAATATATATAATTTATAAACATGGATCATCATTTATGAGTAATGTTGTCATTTATGTCAAGTAAACTACGGAATAAATATATTGAAAATGAAATATATTCCACGGTGTATCATCTCCAAGAATTATACCAAGGGAGAGATAGAAATGAATGTCATGGGATCTCCAATGAAATAATTACATAAAATTTAAGAGAGGGATTCCATTCCAAATGAAATGTAAATAATATAATATAGTACATTGATCATTTTAAAAATTTGGGTATCAAGCTAGACGATGAATTATACATGGATACCATTATTTTATTTATACCCCTATATTTAAAAAGTTTTATTATTAATTTTAATACAAAATACCAAGATAAATGTCTTTTGTATATTTTCACAATGATTAACCAAGTCTATAATCATATGAATAAGTAAATTTATTATATTTTTTTACTAAAGAAGAAGAATAAGAGTGAGGATAAAAATCCAATGGAGGGATCAAAGATAAAGGAACAGATGGAACTTTATTCTATAAAAAAATACCCATGGGAAAGAAATGGGTACAAGACTATTTATATTACATGTAGTAAGAATGGATACAATAAAAAAATTAAATATAACGAATAATTAGGGGGAAGATTCTGTTATATTCATTATTTAAAGTATTTTTTCTTATTTTTAAATGCTTGGTAAATGATACCGTTTTTTACACAACCATTTTTAATTTATATATAGGATCCAAGTAGCTTATTAAAAATTGGGGGATGTAAAGTGGTTCATCAAAATATTAATAGAACATATATTTTTATATTAATTATAAAATATTAACATTTCATAAAATCTAGAGTAATATTTCTTATATATTTGAATCTATTTATTTGTTTATTATAACCATAATAATATTTATACACTGATTGTAGTCATAAGTGAGTTTATTTCATGTTTAAACATAAAATTATGACATATGTTATAGTATTAAAAATGTAAACGATGTTTTAAATATATATTTGAATTGATAAATTCTAAGATGAAAGTAAATGAAAAATAAATTCAAATGACTTATATTACACCAATTTATGTCAAATTCAACTAATTTAAGTATCCTTAATGAATTTGAAAATGTTATAACAATAAGGGTATTTAGATTAATATGAATTAAAACACATGGTTTTATTTCATTTTTATCGGATATAAACGACTAAAGACACATTAAAATTAAAGGTAAAAAAAGTAAAAACGTTTTAGAATTGTGTTGTAAAGATCCACATGGACTATTTCTTAGAAAACTAGGAGTGTATTCTCATACTTCATTACCTTTTTTATTATATTAATAAATATAGATATATTTATTTGATGAGTCATAAATTAGATTCCATTAAGACATATAATTATTATAATAGTAAATTAAAGAATAAAATTCGTTTGAATATAAATAAACTCAGACTATAGTTATTTATAGAATATTTTACCCAGACTTCATCGATTATTTTAAAGGGTATTAAATAATATCCAAATTACATACATATAATATTAAATTTAGTGATATTGATTTCAAGTCATGAAATTATTCAACAATCCTTTTATGAATGTGAATTGTAAATAGTGGTATACAAACTTAACTAAATATTCTAACCAAGATAATAAGTGGGATCTAATATGAGTTATAGTATAGAAATAAAACCTAGGCTACCATAAATTCATGTAAAGAAATGAAAATTAATTTTAAATTTATTTATAATAATAAATTTCATCAAAAACATTAACTGTATATATATATGATCTCATAGATAAAATAGAAATTATGGAATCACAATAAATATATCTAGAAATCCATTATATCTACAAAATTGATGGTTGGATAAAGTCAAAAATAAATGATGTAAAGGATCAATATTTACAATAGTTTGAAGATGAATAAAAATTCAAAAATACATAGTGGTAGAATTTATTCTAGAAACATAACATAATGTATATGGTATTATTATCATCAATAAAGCTGAAATGCTATTAATTATGATAAAAATACACTATCCTATAAGGATGTGATAAGTAATAACTTACCATGATTATGTGACTTGGATGATAAACCAATTTATAGATTATATCAAACATCAAAATCATAGAATGGTCATGTTTAATAACTTCACAAGAGAATTTGGTTCTATTATAAATTAATGTTTTCTTTTGTATCAATATAAGCATAGTGGGAGTGTCATAATTTATCAAGTTGATTATATCAAAGAAATATTGTTAATGGAAGTAAGATATTGGTGTTATAGTCTATTAATGGGGTTCTTTTCCTAGGTGGGGTATATACACACTTAGGGTTCCAGGACTAGATATGGCTATTAAATGGGAGATTGATTTTTCAATTTATTGAACTAAAATTTAATAAAACATCTCCCCACAATTTGGGGTTTCCACGCATAGAAGTAGGGTGAGGTGATCTCCCTTTCACATTATTCCTAGAACAAGAGGAATAGGAGGAAGGAATATAATGCCAATCAACATCCTTGTAATAGATCAAGACCAGATCAGGGTGCAACATCTTTCAGAAGTAGATTTAGACCCAATGCTTCAATGTTTACATCATGAGGCTGGCTAGTTTTTTATTTTTATGCCATGATACACATAGATTTTTTGTTTTATAGTTTTAAAGACCTATTTTGATTTATAAGGATCTCATTGGAGTATATATATGATTATTTGGAGAAACAAATTGTTTTTTGAGGTTTTTAGGGGTTTCACCTTCGAAAACCCAGACTACACGGTGTGTGGTTCTAAGAACACAAGTCTTGTGTACTTCATGTTCAAGGAAGAGGAGAAGAATACAACTATATGGTGTGTAGTTTGGAGGAAACATTTTGTAGTGTCACTAATCATGTGGCTGAGTACATGGCCAGATGACCCGTGTATGGGGGGATATGGAAGTGTGGGGTATAGGGCCAGACCCCATGTGGGTGACACACCATCTGTGAGTACACGTCCCAATAAGGGCACATGTCTAGTCCATGTGAGGTACCTAGGTACGTATTTCATGTTTGTTAAATGTTGTATACCTGGGTTACATGTCATGTACTTGGGTTCCACATACCATTTTTAGCTGGAGTACACGCCCATGTGGTGATTTGGGAGAACACACCATGTGTTCGAGCATACAGGTTGTGTGATTACCCTTTATGGGTTTTAGGTGTTTTTTGCATCAAAAATATATTTGGATTTTTGAGTAATCTATTTTTAAAAATTTTCATAAAGAACGTGATGGTGAGATACTTTAGGAATATATCGTTCATTTTGATGGTGTGTTGGACCAGGATAGTTTAGTATGTGGATTTCCTTGAGTTTTAGATTCTGAATCCTCTAGTTGGACGGTTTGTTAGCTATTAGGCCTAGGTGAGGGATGTGAGCTAGATGATTGTCTTGGTCTGAGTGTTCTAGGGTGTTTTTCTTATGGTTTCTTGGATAGATCCCTAAATGTGTGATTGAGTAGTATCTATAGATATAACATGTTTATCCCCAAATTTCAGTACTAGTTTCTCAATATTTTAGAAATCGGGGTTTAGATCCTATGTTTGAGGATCTCTGTGGTTGGAGCCTTTGGGATTCATTGACATCATAAGATGGTGGTTATGGATGGGTGAAATTCTGAAGTTGAGTTTAGTCTAAGGGACTCTTGAGGAATCTATAGTGGGATTTTTTCTGGTTAAGTGATCTTTGGATGTTGTGGTAGTCTATTAATAATTTCATGTGGAATGGGTTTTCCTTTGGATGCTTTTTTGGCATGTTAGTGATTGAGGATTAGTTGGAGGCCACTAAGAGATGATTGAATAAGTTTATTGTGATTGTGTTGGCCTGAGTCTTGAATGAGATAGATAAACACTTTGTGGGGTGTTTACACATGTTATGGCATTGAGATATTTTAGGATCCGTAGGGATGCCTCTATTGATGTGTGGATTCAGAGGGACATGTGTGTTCCCGATTGATATGAAAACCCAGATCGGGTGTTTGTTGTTAAGTAGTTTTTGTTATGGGTGTTCCCATGGGACACTAGTTGATGTATGATCCAATGGGGTTGAGTTATTGATGGATGAGATGGATTTTTATCCATCCCATGATAGGTTTTATTTTAATTAGTTTTGGAGATGGATTATTCCTATAGGGTAGTTTTAATATGGTTGGGTTATCACGTTTTGGAACCTGATTTACTATTAATGGTTGGGTTACCAGGGAGGGATAGAAAAATGATCTGTAAGTATGGTTTTGGATATCTATGATTGATATGGCTGGACATGAGGCTCTAGGTATGATTAGTATATTATATATTAGGTGTCAAACCAAGGTTCTATCCATAGATAAAATACTTATTTTGAACTTATATTTTATGCATTATTGTTTATGGTACATGGGATAAATTTCAAAATTGTTTTCTATGCTTCGTATTTAATTTCTGTGGTAGCTGGGATAGATGCATAAAGTTTCAATGTATGAGCTAATGTTTGAGTCCTGAGGACATGGTATGGGATTACTTCTAATAATATCACAGATAATAGGACTATCGTAGGATGGGTCCCCAGAATTTCCGAGTTTGGGTACAACAGCCATGGATATGGAGCCACAGGTTATTTGGGATACAAATCCATTGAGACACGTTTAAAGACATCCAAAATTTTCCAGAAGTAGGTATGGTCAATCGAGTTCTTGGACCTAAGGATCCATAATGCTTTTAATTGTATTTATTTCATTAGTTATGTTTCAACTATGCTGGGAATATTTCATGAGAATGAACATATGGAAACAGTTTATATGTCCACCATTGGGGGTGGCCTACTGAGATTTATTTCTCAACCCCTGTGTGTGCACATTGGTGTGCATGCATACCATCTGTATGCCTTCCAGTTGAGGATTAATACCCAATGGTTATAGAGAAAGGCCAGGGTTTCATGGTTGAGCGGGATACTCGTGTGGATTAATTTGGTCAGGCTGGAGCAGATTTATAGGGTACTAGAGACTGGGTATATGTACTTCATGGAGATGAAAATATGGCCAATTGTATTTATTTTTTAGTTATTTATTTCAAATATTTTATCCTCCCATTAGAAAATAAATATTGTATTTATGATAAGGAAGTCAGGGCCTTTAATGTATTTCATTTTGTTACATCATGTTTCTCTTTTGATATATTTCTTCTACAATATTATTTTATGTGTATGGTGTTTGGTTATTTAATTATTGTTGTACTATGGGGGTATATCTCTTAACAGTTCCACTATTAGAACCTTGATGCTAGTCGGTAGCCTATTTCATATGGGTAGGATTGATTGAGGTCTTGTAGAGAACTAGTATCGAGAAAAAATTTAAGTGGAATCCAGGTAGGGGAATTACAAAGTGGTATCAGGTAATTACTTTCCTATTATTTCACTATTTAGGGTTGGTAGCCTAGAGATACAGGGTTTTGTGGGAGATGAATATGCATACCAGGATGGTGCATCTTGAACATCTATTCTGGTAGGAATTACAGGATACTAGGGACATGGTTTGATGTTCTGTATTTGGGATATTATAGTCTTATATGTTTTTTTCTTTAGGTGATGTACGTATTATTTGGATTTTATTATTTATGATGGATTTTAGGCTCTTGGACCATTAATGTGAGACCTGTTAATTGGTTTTGACACTTGGCTTGTAGAGACAAGAGGCATATAATGCACCATGATATAAATGTATGATCTATATGTTTTAATCCATTTAGTGTTTGATTTTACATATTTACTTCTGATAGTAGGTTTTATAGATATATAGTTACATGCTCTATGGTGGGTACACTAGTGTGGTCCTTTTTGTTGCTATTTTGGTGACTTTGGAGGGTTATTATGGTATAAGAGTAGGTTAGTTGGACCCTTGTGAATGGTTTTTTAGGTTAGCTGTTTGTCTGTGTCCTCCGAGAATTGGTCTGATGTGAATATTCTTAGATAGGATTGACACCCTAATTGTTGGAAGTTGGTTAATATATTATGAATTATGGTGAGAGACACTATAAATGAGTATTTTTTCATGAAGATAACATGTGATGATTAGATATATTCATGTGATTCCCCGTTATTTGGGTCCATCTAGGAATTGGAGTAGACCTAGGTGGTTAGAGCTAGTTACGTGACATGAGACATGATTGTTAGGGCTAGGTCATAGATTCTAATGGCTGTTATGATGTGTGTCTAATGTAGGGATTCATAATAGTTTTACTTTTGAGGGTGACTTGTGAGAGGGGAGACCGAGTTTTGTGTGCCTTTTATTTTTTTGAGGCACAAATGGATGTTTTGGACTTATACAAGGGTTCACAAAGGGTGTAGATGAGTTTCAGTTTTAGGATTGTTGGATTCATTTTGTTTTTGAGATGGTGCACTTGTGTACCATTATTTCCACACTGTAGATTGTTTGAGAAGGGTAGGATTATTTAGGTGCCTATCCGTTGAAATGGTTGTGTAGGATAGTTCATCCAAGTGGTTTTTAGATGGATTGGGAGAACATTAAATTCCTGAGTTCTATAGTTAGGGATTGTGAGATGATATTTCATGATATTTGACTCGTTACAGTCGGAGAATGTTTTTTGGATAGGTTAATGAAATCTGTGTGACCGTTTTATGATAGAATAATCATGCAGATATGAGTGCATATGATGTGTTGTGTCATTTGGATTGTGGATCAGATGTTACGAGTGGGTAATTTTGATGTACTTTATTTGGACAGGTAGTCATGAGTGGGTTGGGAATTTTTGTGGGTGTGATGAAAGGATTGTTGTCAGTGAGACCTAAGGCCCTTGGGATAGAACTGTGATGTTATGGAATGTATGAGGTTTTGTGGTATTTTCTGATGACATCTTAGTATTCCCGTAATTTAGAGACAACTATTCCAAATATATTAACATCATCTGGAGTATTTTAAGAGAGAACATGCTTTATGATATTCTATATAGATGATTTTTTGGGTTTATAAGAGGCGTCCTGGGAGGTTATGCTCATGGAGTAGTGCATTTGATGATGTATAGTGGGGAACACACCATTATATTCATGTTGGTGAGGTCCATATGACAAATCATATATTGATAAATTCCATGGGTGTTGTTCATGGATATCAATAATGGGAGGTATTAGATATTTTCGGGATTATCAGGTGGGAGTCAAATAACCATGTCCATTTATGAGGTTTATTGTTTTTGGGGAATGGGCTATAAAAATGATTCTTGGTTGGGATTCAATAGTAAGAATATTTCTATAGTTGGAATCACCATGATTTTAATGAAAATTTTCAAATAATTTCATGATATATCAGGATGGATGAGTGTGGGTAGGCACTATCCTAGTGGTTTATTTATGGTGGCAATCTATGGATTGTCCTTTGATAGGTTGTACACCTTCTCATCAGATTTGAGTAGAGAAACTCAAATAGAGTATATGAAAGAACAAAATGAGTGGATCTTGAGTTGATGACCAAGGTGGGTTGATATGTGAGGTTAGAAGACCATCGAGGATTCTCAAGGATGAGAGGTTTATGGTGGGGAGGTTGTAGAGACCCGAGTTTTCTGGTTCTTGGGATTTTGAGCATAAATTCAATTTTTTGTTATCAGGATATCAAGATCTATAAAATGGTCCTTTTTTGAGTATATGGTCTCAAATAATTCTTATAAATAATATTTTCGACCTAGAATAGGGATTTTACCCTAGTAAAGGAGTTTGGTTTAATTCTAAGCAGTTCAAATTTTGGAAGAATAATTAAAATTTAATTCACTAAATATATAATTATTTGGGTGGTTTTTTATGGTAGTATCTTTTAGATGGATATTCATATTGATATTTTGACACAATAGTTTAGTCTGGAATGGGGGGTTTTCCTAGAAGAGGTATAAAATCACTTTGGGTTCTGGGACTTGAGACAGCTATTAGATTGGAGATTAATTAATTAAATTAAAATTTACTAAAACATCTTCCACCCCCTACCCCCTCTCCCATTTGGGGTTTCCTCACGCAACAGGAGGGGGAGGTTATCTCCCATGCGCACGATTCTTGGACTCAGAGGAATAATAGGAAGGATTATATTTTTAGACATCATCATTGGCATAGATTCAGACCAGATTGATGTGAAGTAGCTTCTAGGAGCATATTTAGACCCAAAGATTAAAGGTTTATACCACGAGGTATGATGGTTTTTTATTTTTATTCCTAATTACCCTTATATTAGTTGTTTTTAAGCTTTAAATGCCTATTATGTCTATTATATATCCCCACGGGGATCGATCTATGATTATTTTGGAAAACACAGGAGGTTCGGGATGTTAATTGGGGTTTCCTATTCAAAAACCCTAACTATAAAACATGTGATCCTAAGAACATATGTAATGTGTTCATCCTTTTCATGGAAGAAGAGAATAATATGACTACACAACATGTTTTATAGAGGATATGCCTTGTAGAATCACTCAGTGTGCAGCTAAGTAAAATGCCAGAGGACCCATGTTGGGGGGTGGACATGCCCATGTGGGGTACAAGACCATACTCTGTGTGGGTGACACACCATGTGTGAGTACATGTACAATAAGGTACATATGGAATGACCATGTGAGGTACTTGTGTAGGTAGTCCATGTTGGGTACATGTCATGTTGCTGGGTTACATGCCACATACATGGGTTCTACATGCCATGTTCATCTGGAGTACAAGGCCATGTGGGGATTTGGGAGAACACATCGTGTTCTTGGGAATACACATTGTGTGATTATCTATTGATGGGTTATGGGTTTTTTCTTCCCCAGAAATATAATTGGACTTTTGAGTATTCCATTTTGAGAAATTTTCTACGTAGAACATGATGGTGGGATATTTTGAGAATATTGAGGTTGTTTGGATGGTGTTCTTTACTATGATAATTTAGAAAGAGGATTTCCAATAGTTTTGGATTCAAAATCCTCTAGTGGGATGGGTTGTGAGCAAGGATTTCAGAGTGAGGGTTGTGAGTTCAATGATTGGCATTGTCTGATCGTGCAATAGAATTTTTCTTGAGTTTTCTTATATGGATCCCAGAAGGTCTTATTGAGTAGTATCTATGGAGAGATCATGTTTCTCCCCATGTGTTAGGACAAGTTTCTTGAGGTTAGAGTAGTTGAGGTTTAGATCCTACATTTCAGGATCAGGGTTGTTATAACCTTTTGGCTTGGTTGACATCATAGGATGGTGTTTATGGATGGGTGTGGTTGTGGTGTTGAGTTGAGTCTAATTGAATAATTAAGATTCTATATTGGAATTTTTTTTATTTATGTGATCTTTGTATGTCTTTGTTGGCTATTGAGAATGTTGTGTGGCATCAGTTTTCCTTTGGATGCCTTGTTGGAATGTTGTTTATTGAGGATCTTTTGGAGGACACTAAGGGATTCTTGAGGATTTTGTTTATGATGGTCTTGCTCTATGACTTGTGTGAGATAGATAAACCATTCATGGGTTGTTTATTGCCTGATATGGCATTGATATATTTGAGGATCCATATGGATTCTTTTGTTTATGTGTGGGTTTAGAGGGACATGTGCGAGGCCAATTGAATGGATGACCCTTAGCAGGTGTGTGTTCTTAAGTAGTTTTAGTTATGAGTGTTCTCTTGGGACCCAGTTTGATGTATGAGTCGATGGGGATGATTATTTAATGTATTATAATTTTATCCATCATAGGATATTTTTTCATTTTTTATGTCAAGACTTGGATTATTCCCATGGGGTATTTTGATATCATTGGGTTTCCATGTTTTGGAACACAAAAAACTAGTAAGGGTTTTGATTCTTGAGAGAGCTAGATAGATGATCCATAGGTATGGTTCTAGATATTTTACATTGAGATTTTTATAAATGAGGCTCTAGATATGGTTAGTATACTATTTATTAGGTGTCAAACATAGGATCTAGACACAGATAGTATACTTTGTTTGCTATGTAGAAGACTGATGTTCTAGGAATTGATGGTATACCAACAGGATGGATGGTGGAACAATTGTCTACATCCATGGTTCGAGTGCTAGAATTAGGTTACTAGGATGTTATTTTAAAATATTTAGTATAGTAGATGTGATTTCACATGTATGTGGTATGGTGATAGACATGAGGCTCCTAGCATAGGAGGTATAATATGGATATGGTGTCAGACTAAGGCTCTATACACTAACAGTATATTTCATGGTTAAAGAGATAGACTAATTCTATGAGTGATAATGCATTCCATATGGAATAAGATGTTGGACTAATTCTCATTCTCCTTGCGTTGGACTAGAATGATGCTTTGCGAACCACTAAGGTTATGTATAGATTGTTACTGGAAGGAGGTTTTGGGAACAACCTTTATGTTTTTAGGTGGTCTTGATAGGCTCGATGTTTATTATTATTAATGATGGTTTGGATTCATGGTTTACATATTGGGATGATTTTGTGAGCATTATTGTTTAGGATATATGGGATAAATGTTAGAAAAGTGGACTAGGTAAGGTAGTACTTTTGTGTGGTAGCTGGGACAGATGTGTCTAGGTTCCAAGTATGAGATAATGTTTAGTTCATGAGGACATGGTATGAGATTAGATAAATTAGTATATTATTTGATATAACTATCATAGGATGGTTTTCCAAAATTTATTGGTATGTGTGCGGCAACCATGGATATATATCTATAGGTTATTTGGGACGTAGATTCATTGAGACATGATCAGAGACATTCCAGCTTTGGCTGAAGAAGGTATGGTTAATTGAGGCCTTGGACCTATGGATCGATAATAGTTATAATTGTATTTATTTAATTATTTATGTTTCAGTTATGATAGGAATTTTTCATGATCATGAACATATGGAAATGGTTTGTAGGTTCACCATCGGGGTGGCCTAATGGGATTTATTTTTCAATCCTTATGCATGAACCTATATGATCACAGGGACTTTCTATCTTCTATCATATTGATAATGGATACATGATGGTTTGGGTGGAGGATGGATAATTCTTGTATGAGCGGGATGATCATGTAGAGTGGACTGATCAGGCTAGAGAAACATGATAGGGTACTAGAGAATAGGTTTGTGTTTTGGATTGAATTTGGAAGTACGGTCCGTTGTATTTATTTTTTTAGATATTTATTTTGTATATGTGATCAGACTCATGGAAATTTTTTGTTGTATGTATGAAATGGCTATTTCGGAATTTATTGAATTTTATTTTATTACAGAATGTTTTAGTTTCAATTTATTTATTATTTCACATTCTCTGATGTGTATGGTGTTTGATCATTTACCTTTGGTTGGCCACTCTAATATGGGGGTATATTCTCTTAAATGATACTACATTATACCCATACTGTTACTCAAAGCCTTTGGTACACATGGAGGCATGGTTGAGGTCTTGTGGAGAACCAACATGGAGCACTGGTTTTAGTGGCATCCAGGTTGGGACGTTACATTCTCTATGAAAGAATAAGATGAAGTAGTTTTTATTTTATATATCATGGTATATATATATATATACAATAGTATGATTAAACTATTTTAGAATAATAACATTGAAAAGTTATTGAAAGATACAATATGGAGAAATAAATATCAGATTGTATATCATGTTATATGGAAGAAAAAATGAGTAGAATTTGTAATGACCTTTGTTAGCGGATTTAATTTTAAGTTTTAAGAGTTTTATTTAATGGAATATATGTGAATGTTTTAAAAATATAATTAACATTTTGAATATATTTTAATTTCTAAATGGTATTTTTTTTATTTTAGAGAATGTACAAGATATTATTATTTTTTCAGTTTAATAAATTTGGTAGTATTATTATTAGTTAGAAATTATATTTTTTATAATAGCTATATATATAATTTTAAAAAAATTATTTACCTATTATTGAAATGGGGGTGTGGGTCTCAGTGCCTTAAGAGTGGGAATTATGTGCTGGTGTTTCTGGAGAATAAATTCGGAATAAAATTGAAAAATAAATTAGAATAAATAATGAGACAAAATAATTTTCTTAAAAAAAGAAGAACAATAGAGAGGATGAAATGGGATGATGAAAAATTAGGAGCATAGTGGGGTAAAAATATAATGGGGGTTCATTTCTATTCTCCCACTCTCCATCTCTCTATTTTGTTCTCCCTTTATATCTCTCTGAAATCTATTTTGATCATGATCCAAATGATGCACTATCACTAGTATTATTTTAATCTCAAAGAGAAGAAGTTAAACCCTACATTTGTTAAATAATAAATGATGTTTTGTTTCCAAATTTAAACTAATCCAAATTTCATATTAATATTATTATAAAAATAGAGTCTTTGGATTTGAGATTTGTTTTCATTAATCTGTTGATGAAAAATAATTACTTAATATTTAGTAGGGAACCTCTAATATTTCCTGGTGTTAATTTGTGATTTGACTTTCAATATATCCATTTATTAAAAATGATTTAACATTAATAGTGAATTATTTAATATGAAAAATAGTTATAGTAAAGGAATTTAATTTTCCATTTTTAATGCAATGAAATGTTATTTTAACGATGTGTTTAATTTTGGAAAACATAGTTTGTATGATTGAAGTGTTGTTTTATTAATGATATTGAGAAATAAATTGAAAACAATATGTACACTTTAATGGCTGAATTTTATGAGGTTAATGTTGGGATTTATAATTCACGCCTTAGTAGAATTTTGATGTTTTGATGAGTTGTTTGTTTATATATGAAATTATATATTTAAATAATTAATCTTAGTTAGTTGTTTTCAAACATTTGAATGATAAATAGGGTGTTTTTTTTGTTTTCCTGTCCCTTTAATTGATCATTTTTTAGTGTAACAAAATTTTAAAAGAGGATTGACATGATTAAAAAGATAGGGTAATTAACCAATTATTTTTTTTATAATGATTGTAAAATTCTATAATTTAAAGTAGAGAATTAAGTCATAAAAATATGGTTCATCATGATAAAAATGATGGAACATTGTGGAGATTCAGTAGAATAATTATGGAATTAGGGTTTTCTTTAATGGATTAGTTAAATATAGGGTAAAGTGAACTAGAAATGATGTTTTTAAATGTATGCTAATGTGATTGGTGATAACTGATTCTATATGAATTTATATAGTGAGTTTTGAAATTTTTTATGTTGATTTGATATTTTTTGTGTTTTCTGTTCTTATATTGATGAATGATTATTGTGAACAATAATATTTTGGGTTGAAAATCATGATAAATGAGGATAAACTCACAACATAAACATGGGATGTTTTTTGTGAGTTTTCTTATTTTTTGTTTGAGATGTATGAGTTGTAACAAGTTACATACAATATAGGATTAGAAATTAAAAGAGTAAATGATAAGATTAATTTTCTAAAGGTTCCTAAATGAATGATAGACTAAAATGTGAGTTAATGAGATCTAAATGAGGGTTTTTTATGTGTGACTAATCACTAAAATATTACTCTTAAATAATGAAATTGAGTTTTTGATTTTTTTTTTGAATATGTCTTCCTAAGGGGTTCAAAGGTTAAAGAATAATTTTGTGGGATAAAATATATATGTTTTTACCTTTAAAGTGATATAGTCATCGTTAATAATTAATTATTTTTGTTTTTTTGAATGATCTGTGAATATGATTGGTAGATGGATCTATTAAAAGGCTACCATCATCCAAATATAAATTAATAAAACATCTAATTGAAAATAAATTCCACCCATCTCGATTCTAGTAAGATCCATATCTTTAAGTATGCTCCTCTATTGGTGAATCCTGTCCTGCCAAATTCAATGGATTCCAAATTCATTCTTGTTTGACATACGGTTTAGTTTGAAAACTTATTTCCCAAAATGGTTTTAAATTATATCATTAGAATTTTATTTCACTCTGCTACATTCTATATATTGAAAACATGTGTATGGATATCATAATCAACTTTAGTTGAGTGTACTAATCATTTTGAGTGTTTCTAGAGTGATTAAAATAACCCATACACAATGATTCAAGTCTTTATAGATTTTTTTTGGGTACTTGTGGATCTAAAAATGATTGAAAATAGAGGATAATAGTACACATATGGAATCTTCTATCATAATTTAAAACTATCACATAGAAACAATCTCATATATGCTCTTCATACATAACATTTCAATTCCTAATTTAATCTAACAAGTACATTGGATGTGCATTTTATTCTTATACAAAGTGATTATAATCTAACATAACCCTTATAATAATTGATTTAAAATGATGTGAGTGTTAAGGGTAAATGAATTAATAAAACCTATAACCTTAACCTAGATTAGTAATTCTCATGTGGCTCATGCCATGGCCATTTTAGTTATATGTGAGCTTCATATGTGGGTGTTTAATCTCATTCAATGGTGAAGGAGTGGGATTAAACTGAAATTAGTCCTACGTCTCATGTTTTAATATAATTAAATACTTATTGTGGGAATTTATTACAATATAATTAGTCGGGACCCCTTTTAATCCTATATATATCCGTTCTCTCATTTACTAGTACACAAATTTATATTTATATATCTATTCATACATGACCATTTGAAGTCTCAACAAAACTAACACAACCAAACCCAATAGTTTCTTGTTTATGGAAATAGGTGGCCTGGAGTTCCTCCTCATGCTTGAATTTAATGTGAAAGGGGATCCTGGCTAGCACCAGGTATGAATATCATAGAACATTTTAGGCCAAAGTCTATGATCAGAAATAAACACATACCCAATATTCGAGAAACATTAAAATACCAACATTATATATATGTAATCAACTAAAGTAGACTATACTAAATATAATTCATGAATGAGACAACAACTACAAGTACACACCCTGTTGTAAATACATGGGAAATAGTACATATGACATGTCTTTGAAATAATAGAGGTTGAGAAACTCCGTTACACTATAATTACTCCTAGAAAATACTTTAGTCATATTAGTCACTAGCACCATCCTGAATCACCATTTAGTGTAATGCATCACCAAGAATCACTAGGTGTCATCTACAAACAAGCCACACCAACTCCATTTATTCCTAGATAATCTCTAAACCAATATGTCATATATATATAAACACAACTCCTATGGGCACATGACCCACTTAGGGATGAGTATAAAGACACCTGTTAGAGTTCCCCCAAAACCCCATAGGGAATAAGAAATAAGTAAGATCAACTACTATCATGAATGAAAAAAATGAATTTATATCATGGAAAGATAAACCATAAATGATCAACTAGTATAAGTCTCAAGGAAATATATGGAAGTATGAACTATCTTAGCTATAACCCCCGAGGGTTTCAATTCCATGAGAAACTATGGATTTTTATAGTAATGAAAAGTCAATAAAATCCAAAATAGATAGCTAGCCACACATTTTATCTTAGAGTACCATAAGGAGTTCCTAGGTAGTAAAACATCCTATAAAATTTCACATGGATCTCTTACAACTAGTAAACCAATTCTAGAATACCTGAAGTAGATCCTAATCATCACTGAATCACACTCTCTAGTTGAGGGAGTATCCCACTCATTAGTGAATCCATACTGCCCCATCGGTCAGACAACTAATTTAACAATGCTAAGAAACCCATGTAGCCTACTGAAAATAAGAAAGGGAAATTATCAACTTGTTGCAAAAATCCTCATACAAGTGAGTATGAAACATATATAGGGTATCATTTACCTTGGTGGCGACTTTATCATACTGATAGTTTCAGATAGAGGATCCTAAACCTTTTGGATAATAGGAGATACCGGAACCTATTTATAAAATTAACTATAGATCAAGGATCTATCTACCTAGTTAACATGGGGATCTCTAACCATTCCCATCTGATGAGATAAATCATCCTTAACTATAGTATATGGTGGGATACATTTCCCTATAAGTAGACCTACATGCGGATAGAGGATCCTACACTTAGGAATGTAAGGGGAAACCCAACCCTACCTGTACAATGAGCTATAAGATCTTGCCTTAGTATATATAGGGGATAATTGGCACTATATATTAAGTGGATAGTATATATAGGATCCCATTCCCCAGGTAAATAGAGAGATACCTAACTCCACCTATAGGATGAGAATGATCCAATCATCATGCTCAAACTCCATCATTATATCTACAGGGACCACATTGAAATATACCAATATTAACCCACAAACACAGTCAAATACTTGAACTTATTTCACCATTATGATCTATGTGAAAAAAATACTCAAGATATGAATTAAATTAAAAATATTTAATTCATCATATCATAGACGGGGGTGCTACATGAAGGGTCCTTGGGCTCATTCCGTGAGCCAAAATTATGTATCACATTATGCCATTATAGATTAATCTTTTAGTGAGACCAGAAATTATATGGCATGGATAATAGAGTTAAGGAGTTATTTTGGTAGAGTATGGGAAAGGAAATGTTTTTTATTTTTAATTGAAAGGGGTGGAGGCAGGTGAATTTTATTAGTGTAGAGAGTGGAGTTTCACAGAATAATGTAGTGAGTATTTTATTTTCTAATTATCATAAGTGCTCTAATACTCAACAAAGTTCCCCATTACAACCATGAATTTTCTACGATATTTTTTAGTTCTAAAATCGTGAAAAGTTAATTACCTTTTTTTGTGTTTATTCACTCTTGCATACATATGTTTTCATATTTACTATATTTCACCATATTTCTCCATTTCTTATCATTTATTATTATTTTTTCAAAAAATTACAAAAATTTCACCACATGAAAAATTTTTATGTCAATATTCTAAAGATATAATATATTTTCCACAATAATTTTCTAAAATGAGAAATTTAATTTTGAAATGAAATCATTATTTATTGAAAACACTATTTTTTGACACGTTCAAATTTTTGATCCTTAGAAAAATTAATAATGGTTGGAAAAATTTATTTTAAAATTTATATAAAAATAATTAATAAATTTTAAAACCATTTTAGAAAAAAAATTATTTAAATTATTTAAATATATCATAAAAATTTATTTTTAATAAAATAAAATATCTATATTTTCCAAATATACAATTAGGGGTTATTTGTGTCAAATATTTAATATATAATTTTAAACACTTTTATTTTATTGTTATATCATATGATTTTATTATATTTTAATTTTATAAGATACTAAAATATTGTTTTCATTATCCCATAATCAAGGTATTATTCTAACGGATATGTTACTATTCATGACGGTCATATTTTCGATAGTTATAAAGTTTTTATACTTCTTATAAATACATTTTATTATCATAATTCACCATTATATTTAATTTATCTCGTGGATATATTCTTCATTTTGAATTTTTTTGATTATATTAGAAATATTTTATTCCTTTTTAATAGTATTTTTGACAAGTTGTATTATTCTAGGAAACTAATATGATCTATATTTTCATATTCTAGTCTTCTATATTTATTTTTCCAATGTATTATTACCAATTCTATTGGGTATTTTAATCTACTAAATATAATTTTGTAAATTAACATATTAAATTTTTGTGGTTTTTTATGTTGTGGTGCATGATTTTTATATTATACGACATTACAATGTATGACATATGTTTATTCAAGAGGAAAATTCCATATAAGAAATTCAGTGTCACTACAATCTTCCCATTTTAGAAATTTAGACCTTAAAATATCATTTCACACTAAATGATGAAAATATACGAGGGTTCTTACATTTTATTACTTCTTTAGGCTTCCATTATTCCATATAATACATATGGTTTCATCAATTTACTTTGAGAAGGTGAGCAGTTTTGTCATGTAGAACATTATCTCAATAGTTTGTGATCTTCACCAATTTCTCATAAAAATAGTTTTTATGATTAAAATATTCCTAATATTTATTTTTTACATGTGATAAATCTGGTATGTATTTTCATAATAGGGATACATAGAACATCTCATGTACTTGAGACAAGTTTAGTGGGAGTCCTAGTAGATTGGCCACATATCTGATGCAATCATGAATCTCAAAGGGGAAAATGTATCTAGGAATTTTATTTTTATTCATACCAAAAATCATAAATATATTCCATGGGGATATAGAAATATATGAATTATATCTACTTAAAACACTATATATTGTAGTTTATTTTCAACATTTCTCTTCAATCGACTTTGTGATACTCTGATGTGTTTCTTAATAACATTAAACTTCTTCATCATTTTATTATCCAGTTTAAGTTCCAATATGGGAGTTAAGCATTTATTTCCAAAGAGGAAAACATAAGGATCCATTTAAATGTTAAATTCCATCTATTATTTCATGATAACTTTAATATAATAATATATTGATCTTGGCTTCTTTCAACGTCAATAAAGTAGGCTCTCAATAAATACTTGAGTTTCTATATGGACCATTAAGATTATATATCGGTATTGGGGTGATATAACATACCTAAGTTCACATATATGATCATGGAATATTGAATATTATATCTAAAAAATTGAGGGGAATCATTGATATTGATTTGATACAACCGATCATCATATTTCATGAATCCCCACTAGTTCTCTTATTTATAAATTTTTAATTTGATCATTTGATAAGTCCTCTTAAATGGTGATGAAGTTTTTAATCCTTGTAAGATTATCCACAATAAACCATATAAAATTATTTCCTTTGGATTTAATTGGATTACCATTATCAAAATACATGATTATGTTCTCCTAATTTCATGTTAGTGTGAGTAATGGTTACATTATTCCATTATATTTTTTACTTTTTGGATTTACTTACTGATATACTAAAAATTTCATATATTCAAAGAAATGTAATAATTTATATTTTACCAATGAAACTGCTCTCATGTATGTCCATAATATTTTGTGATCCCTTGGAGGATATAGAATGCTGAGCTATGAAAATCATCCAATAGATATTTCTTAAAATTAGGCTCCAAGAGTATGCATAATCATGTCCCAAATATCACAAATCCATCGTTATCAATGTTAATCACTGATGACTTCCATTTCTTTATTATGCCCAAAATATTTTTCATCTCCATATACTCCCTTTGATATTTCTTTATTATTTTCATAATGTATTGTTACGAAATCAATTGTGAAATGCATGGTTTTATTAATTCCCATATAATTCCATTTGTTTATCGTTTTCATGTCTAATAAAATTCAGTCCTTCATAATCCTCAACATGGAAATGGTTTTATGATCTTTTCAACTTGATAAATATTTCAATTTTCTCCCTTTCAATGATGGTATTGCATTGATTAGTCATAGTTGTTGATTAGATACAACTATATAAAGTGGTAAAATATTGAAATCCTTTCATGTGTATATATAATTCATGTTCATATAATCTCTATATATACCACACTTATCTCCATAGAGATAATTCCTATATTTTTTAATTATATGATTACTGAATCCAACTATAGATTATGTGTTGGGTAAATTTTCACCTTCACAATCAAATTCAATGAATCATATTTTATTAATTTACAATTATTTGTGAGTATTAAACCGAATACCTTCTTTGACGCTTTTTTGTACCAAAAATTCTTCCCCACATGATGGTAGTTTGAGTATAGTCATAGTGATTATATTATTATTTATATCATTTAATCTCTCTTTTAATTCATCAGTATATAAAAACTTCAATCCCTTCTAAGAATACATGGTTTATGGTTTTATATATTGTGAGATTTTTCTCACAAATCATTGATAGTACCCAGCTAATTTGAGGAAAATTCGTATATATGTTATAGATGTCATTATGGGATAACCCTAAATCAATTTTATATTTTCTTGATTGGTATATATCCACTTTATTTTGATAACATTCCCCAATATTGTTACCTACTCCATCCATAACTCACATTTACTATAGCTTTCTTATAAAATATTTCTTCTCAAATGTTTAATATAGTACTCAAATGATCCTCATGATCCTTCATTCTTTTTATTGTATAATAGAATCATCTATAGAGACAACCATAAATTTATCAAGGATTTAATTAAAGACTATTAATCAAGTTTAAGAAAATTATTTGAGTATTCCTGAGTCTAAATAGAATAACTGTGAACTCATAGTGTCCATACCTTGTATAAAAGGTTGTGTTGGGCATGTCCACTTTCCTCAACTTCAATTTAGGATGTCTGAACAATAGATATAGTTTATAGAAATTATGATCCCAATATATTTCATAAAAAATATTCAATATAGTGATATTGATATTTTTATTTATCTTGATCTTGTTCATTTTAGGATAATCAATGGATAGAATCATTGAACCAATATTTTTCTTGACAAGGTGGACCAACGAAACCTGAATTGAAGCACTTGGGAATATGAAACCCTTGTCAATATTAAATGGTAGTTTCTTCTTCAGTTCTCCTTTTTCAGTGGGGGGAATTATATTAGGACATTTGGATATAGGAAAAACGTTATATGTGAGTTTAATAGATAACTTTATGGAGATAATATTTTTATTACTTTTTCCTTGAAATTAAATGATTTAATCATAACCATCTTTCCTTTAAAAATGAAATTGAATAGGTTTTTTAGGTGTGACTTGTAAATTATTGTAAAAATTTCTTAACCTTTAGTTTTTATTTGTTTTCAATAATATTTTTAAATTATTGAATTAACCATGTTTTTATATTGGATTTGGAAATAAATTCATTTTGAACATGAATTGGGTTAATATTTGGTTAAGTATTTCTATTAAAACAATTCTATATGTTTTTCATAAGATACTCTATTTATACTATGTAATATATTTTTTAAAGTCATGTATAATGTGTTATTCTGATTTTTTTGATATTTGTGATTCATTTAAGACTTTTTTTCTCATTAAACTCTTTATTTGTTAATTTTGTGAGTTACGTAAAAACTATTATGGGATCCCATATGATTTTTTGAGTCACTTAATACTTATCAAATCCTGTAAAACTTTTTTAGTTTTTTATTGATAACAATTATATATTAAATTATTTTTTTCAAATAATTTAAATTTATTTTATTGATTGTGTTACACACAATATCGAGTTTTAACAAATCATGATATACCTATTTAAACTTGGACATTATAACATACACATTAAATTTGGTGATATGAATTTGAAGACCCATATTATTAAAATTATGTATAATTTTTTTTGATAAATATGATATATTCATAAATAAGGACTTAATTTTTAGTAAATTAAATATATGATATGAAAATACATTTTTTTAAAAAGTATGTTTGTTTCTTTTTGTGAACAAATAATAAAATTAAAATTTTACACCTATATAAAATTTATTTAAAAATATATATTTTTTAATAATAATGTCAAAATTATCTTAGTGTAAATTTTGGAGAAATTTTGGAAAGGTTAAAATTTTTGGTGAATAGTTAAAAATATTAATTTTTATTTCAAACTGTTATTTATTTTAAATAATATGCAAAGTTACACATTATTATAAAATGTTTTAAAAGTAAAGTTAGTAAAATTATAATTTATTAGTCTAATTTATATGATGATAATCAATTTAAAGTTTTATTTTTCTATCAAAAAATTATATACTTAGGAAACTTTTCTCATTGGAAAAATGTTTATTTTCCTCATCTGTGGGTTTTATTTTAAATTAAAATTTAAAATTATTGTGATGGTAATTTGAAAAAATGGATAACATATTTTGAATAATAATAAGTAATATTATATAATAAGTTCAAATTATTTTTTTCTTAAATTTTATATAAAAACAATAAAAATTAATTAAGGTGATTAGGGTTAAAATATGTTCACCAGGGGGTTAAACTAATAAGATAATGGTTAAAATGGCCTAAAATGTTGTAAATTTACTATTAGATTCCATATTTAGACCATTATTACCTTATTAACTATTTTAATGTTCTTTGGGGACACCTCTCTTCGAAATTGGCCAATATAATAATGTATATAATGAAAAAGACAATATATTACCCTCTTGCTTTTAAATTTCATTTATGTGTTCATATAGGGATAAAATGAAGATGTGAATGAATATACATGGTAAAGATTTTTATAATGAAATTAATTTAATGACAGTAATTTTTTTAAATTTTTATTAATTATATAATTAATTTAAATGATTGAACAATGCCAACATGGTAATTATTTAATTAATAGAAAAATAAAAAAAATGTTACTAAAAATATTAAAAGTAACATAAATTAAATTAATTATTATATTTAATTTTGTTTATTAATATAACATTTTATACTGGTGTGATAATGATAGATTCAAATTGAATATTTTTCTTGATGTTTTTAAAGTCAAATTAAATGAATAATGTCAAAATTGACAATAATGTCACTTTATAATATATAATATTTTATTAAATAATTTAAAATTCATAGAACATATATCATCTTCCAAGTTATTTATATATGTTGAAACAAGTCATCCATAATACATTAATGTACCAGTGGTCCTTTTTTAATAATTATATTGGCCTTTAAATAGTAACAACTTTGTTACCATGGTAAAGGGTGAAATGGGGTTTTGCACATTTGTTGGGTCCTAAAAACTCCACATTAAATGAGAAAATAATTAATTTAATTTGGAAAAGGTAATAAACAATTATTAAGAATAAGTTGAAGAGAAATGATGAAATTAAGAGATGCTATAAAGGAAGGCCTGGTCCTGGAAAGCAAAACTTCTACACAGACCGGTGCTCCCCATGGCATTGTGGCACCTCGGGAGGCATCCCTCGAATGAAATTGTTCATTGGATGAGGTGGTACCACCAGCTACCACAAATGAAACAAAATATTTTGTGAGGTTTGATGGTGATTTCTTGTCCATCTTGAATGACCTAATTTAGAGAACGATTTATCAATTGTAGGATAAGTAGGTGGTTTCTGAACTCAGAAACTAAAATCATTTATGGGATTATGTATACTTTTTGGGATCCAAAAAATGAATCCTCCTAGCCCACTTCATATGACTTAAAATCCTAATAATTAGTCCCTATTTTCCTCTATAAACGAACCTCATGGGATACTAAAGACAAAAATAAAATACATTAGAAGGAGTTCCTGAATGAGAGCTAAAAGACATTTCCTTCGATTCTAAGTTGGTAAATCCATCACATATTGTTAAAGAAGAAAATAGATTCATCTAATATCCAAAATACCAAAACTCCATTGTGTACACCACACTAGAGAGTATAAGTGGACGTCCCCTTTGTGGACCACCATCCTGAATAGAAAAAATTTATACAGAGGGATCCGTACCTCATATTAAAAAACACTATGTCGGTGGATCTAGATCCCACATAAAAAACACTATGTGGGTGGAACCCACCCCCACATAGAAAAATACTACCTAAGTGGATGTCATCAACGCACAACAAAAGGAAATGAGGGTGGAACCTGGGTCCATGTAGCATAATTCTTCACAGACAGTACCCTCACATGTAGACAAACACTCTACAAGGAGGGAGCACTATCCTACATAACAACATTATACACATAATGGGGGATCCAAGGGTGGTCTACACACCATGTCCCATAACTTCCATTTATCATACCATCAACCCCTCCATTATCCCCTCTGTAAACCGGTCTAACAACATTAGTCCAAGGGCCCCTCCAAATCTACCTGACATTTATAATCAAATAATCAAGAATGTTTACATGTCATATAAAGTATATATACATGTTGTTATAGGACTCCTTATTCTAACCTCCTTGATAAGGTGGAACCTTATAATGTATTCAAGTCTACATTCTCATGGTAATAAGGATCCCGACCTTGTAGGTGCTTACGTGAACCACCCTATTCTAAGTATTTTGGGTAACCACTAGTATTTCCATCCGCTGAGGGATGTTGCTCGATCCTTCTCTTATCCTCCTTCAAATTTTTGGAAAGGGAATCCTCCATAGAGTAATCCCTTAGTATTTATTATGAGAGATGGACCTTTTTCTTCTCTTTTCTTGCTTGTGTCATAGATAGATATATCCCCAAATGGTACTATCTTGGTTACCATAATAAAAGATGAGATGGGCACACTCAAAGTCCTCTCTATCACCCTTTGGGATCCAATATCAATCCACTAGAAGAAAAATGTAAATTGTTCTATCTTCAGATCTACTTCTTCCATTTCTTTCTCACACTGATCATGAATCACATTGGCATAGAGGTTGGTGACGATCATGAAATCTACATGATCAAAAGCCTATTATGGGCCTCCTATTTGGTATAAGTTCCAACCATACCCATTCTAGTGGGCCTCATACTAGGTGTAAACCCAAACAAATTTAGAACTATGTGATATTTGAATACCAACTAACTATGATACATAGGAAGCCTCCCTAAGGTCCAAACTATAGTGTTCTCTGGGCCACATTCCTAAAAGATTTATTTCTGACCCCGAGGGCCACATTATTTTGAGTCCCTATCATCGTTATCCTTATTAGGACATATCATCTGTAAGGCCATTCCCCGCCTGGTAGACCACATCTCCCCCCAGTCCCTCAAGCTACCTCAGTGTAAGTCCCACACCAAACATTGACTATTCAACTTTCTCCTTGATTTCCTGGCTGCATGACATTAAACTACATGGTTGGTTCCTTTTCAAATGACCCTAAATGTTCATGTGTCCTATTAAGTGGTATTGAACTATGTGGGTTTGGATTCCTGTCATGAAGATACATAAAAAGACCATCTTTCGAGTTTAATCCCAACATAAACAAATCATCTAAATATATGATAATAAAATCTAGAGTGCCCCAAATTATGGATTAAAACTAATATAGTAAAATTGAGTGATCAAATAATATCTGATCCTTGTACAAAAATGGTTCCACCGATGGAGAACCACATATACATATAGATCCCTCTATTTGTGGAGAACCTCATATACATACAAATTATTCTTAACCCATGCATGTTCAAAATTGATTATTGTTTCATGGTGATCTATATAATAAATTCTTGGTAATGAAAAAAAGATTTTCTAACATATCTTAAATATATAAGAGAGTCCATGATCATGAAATAGTTCCCCCCAAAATGGGGTTATGATCCCAACTTATCATCCTATTGACCAATGTGGGTTCTTAAGTGACATTGGTTAAGTTCCCCCAATGACCATGTGCCTTTGGAAAGTATTTCCCTGAGCCATTATGGATATGAGATCCATGAAGTGTTTCCAGATCCACGAACAAATCCCGTTGGAGACCATTCTGAAAGGGTACACCCAATGTGAGTGATTATACAAAATTAAATACCTTTCAATAAATATTTGGGTTCAAAAATTATTTTCATTGGAAATAAAATGGTGAACCCGATGTGAATCCTTAACCAAGGTGGTGGTGTCACCCCGCATTAATCCCCTTTTAATATCAAAATTAAATGGTCTAAACAAAATTCTTTATGATGAAATTGTTCATTTATGGATATACTACTTTGATGTGGTATTCTTATGTGTGTTTGACCCAAATATATTTTAGTAACATTTCACTAGATCTCTCCTTAATCCAGTGGCAACTCACAAGCTTCCATGAAGATACACATCAACCAATATACTTGTCAGTTCGTAAACCAAACAATGGATTCCATCACCCAAACAACATCTTCAATGTTGGTTTTTTAATTCATTGGTTAGGGAGTAACACTAAAATGGTACTCTCCCCACCCTAGAGGCAGCTCGATAGGCCCATAGTTTATGAAGGCTCACTATCCATTCTCCCAATGATAGATAGTAATTTAAACCCACGTGGCCCAATTATCCATTTCCAGTCGATTCAAGAGAATGTCCCAAGAATGGGATAAAAAATTCATCTCTTACCATAGGAATGATGATGATGTTCTTACCAGGAAAATAAATCCAATAGAACATGGGTCCCTCCCAAGGGCCTCATCGTATAATTGTCATCATCAACATCATGCAGCTCAGTATTCTCACTCAGAAGAGGATAACTCCCAATAGGACCTCTTCAAATTTATGTGGATCTAGGTCCATAGGGCAGCCAGTGGAGGAAAATATTCAAACAATCTCAAATATGACATCATCCTTATTCCTATGGAAGAATCCCTCTATACAAATATGATTGAAAAATATAAGCAGATGAAAATTATCATTCGTTCACATCAATACTTCCATGAAAATATGGTAGAAAACTACAGTTAGATGCAGATTCTTGTAGGTGCACTACTAGAAAGTAATTAAAATAGGGTGGAAAATTACAAGTAAATGAACATTCATATGGATTTATACCAACCCTTTCAGAAAAATATGACAAAAAACAAGAAGAAGATGCACATTACTTATCTAGTACATAAATCCCTCCATGGAAATACAATGACAATTGTAGAACATAGTGGACATATATCGACTAAAAATAAAAAGAATACCCATATTATTTCCCCAAAAAAGGGATGGAAATATATTCTTATTCCCACTAAGGATGTTTCTCAGCACATACTTGAAATGGTGGATGTTTAGAAATCAATTCCTAACCATATCCTCTAAACATGCAAAGTTGTGATCGTGTCAGTAGTAATAGAAAGGATTCAGGCCCATGACCATACTTCCCATGTGTGAAAACTCAGCTTCACAATTATATAGTCACTCATAATTATATATTCATCCATTCACTCATCTAGGAGGGTCTTCAGCAACATTCCATGAAAAATTAAAAATGATAGATCATGTACAAATACTCGTTCCAACTGGGGGACACGAGTCCACTTAGATGGTTGCTCTAGGGAAAAGATATATCCTTACTGAACTGCAAATTCTTAATATAATGTCACAAAAACATAACATATGCAACACAAATAGGCACCCATATATGAAGGTCTTAATTAATAGCAAGCGGTCCTAGTAACCCATAAGAGAGTGCTGAAAAACAATTATGCCAAAAGAAATAGGAAAATGGAGAGTGTACTCATAACCATACTATACTAAAATATAGAGTTCTTGAGTCTATCAAACAACTATTAATGGTGGTTTAGGATACTAAAACCCCATTACCAAATTATGAGAGTGAATGTAGTTGTTACAAAGGTTCTCCCTGCAACATTGTTACCAAAAACTCTTAAGGTCCTCCTCAGAGCATCTAACATGAAGTATTAGTTCGTGGGAACAAACTGATCGATCATGAGAGCCTATCTTCTAATGAAATCCATGGTATCCTTCATCATGTCTAGAATATCAAATAGTAAGAAGGTCCCCCACTTAATTGTTTCCATCCTAAATGTCCTCCCAAGGGTAGACACTGTAGAAATTCTCTCTGCATTTGGACATTGAGAGATTGTGGTAGTCATCTCCATGTGGGCATTCACTGTGAATATCCTCCCTATAGTGACATCTAATTTCAGTAAGAATTTAATCTCCTTATAAATAAAATATGAGATGTACCTTATATTCAGAGACACTTGGTAATATAATGTCAGACATGCTTGATATCCTATCAATGTCAAGGGACATTCTTTCTTAACTAAAAGATGGCTCAGGGAAATTCTAATTCCCCAAGCTACCCTCAGACCATTATCATTCCAAATGTTACTTTACTATACCTACTATATGAGACAAAACCTTCATGAAACAATATTTTTGGGATGACCAATTGTAGGATTCTCTAGTAGGAGACCAGATTGATATATTTATCATGTGAAGACAATTGGTTAGGGATCATATGCCCATTATGTTTTGGCCCTCATCCACCACTCAATTCAACATTCCAAATTCATTTTTATAAGAAAGCATACACAACATCCATGATAATTTATAGATGAATACTTATCACATGAAAGAAAAATTATTAACTTATAATGGGTATAAAAACCATGTCAAAATTTTGGGATAGCTTTTTTATCAAATTGAAATGGTATTCTTTCCATATGTGTGGGGACCGTGATCACAGAAGTGAAAGGGAGATAAATAATAGGATTTCCTCATTGCATTGCATGAGTATCTTCTCTAATTGTCAACTCCCGACCTAGTGTTCATATCTTGGGATGGAGGGACATGGAACTCTATATTTCACCCCACACCACATTTAGTAGAACCCAATATAAATGACATCTTGTAATTTCATTACTCCAAGGTAGCTATCAAGAAAGATCTCCTCCCATGAAAGATGGAAGAAATGATAAGAATTGACCTTGAATAAGTCATAAAAAAATCAGACCTGATGAGATCAATCCATAAAAAATATCCTGAACTAGGAATCCTAGAACACTAAGAAGGAATATCACTTAAGGTAATCCAATGATTAAAAATTGATATTGTTTTGGGAACCAATATGTTGGCATACAAACCTAGCCTTGGACCCAACTCACTCTCAAATAGGGGTGTGTGAGATCAAATATGGGTGACAGTATTAGCAAGCATCACACTATGTGATCATTCCCAATATGTAGGTATGGGGGAATTTGTAACCCAAAATACCCCTAAAAAGTTGAAAATTCACGACTAGGTAATTATAACAAATGAAAGAGATCAAATCATGTTTGCAAGGCTAAGTGGATTTTTACATCAACCTCCCCTTCGATGAAAATCATTATTTTCTTATATGGTGATGACAATGAGATCCACGGTGTCCCAGTTCATCCCATCTCATGACGCATTTCCCCTAGAAGGGAAGTACATGACCATGTTCAATGGATTTTCCCTCTGAGTAACTCTTCATCAAGAAGTATGAAAATAATCTGATAAAGGAAGGGAGAAGTTCAATAAAATGTGCAGACAAACCTCCTATGAATCAACTGCTTGTATGACACATACAATGTTTTAATCATTAGAAAACTTCATGAATTTAAAACTATAGATGGTATAGAATGTGATGAAAATGAAGAAGTGAAAATAGAGGAGGATTCCATCCATAACATGAACTACACTTATATGAATAATGGTTTGTGTACCCAAAACTAGATATTTTCCACAAATTTGGGTGCTCCCTTAACAATTACCCTACTACATCCTCAAAAAATCGCTACAAAAGAAAAGAATAATGTCAACGTAGAATACTACCCACATCCTACTCTCATGGAGGAAGACCTCCTCAAACTAGAAGAATGATTTAATCTTTAAGAGGAAGAAATGAAATATTTGAGAAGAATCAGTGTTGATATGATATGATTCATCATTCCTACCTAATACACTCTATGGGGAGAGAATCGACATAAACATACAATAGGTTTACCTTCACAAGGTTTCTTCCAAGTAATTAAAGAAATTCATGGATAACCAAAAAACGTGGTGCCTAAACAATCAATTTACCTCAACTTATTCATGGATAGATGTTAATTTTTCCCACCATTAAGGAGACAACCAGAATAGGTTCCGAAAAATTATCAAATGATGTCCCAAACCAGATATAAGCCAAAATAATGGCATAATAGATGCGTTAGGTATAACCAATTACTATTCAATTCTAAGAACTTATTAAAGATAATGTAAATCAAGGGATTATCGACACCATCATGCAATTAAATGCTCGATGGGAAGCTATAGAGGAGTGTCGTACACTAATAAAGCTATAACAGAAACCCTACCCGGAATGGGAGAGAGACAACCAACCCTCACCGAACTTTGGGAGTCCTATATTTCTAATATTCAATATCTAAGGTGACTTGAAACAATATATGATGCACTATTCAACCCATTGCGATCCCATTAAGGGAACCATAGAGCAATACAAATTAGTGAAACTCCGATTCATTGTTCGAAGCTTTAAAGGTTTTTCCTTTGTATGGTACATTAGTTTTCTAGATTGGTCAATAATGAGATGGGGAGATCTTTGCTACAATTTTTCCTTTTATTTCAGCACAATTCCGCAAAAGAAGACAATATTTGACCTCTTAAATTGGAAATAATTGGAGAATGGGAGAGTCTCTGATTTCATTATTAGATGGAATGGTATGACCTACTCCCTAACCTCACTGCTTCCTCGGGAATTTTTACATAGTCTTTCAATATATAACCTTCAAAATGAGAAACAAAAACCAATTATCCCAATTTAATATATAAGAGGATTTCATTATTTAAACCCCATTTCTCAAAGAATGGAATATTCCATACATTGGATGAACCTCAAGTCCCAAATAAGTCCAATGGTCCCAGGGAAGTGAATTTGAAAAGAAGGGGAAACATATGTCACACATAAGCTATCCTCCACACCAACCCTAGATCCAAAACCTACATCATATTATTCATCTCCTCTTGGACATCATAAAACAACCTCCACCTTGTTAGGATGAGCAATGGGGACCTTGGGGGAATCAATTCAAGGAGTGAATGAATAATTTTCACTCATTACAAGATGATCAGGCCTGTAGTTACTTTATAGATGATATATACAATGATTTTATCCACCTTATAGAGCCTAAGAGGCCCAACTTGGTAAGTCTCAATTACCATATAGATTATTTCCCCTTCTAAAGATAATTGAGGCACACCATTCAAGAATTCTTCATCTTCAAAAACACCCTAAAACATGGTGGATTACTATAAAGTAATGTCTGTAAAGACACTAGAAAAAGTCTCATATGATTAGACTACTACCCCTGAGGAAGGATATGAGTGGAATGATTTCATTAGTATAAGGGCACAAAATATTTATGGTTGTATGACTCAAAAAGAAATCAACGGAACTCATGGTATTCTCCAAGAATAGTTAAAATAACAAATTATTTCCCCAGATTCTTCCACTACAATATAGACGAAATCATTGGCCCTAAAATCCTTCAATTTCAAGCCTTTAAAAACAATTTCATGCAAGAAATCTATGTAGAAAGTGAACGAGGATGAACCAATGCTAAGGCCAACATTGGTTTCTACTCCCTTAGATTTTACACCCTCTAATTTTAAAAAACTAGAACTACCCCACCAAATAGAACCAAAAGAAATGGTGAGGTAATTAAATTCATTACAATATGAAAAATTAATTTTTGGTTCCATTAATTTCATTAATTTTAAGGATCATTTATATGATGAGGAATATGGAAATGAACCAGATCTCCCTACACCTGATTAAGGAACTAGAGGAATATTCCTCAGTAGTAGGGGATATAGGGTAAGAGACAATCAGGGCAGGAATAAGAATTATATACACATTCCTACTCATAATATAATTGTTGAATAAACTTGTTGAAGATACCTTCAGTGGGTCTAATGGGAGAAGGAAAATACCCCTACCCCTTCTAGAATCCACCATGACCCAATCACTCTAGAATACCAATCAGAGAGTGTACACGTGTTCAATAACCCTCGGTGTGCTAGCATGGTTTCCCATCCCTACCCACCAAGGATAGGATCAACTCTAAATCTTATATCATGGTCAAATCCATCCACATCAAGTACTGCATCCCATGATGAACCTTTGAAAAAATATCCTCAAACTGGGAAGAACAAGATTTTAAGACAGATCTATGACATCTCGAAATAGTTATACTTTTTACCAACCAAGATCTCAATCTTGGATGACCTGAATTTCTAGAAAGACCTCAAGAAAGAACACATAGAGGCATTTTTATTCCCTTGGGATTTTGAAGCCAAAGTGGCCACTATTGAGGTCTATCGGAAATAGATTTATCTTGTGGAATGTAATGTGATTATATCTTCCATATATCAAGATGAAGATTTAGTTTTTCAATGACACATATGACCTATGTATGTGTTCAAAAGGATAAATGATGAAAATATCTAAATATATTTAATTAATAATTTCTATATAGTTAATATCATCCTAGTAATGATGCATCGCTAGTTGGGATACAATAAGGATAACCTAGTGCCTTCCACTCCAACACTACAGGGCTATGAAGAAAACAAGATAATTCCACTAGGACAAATCATGATCAGGTCTCAATTTTGAAACCATGTATCTGACTCAAAAAATATTATCATCTGGAAAGATATGACCTTTAACAACTTTCTAGGAAGGCTCTGGTTTCATCAATACGTGGAAATCCCCTCATCATAACGTCAATGTATCAAATAAAATATTATTGGAAAAATTGGAGCACTTGACACCAACAAGGCCTCAATAGAGTCCATTGAGTTTCATTACCTTAATATAGGATTCTATCAAAGGGAAGTGAAATAGTCCCTTGTTGATGTAGTTTCCCAAATCACCACCCTGAATGGTTTGAAAATGATCTATGAAAACCCCTTTAAACAGATCAGTGAGGAATATGTGTTTCCCATAAATTTTATATAGAATACGAGTTCAATTTAATATTAATATTCAATGGTTTTCATGATTTTATTTATGACCACTAATATCATTATTGTAAAAATTATGAAAAATCCCTAGATAATGGTGAAAACATAGATGTAAATTCCTTTATTCCATCCTCATTGATCCAAAACAACCATACTTTACCTGCTAAGTTTGAAGATGTTTTATCATCACCCAAATAATACGAAGATTCATCTCCTCTATCCTCTACATTGTTTCAAGGAAATACAACACTGTTAGATAGAATAAAGGAAGTCGCAACATATTTTGAAGGTAAATAAATTTACACCTCTCATAACTTAAGAGATTCTATGCCACTAATTTATCTCCCTATATAAAAATTGGAAGATGAAGAGGATGAGGAGTACCTCAGTTAATCCCTTTCATAATTTTAGTATGAAATCTCAACCTTCATTGAGAACTGAGAGAAATAAACATTGGTATAAAAGAATACCCACATACCACTTTGATCAGTGAGACCATGTATTATGAAGAGGAAGAGGTATATACCTCCTTTTTTAGTATCGTTGGTATATGTTTACCTGGAAATAATTATAAATTTTAGGCCTCGACCCCAGGGTGGGAAATCATTATTTGGGTTTACCAGAGGACCATCAAGGCTATAAACATGTAGCCAGAAGGACACACCAACACATGTTTCCTATCATGAGGCTGATTTTGACAAGACCATCAAACACAACTTCATTAAAGGGGTCCAATATCCAAAATGGTTGTCTAATATAGTCCCTATCAATAATAATAATGGTAAAATATTAATATAAATTGATTTCAAGGTTCTCAACTAACATTTCCAAAAGGATGATTTCCTAGTTCTGATAACAGAACTAATGATCGATGAAATAGTCGAATATCAGGCTCTCCCATTCATGGATGGCTATACATGATTCAATAAAATATGAATGTCCCAAGCATATGTAGAATTCAACACGTTCAGGGATCACTTGGGAGTATTTTTCAATTGGGTAATTTTATTTTTCCTTAAAAATATCAATTCTATATACCAATTTTTCATGCATAAAATCTTTAAAAACTTCCTAGGAACATTCGTCGAATGAAATGTTATTGATCAGGTGGTTAAATATTGACAAATCTCAGACCACTTTGAAAATATTGAAATCATATTCAATAAATTATGAAAACAAAACTTGAAAATGACCCCTTGATATGTTATTTTACTGTTACCTTAGGTTAATTTCTCAGATTTATCAAACACCATCATGGAATTGAAGTCGACCCCAATAATAAAAAGTGTATCCTTGTAATATAAACTCCAAGAAACATCATATATTTTAGAGTAATTCAAGTAATAATAGACTACCTCTAGTGATATACATCTAAACATGAAGGAAAAATCTGTCTCTTCAATAGGCTAATGAAAAGGGGTTTACATATCAATGGAATGATGTTTGAGAGGAAGTATTTGAGAGTGTCAAGAAATATATATTGATCCCACTAGTGATGATACCTCATTTCAAATAGAGACTATTTATTTTCTATGTGATATTCTTAGAGAAATATCATAGTTCCTTATTCATTCAATAGAATGACACTGAATTTGAAAACATACTTTATTACCTCAGTCAAAATATGATCATTGTTGGGACTTATTTTTCAAGTATCGAGATGAACTATCTATAGATCATATTTGAAGTTCATAAATAGAGGCACTACCTATAGCATCCCAAGGTCCATTTGGTATCATATAAAATCCCACTCAAACGAATTATAAGACTTCTAATGTTGACCATATGTCTACTATAGTGGGAAATAATCCTGTAGTAGTTTGACATTTAGTTTGTTCCTTTGAAATTTTTCAAAGGCTAGGCATTTTTAGATTTTCTGTAAGACCAACCCTCAAAATAAACAACTTCATTGGATACTAAATTACACCATGAAGAGGTATTTTCTATTCAAGAGGGAACCTAGATATGGGAGATGAATTTCTATAGAGCACCCAGAAGTGTAGTAGGGAGGAGGATGGAAGACCACAAGCTGAACAATGTAAGGTTGAGAGTCGTGCCCATTTCTCCAGCAAAGGTAGTCCTACCTTGCTCCATCCTTCTATATGAAGGGTGCTTGAACAATCAATTAAAATATTAGGATCTCATTATTGGGATATAAATGGAAATTTAGGTAAAAGTGAACATTTAAAGAAAAAAGGTGATTCAAAATTTTTCATAAAAGAGGTCAACGTTGATTATTCCATCAAAAAGGACGATTTAATTACCCTGATAAGCCATGTTTGAGGAAAAATGAACAATTTCACTTTGAATCCAAAATTATATCACATCCCATGATCACAAAATCCTTATTCAAAATCCCTAAAAAATATAGCCACAACTCTAGAAGATGCATACTGGAATCAAATATTCATCATCATTACACATCGCTAGATAGTCTCACCATTTGATCAAGATGACATAGAAGATATCAATGTAATTATTTCCTTCCATGAATCGTGTTGTCCTACCACCAGATGGATTAAACCCATTTTATAAATCCATTAAAATGTTGAAATTCCACCATACAGAGTCTGGAAAGATAAAATCTAAAGATATCCAATTAACATTGATCTGTATAATGAAATGAGTCATCAGAAAGTCCTCTATAAGTGGGGACTTGATGGGGTCCATCTTAGATACATTGATGGAGAATAGAATATTGTTGTAATGAAGGAGGTTCACATTAGAGCCTATGGTTACCATCTACCATGATTCAAGATTTCCATCAAATTTGAAGGCTTTGTCACTACTAGTCCACTATAACATAGGACTGTAGAAAATTTTCCAAGAAGTTTCATTCCTGTCAAGTTCACGCCAACTTCATTCACCAACTCCCAATGTTACTGCAGTCATCCATGTACTGATGGACATTTTATATATGGGGAATGGACATAATGAGACCTTATCCTCCTACTACGACCAAGAAGTTCATGTACATTCTAACTATAATTTACTTCTTCACCATGTCATCCAAAGATATACCCCTCAAAGAATTCAGGGAAAGGGAAATTATCAAATTTGTAAAATGAAACATCATCACCAAATTTATCTTCCCTCATAAAATATTAATTGAAAATGGCACCAATTTATATTTATTTGAATTGGATAAGTTTTATCAGGAGTATGACATCATGTCCAACCATTTATTCTGCTACCATGTTGTGCCTGACAGGTATATAGAGGCCTTTAACAAGATCCTATAGAATACACTCTACAAGATGGAAGATAAGGATAAAAATTCTTAGATGGATAAGATCCTACATGCCTTGTGTGATTACCTGAACACAACCCACACTACCACACATACAACCCCTTACTCATTAGTATACAGGCTAGAGGTGGTTCTACCGATCGATGTTTAAGTTACCTCACTATGCATTTCTATATGTGTTCAGTTATACGTAGATGAGTAGTTCAATAAATGACAGGATATATTGGAGTGATTGGATGTGGAAATATTACATACCTTTCATCATTTGTAATTCCACCAAAACCAGATCATGCCAACATTCAACGAAAAGGTTCACCTCCAATATTTCCTCAAAGAAGGTATAGCGTTGGTCCTTTAGACTTTGATGATACATAGAAAAAAACCACTGATGTTGGAACTGAAATTGTGAGACCTTACACCATACATAAGTTCTATTTCAGTGAAACATATTCTATGATTTAGATGGATGGATAGATTACCATGGATCCCAACAACCCAAGGTTTCTAAAAAATTAATTCATGTAGTCACATGGTAAAACATCCTGATCAAATGATGTTAAAAAATAGGGTAAAAAATCATGATCTCATGACATTAAAATACATGGTAAATTTTCCCAATTGCACGATGTTAGAATTCATAGTTGGTATATTTAACATGACCTTAAAAAGAACAACATCTTTGTCCAGGTCACAATATAATAAATTTTATGATAAAAATGTCTTCAGTTTAAGACATTAAACTATACAATACGATATAGTCCTCACCAAAATGTTCATTGTCCCTGACATTGGCCATTACCCATTCCATATTCATGAACTATGTGTGTCTTGATTCCTATCATTATAGGATATGTATTGACAACCAAACCCCTAATCTTGGGCCCAACTATAATACTACTCTCCTTCCACATCCATGAACCATTTATATGCCACAAGACATTAAAGTGCATGGTTTCTCTCAAAATATGTGTGGATTGATTCTCATTATAATGGGTTATGTGATGAAACCCATATCCTCTGTTATAAGCCCAATCATGAAGAACAAGAAACATGCCCCTTCTACCTATGAATCTAACTTGCGTAGAGATTTCCTAACAAAAAATATGCCTATTTTGATTCCTTTCATCATTGGAGACATAATGATGCCTAGATTTCCATTATTGGTCCCAACTGCAATATTACCCCTCTTTCACATTGAATCATAGTCATCCTCACCACATGATGTTAAAATGCACAGGAATCCAGAATGATGTGTGAATTAATTTCTATTTACATTGGATAAATAGTTATTCCTAGGTCACCAATCCGAGATCCATCCACAACAACCGAAAAAATCAATGGAAAATTTTCCCCACATCCAGGTGTACGAGATATACCTACATAGGGATCCATTTCTAGAACGACATTCATATTGATTCTCACTCGAATGAGATACATAGTAATTACTAGATCTCCATTCATAATCCATCCAATAAAAATAAAAAATTCTACTATTTTTGTTTTTATCACCCCTGGGTGGTGGAGTATTCCTTTTCCACCCTTTTTCCCACACCAAGCACCACTCACTTGGGCTTAAGAGTTTTAGTAATGGATTCTGAGAAAAATGAAGGCGTATTAATTTATATTATGGGTTATTATGGTCCTAATAAAAAGACCTTAAAAGTCACACCATATGTCCTTATTGTATGATATTGTGTTTCATGGTCAATTCTTATTTAAGAACTATTTATGGCTTGATTATTGCTTCAGAAGGATATGTAGTGACACCCTGGTATTTAAAATTTGTTTTCGTAGAAATATTTCTTCTTCACATCAGGGAATCCACATCCTTACCACATGATGTTAAAATTCATATTGAACGTCCTTTCTGAATTACATTAGACTGCAGGGATCATATAGAACTATATATGGCTTGATTATAACTCAAATTAGATATTAGCGATGCCTAGATCTCCAATCATGGTCCATCCACCATGAAATCCAAATTTCTCCATATCCTATATACAAACAAAGATCTGTGCAGAAAATATATAATTCGAGTTCCTCATTTATGGATACATCAAGGAAACATAAATTTTCCCATACAAATGAATTAGATCAATCTATATAACCTTATACTCCAGTCTCAATCGTGGTATGGATGCTTCTGATCATCGTGAACACATTTCTTCCATTTATCATACATAATGTCTTAGGAAATTTTGGATCATTGAAATTCTTACCTATCCATAAAAGAAGGAGGTTAAGTGTCATGAGTAATCCTTTGGTTGACTATACACAATATTCCCTAGTTGGATCTACATAAGTTTCCCATAGAAAAGGCTTCACAACCATAGAAAAATTTTTCCCCATGAGAGGATTCATTTATTTACATAAAACCCAATGGAATATTTTCCCGTATCACTTATACTGATCCAAGAAACCCTAGAATCATAATCGAATATTTTTTCCCTTATTTCTGAGGCTTTTCAGAACATCGGTGCTTGATGAGCCTCTTATTACTCATCCTTTCCCTGACATATGATCATATCCATATGACCTAAAACTAATAGACCCCATATAACAACCCTACTCTTTAGTACACAGTAATTTATGATTTATTGCATAATATTACACTTAATACAACCAAGAAGATCGATAATTCTAGTGTATTTAGGAATTATTAACATTATATGACAATTTAAAATAGGAAAAACATCATATTTATTGAAAACTTCTTTAATATGCTCATACGTAAAACTGTATAGGATAACCTAAATACATACATAAGAAAGGGGTGAGATATAAATCCCAATAAAGTAATAAGCACGGAATAAGTTAATACATGTTGGAAAATAGGTATATCAATGGGGAATAAAAGAAACATGAATAATAAGGCGTGATATATCATGATAATCATAAGATGGAAAATGCATAAACAACACAATACACTACATCATAAACATAGGTTAGTGATAACTAAAAAGACATAATGATTGAAAAAGTACAATAAAGGAATTAGGTTCAATCCTTTTAACAACATGATGTCTCATTTTAATAAACATTACCTAATTCATTATAGCACCACTCTCATTTCATTATCATGGTTAAGTGTTCCACATGGATAATACAACATGGATTCATTCATCATCAAAATTTATTCCATGATCATGTATTGTGTAATAAATACATATAAGTCCCATTTAAAACAAATATAAGTGTATAAATTTGGACACCATTTATAGAAAATAGTTATGGTATTTACTACACAATTTTTTTAACATGGAAAATCATGGTGAAATTTTGACAGCATAACAACATCACTTAAAAATTCATAAAATGGTTTGATGAGGGAAAAATGAGTCTCTAATCAATTGGATAGAAAATGGGAAGTAATAGATACATCTAATGATATTTCCCACCATTATGAATTGTAAATAGAAGGCACAATATAATAAATAAACTTGAATTAATAAGAGAATGTAAGGATCCATTACATGAGTGTGTGACTCCAAATACTCGGGAAGAGCTTCTTGAGTGCTTGGGGGAACCTTGAGTGGAATAAAGAGAAGGTAGGTATGAATAAGGAAATTGTAAAAATAGTTTAAATAAAGATAAATGGGATATTTTGTAGGTTAATATAGTAAATGAGTGGGTATTTCTTTTTTATTTCCCAAACATAAGTTTTAGACTATATATAATAAAATATTAAAAACCACAAATCTTTCCATGGTTTTTTACCATGGGTTATGAAATATGGGAGTGGCTTGAATTATTTTACAAGGAAAATTGTGTAACATAATAAAATAATTTTCATGATTACATGGGGTGAGTCATGCTCTTAAAAAATTTATTTTAAAACCATAAAAATATATTAATGGATTTGAAGGGTTAATAATGGATTTATAAACTAATAAAATATAACTAAAATATAATTATTTTAAATAGAAAAAATATTTTTGGCTATTTATTCCTTTTATAGTATTTATTACATCAATTTTTTTCATTATGAAGTTATAATATATAAATTATATTTATGTCGTATTTGATTGTTACCCTAAAACTCGTTTGTCTCAGAAAATTATAATGAATTCACAATTAGATAATTTAATCATTATTATTACAAAAGTGATATTCATTTTATACAAATAATTTTATAAATTTGGGAATTTTAACTTTAAAAATATTATACTTTTATTCATAAATTCTAGGTTTTTAATAATAATATCTTTTCAAACCCTTTACATTTGTCTTCATAAAAATTTTATGACCATTTATATTTAATAAACATTATTTTTTTAAAATATTATTTACTTAAAAAATGATTAATTCCTATAAATAAATTCCTTAATTAAAATTTATTATTTCCCAAAAAACTATTTGTGTTTTATTATATCAAAATAAAAATCATTTTTTATGGAATGGACACCAAATTAAATTTTATATTGATGAAAATAAAAAAAGTACAAGTCATAAAAAGAGATAAATAAAACTAAGAGAGGTGAAAATAATGGAGACTGGGGGAATACCCTCTTACAATGTTCACACCCTCCATAGGAAAGGACCAAATACTAGAGAAACAAATAAAAGTTTCATCTTGGGTAGCTAGATAAGTGGTAAAATCAACAAATTTATTTCCCTCATTATAAACATGAAAAAGTTTCATGATGGACCTGATCAATCCCTAGAATTTATGGTTGATATAGATAATGGACTTGGCGAAAAACCTCGACTCGATCATGACACTGTGGATAGTGGAAGAGTCCATTTCCAATGTATCAAGTTCAATATTCTCCTCTTGGAACATGCAATGGATAGGGATAAGCGCATTGACTTTCGCTTGATGGGAGTTACCACAAAAAAAATAGTTCATGAGTGCAAGAATAGTGGAACCATTAGACTCCTGAACTACTCCTACTCCCTGAACGATACCAAAAATGCACGATGCATCAGTATTGAGTTTAGGACCTACTTACCTAGGAGTCTAATGAATGCACCATCATTGGTTACCACTAGAACCTTGGGAAATAGTGACTCTCCCAGCAAAGGAGTGACATAAGGATGGGGCATCCTAAAAATAAGAGATAATCCTATCAATATCATCCAGAAGGTTTTTTTATTTGAATACGAGGGTGGTATGATTATAAATGGTACCTTCATATCTTGAATAGTTTCTTGCTCTCAAGATGCTCCATAATCAAAAAATAATAATTATAGATAGATCATTTAATTCATGAGCATAAAAACTTACCCCTTAATGAAAATGGTAGAAAATGTAGCCCTCTACTCGGGCTGGGTATATAGAATAGTAGAGGTGTAGAGGGAGCTCCTAAAAAACATTCCCAATCACTCATGAAGAATATATGATTCAAGTTTTGTTCCAATGTAAACATATATAAAAATAATCTTGACACCATAGGAATTCCCATATGTTTGATATTGTCCTCGAAGGATATTGTTACTTTCCGAACAATCCAGGCGAGGAAGTTGAATATGGAAGGGATCTCCAAGAACCATAGAATCTCTCCCTAAGGATCTGTATAACAATGTTATGAAGTTACATGCCCGTAATTATTTGCAGAAAAAGTTCCCGAAGAGGATCTAGTAAATAGACAATGATCTGACTCTGAATTGAGTTCGACAAGGTCAAAAGTGTTAAACTATGTAGAAACAAGCACTACATGAATGAATCTTGGGTACAAGATGGATTCATTGAATGTTATGTTTGGGGTTGGGCATTTGGTAAAAACAAGAATTGTTCCCACCCAATTATGCTAACAGAATTTGATCTCCCTATTCCAGCAATCGACCTAGTTTGATACTGGAGTTAAAAAGGGTGAGGTTGGGTCATGTGGTAGAGGAATAAAGTGTGATATCTAGTCATTACCATTTAATTAATATATTTTTCCTCTATAAACCTTCCCTATAGTGAATTTTCTTAATAATTTCTCATGTCATTTTTTCTTTAAATATTTGAATAGAGGCAAAACAATTCCTGTCATTGATTCCCCCCTCCCTCAGGGGTCTCACCATCATCCTCCATGAAGCCCAGTTATATCTCCCCACAATATGAGAATCCCAAATAAAAGACACCAAGAAATTTTCAATAAAAAAATTACACCCTTTGGAAATTTGAGATATGACATAATGTGAATGGGAATAGACATTAAAACACTACTAACCAATGCAATTATACCTCCAAAAGAAGTAGTGTGATTATACCCATTCATAATTCTTTTTGTTATCCTTCCCAAAATCATATCAAAGTGTTGTATATGTGAGAGACCTGGGGAGATCAGAGCACTGAGATAGTTCATTGGGAAATCCCTCTTGTTGATCCCCAAGATCCATTGAAGGAAATTAACATGCCCATTCAATTATTGTGAGGAAATAAATAAGATAAACTTGTCTTGGTTAACCTTATTCATGCTCTATTTATAATAAATATCTATGATCTTATTGATACTATGAATTTAGTTTCAACATGAATTGAAATTGATGAGAGTGTCAATCACAAACATAAGATACAACATTCTAGTTTAATTATATTTTCATCAGTATAAGGGGATAAATATAGATGAGAGACTCCCCATGATAAGGTGACTAAGGGAGTCTTGAGTGAGAATGAATAAACTTGGCGAAATAAGATCACCCTATCAAATACCCCGATCTATCTTTAGGAAACCAAATTTTCTTCCCAAGAAGAAGATGATAATTCTTAAATAACATTATCATATAAATAAGAGGTCTCTGGCCAAATTATAAAAGACCATATAGGATAGCTCCTTGATTATTATGTTTTATTCAATACCATCATAGGCATTTCCCATGTCATGTTGGAAGAAATATTAGATCTCAGGTTCCGTAGATTTATATCAGTGATCATTTCATGTTATATTCTAATTTTCCCTTGGATTGATCTCCCCTTTAAAAACCCATGTTGTTCTTCTAATATCCAAATAGGATGATGCTCTAATATATGTTTATTGATCACACACAAATGAATTTTATATGTAAAGTTACACATAATTATTTTCTAGTAATGTTGAAGCATGGAAGGGTCCTTGATTTTTAGAATGATAACCAATTTGGTGGTGTATGCCCCTCACTGTAAGTTTCCTCTATGGAAGAATTCTTGGATCATAGACACTAGGTCAAATTTAACAATGTCCAATGCTCTCCTAAAAAATGAACCATAGAATATGTCAGGTCCTACTACACTATATGGATTGATATTTTATACGGCCTCACAAAATTCATTCTCATCATGTATAGTATCAAAGGATTTTTGTCAAAATCTAAAACACTATTAGGTATAGAATCAAAAATCTCTACCTAGACACCCATATGACCACCTTGCCAATGAAGAGTGGGACTTGCAATAATATATTTAAAGTGGGAGTCAACCATACCTCTGACCACCTCCCGATTATTTTAATATTACACATTTTCTAGATGTTAGGTATAATTTGGTGACATTTCCCCTTGATACAAGTATGAAAATAAGATGAGTTATGATCAACCATCCTTAACCAGCATACTCTGGATTGATCATGACCCCAAAATTCATTCTTCGGTAACATCTTCAAAAAACTGCTCTTCTGGCTAGCCAAACCATAAAAAATGGAGTCACCCCACTGTGTTTCCAAGATAGCTTCAAAGTGAACATTGTCTAATATGATCACCTATTCATAAATATATAAGAAGAAAAAAACTTTATTCCTAATCTTAAGATCAATTTTGAGAAGTCTTAATTTATTATTGAGGTTCTCCCACATACCCCAATGCGAGGGAATGCTTCGAAACTTCCAGATGAAAGTATGTGATGGAAACCCATAGGTGGGAGAAATGGAAATAGTCATCAATAATATTACTATATATTAAGGTAACACAGAGGGTGATTGATTTGAGAGGCTTTGGGCCAGATGAGAAACCCTAACATCTGTGAAGGATGAAATATTTTGACAACTAGAGAGACACTGATCAAGTCTACACCAAGTGCACTGACCCCCAATCTAATTATTACACTAGGTGAATGGATCTCTAGAATAACCCAGGTCCAATAGGTCATTTTGAGAAAATAAAATATGCAAAGTCCCTACAGGACTTTTGACGAAAAATACCTCATCGTTTCTTCTCTTTAAGATCGATCACAATGTTGAAGTCACCACTGATAATCCAAGGATATTCTCCCTAGTTGAAGTAACCTAATCCCTACCATGGAGATAATCTTGTTTATATATCAAAACATGTATACACCACTGATAGAAACAAGGAGTGTCCTTCTATAGTGACCTTGGTGTTTATAAAATAATTAGAATCCTTGTCTATCTCCACCTTAATGGAAGGATTCCAAAAAAACAAAATGTTGTTGTTAGGAGGGCTGTCATGAAAGAAGTTGTTAACCTTAATCCTTCTAGAACATCCCACAGTTTTTTACACAACCTGTTTTAGTTCTAGAACATCCACCATGGATACATTTCTTAAATTAATCTCCAATAATATAAAATTGGTTTTAACCTGCGTGCCTAATCCATGGAAATTTCATATAAATAAAGATATCATTGAAAAGGATTCATGTAGAATTGGCCCTTGTAGGAGTTCCATCCATAGATAGAAGAGTGTTTTTAACCTGATATTGGTAGATATGGGACCTGGTTCACCTTTTTTAGAGGAGCCTCTAAACCATAAGAGATTGGATGGACCAAGAAATCGTGACCAAGAGATTTGGAACATATGCGTATTATACATTTTTCTTGAAAATAAGGATGATTGCGAGTCTTGAAGTGGGATAAGGAGAGATCAGCTTAAAGTGGTGGGGTGGAGGAGGAGGATCCTATGGAAAAACAACTAGAACCAAAAACTCTGAGCATCATGCATCAAAGGGAGGAGAATGTTTTTGGAGAGGGTTATTGGGGTCTAAAAATAATAATTTGAAAGAATTCGCCCTCTAATGAAAACCATGGGATAATACACTGTAGTTTGAAATGAAGGATATGATTATGGATGAACAAAGACCCAGGAGCTGGCTTAGATATGGGGAAGGATCCATGATGGATCCCTTGTATTTGATGATAGGCTTGGAAGGAGAACCAATGCAGACCGACAACGGTCCTTCAAGAGGGATGGAGAGGGACGGAGGCCTAAAACATACTAGTGAAAGTAGGGAAATAGGCGGGGTCAAGGTCCATTATGGTGAAGAGTATCGACCAGAGGGGGTGGAGGGACCAGATATTGGGTGGACCAAAGGTTAGACTATGATATGGATCAATAAAGAAGAGATATTCATGCACCCTCCAACCTAACAAAAGTTGGGGGATGTTGATGGGACACAATACCATCCTCATGATTTCTATTACATACATGCAATGAAGGTCCTTTTAGGTGATAACACATGCAGAAGAAAGAAGTAGATGGAAATTTTAAATACAAGTGATAATCATCCATTACCTTTAATCGAAGGAGTATTCTCACTGGAAGTGTCTGTAAATGGTCTATGTCTATATAGATCAAGGCAGACGAGGCCACCACCATCCAAGAGGTGTGATCATCCAAGCATAGAAACTACCCCAGAAGGACACCAATGCTCTTAAGTAAAGACAAGTAATGGAAGGGAGAGGGAGAACAAGGAGGAAGACCCACACTACCACATTATCCAGATCTATTCCACTGTGAACATAAATGGCCAATCATAATATGTAAAAGTTCCAGTGGACAACTGATTAGGGGATAAAGCACCAGCCTTTGACCAGATCATTTTTGGAGTTCAAAACATGACAAAATACATATGGTTTAGTAAAGACACCCTTTCCAGAAATTCTAAAACCAAAGTGTCAAAAAAACATTGTAAAAGATCCAATGGGGGGATGTCTACAATGAAACATGCAACCAGGGTCCAGGAAAGTAGTTATGACACTTACGCAAAGGAGGAAGTCAGAATACAGAGCACCAACACTCCACCCGCAGATTCAACACTCGGGGGTTCCAAAGGGACCACAAGATAAATGGGGACCCACAAAGTTGGGGGTGTGTATGAATGAATAATAAATGGTTTGAAGGAGTCATATCCTACCGTATAACTAGATAGAAAGAACGTCACATTATGTAGATAAGTGGTTTGAGACCTCGACTCTGATGGGGAAATCCGTGAAGGTGACCAAATAAAAATCATTTATAAAGTAACAATATTAGGATGAAATTATACCCAATTTTATATAAAAAATGTACACACTCATATTTCTAGGGTCGTGATATATATCCCTTTAATACACTTGTAAATGACCTAATATTATGGTACATGATTGTGAAAATTTTATGGGGTGTTTTAACATACATGGTTTGTTTTGTGATCTAAATAAGCTTCAACTTCTCCCATAAATGGGTTTTCTAATGCTTAAGTTGTTGGATCCCATATTGGGCTTGGTCAAGGGTAAATCCCTATGATGTTATCTCCCTTAGAAGCTATGATAAATGGTATTTATAGGGTATGATCCAACTATTTGAGGCTATCACTTCGTTTTTCCATGTTAATTGGATTTTTAAGACCCTGTATTTATATTAATCATGTGATTACTATTCAAAAACTATACTATCAAAGGTAATGATGCTTAGAGGTAATTTAAATCTAATAAGATATAATAAAACTAAATATGTTCATGTGTTTTATATATCCATATTACATAATAATAAGGTTAATTAAATCATAAGAAAAAATTTATTTATAATCGTTTGGTTCCATACAATCTTACCAATTAATAAATTTATCCCTCAAATTTTTCATTTTCCACACTAAAAAAAGATGAGGGTAATTTCATTTTATCACTACCTCTGGTTCTAATGTATCTTCTTCAATCTTGTGGTTTCTCAATAGTCTTTGACCTGGTGTATTGTCTTATTTTGATGAAATTTGTCTCTATAATCAAATATATTCACTAATTTCTCCTCATAGGAAATTTCATTATCCAATGGTATCACCGTTGTACTGAGTACATGTGAAGGGTATGGTATGTACTTCCTCAAGAGGGGTACATGAAATACATCACATCACTTGATATAGGTCTGGTGGGGGTTCTATTTGATATGCCACAACTATAATTCAATCAAGGATCTCAAATGGGAAAATTTATCTTGGACTATGATTTACCTTCTTCCCAAATCTCATAACCTTCTTACAAGGAGATATGTGGATGAAAAACATTCTTTCAACATCAAACGCGAGGTCTCATAGATGATTATCATCATAGCTCTTTTGTAAACTCTAAGAATACTTGGTGTGCTTATGAATGGTATTAACCTTTTCCACCAAGTCCTTGACCATTTTATTACCTATATGTTTATATTCCAAAAATTCATCCAAACATGCAGGTGTTCTGCACCTCTTCCCATTAAGAATTTCATAAGGATCCATTTGGGATATTTACATGTAAACTATTATTGTATAAGATCCCAATCATAAAAATATGTTTATCACATCCTCATTTGAAGTAAATTTAGAATTATATCAACATTTCCTCATGTCTCTAGATAGTTTGATCAGATTGTCCATTAGTTTGAGGATGAAAGTTTGTACTGAAGTTCAGTGTATTTTTTAGATCGTGTTGGATACTTTTCTAGAACATAAAGTTCAATCCTGGATCTCGGTCAGATATAATTGATATGGGTAATCAATATAGCCTCAACACTTCTATAATGTATATATGTGCAAGTTGATATAGTGAAAAATCCTCTCGAATTGCAATGAAGTGTGATGTCTTTGTAAGACAATCCACTACAACCCCAATAGCGTTGTTTTCTCTGGATTTATTCATAAGTCTTTTGAAGAAGTCCATGGTGATGTTTTCCCATTTCCATGTAGGCATGGGTAATGGTTGCATCATCCCATTATATTTTTTCCTTTTTTCCTTCACTTAATGACATATAAGACATATTGATTTATATTCTGCGAACACCTTAATATTGTCCCAGCAATAGTGTTCTTAGATATGTCGATACATATTTCTGCTTCTATGATGGATAGAGAAGTTTGATCTATTTGCATCAAGCAACATATTCTCCATTAACATAGGATTTTATGATACACATAGTCTTGACCCAAATGTAACAAATCCTTTATTAAAAATGAACTAAAAGGATTTACATTTCCTTATAGTTTTAACTTTCTTCTGAATTCCCACACCATCTCTTTGATCATCCTTTAACCTCTTCATAACAGGATGTTGGGAAATAATTAGTGGATGGATTAATTATTTTACTTCCATTATGATTCCCATGTATATCCTTTCCAAATATAAGAACATTTAATCCCTCTCAATTATCATCAATGATATGATTTCTAGATCCTTTATACTTAGAGAATCTGCCACTTTATTTGATTTCTCAAGATGATAGTGAATTGAATTATAGTAGTCTATGATCAACTATAACCATCCTCATTGGAACATATCCTTCTATTTCTAGGTTAATATATAATTTATGCTTTTATGATCCTTATATATTTCACACTTCTACCCAAATAGATAATTATGCCACATTTTCAATGATAATGTCAATGAAACCAAATCTACATCATGTGTCAGGTAGTTTAGTTCACGAAATTTTATCTTCCTTGAATCATAGGGTATGAATTTTTCATTTTTCATTATTTCAAATCCGAATCTATTCTTCGAAGAATAACTAAAAACCATGAAAATTTATCCACTTGTGGAAAATATCAGCAAAGGTTTAGTGATAAGCCTTCTTTTTATCTCCTTGAATCTCTATTTTAATTCACCATTCTATGAAAACATTAATCCATTCTAGTTTTTCATGGTTAGAGGGTTTCAAAATTGCGAGAAATTTCTCACAAATCAATGATAATACCCATATAATCCATGTATACTACAGAAATTTGTCACATATGTTGGTATCGACCTTACTTCAATTACTTTTTTCTTTAAAGGGTCCATAAATATCCCATTGCTTGTGATGATATGCACCAAGAATGAGAAGTACTTAAACTAGAACTCACATTTCATGTAATTGGAATAAAATTTATTCTTTACCAAGGTCTTAAGAACAATTCTCATGTAACACCCCAAGCTTCCACGGTACTTTTCCCATTGAATAATTTAATAGCTTGAAATGTACGCAACTTCGAGATTTTAACACACCACGACCAATAAAACTAGTCGTTATGAATAGTAATACCCACTTTTTGAAATTTTATAAATTTTATCTTTAAAAATGGACTTCATTTTTGGATTCGGAATATCAAAATTATCTTAGGTTGAAGTTTTGGTATTTTTCTGAAAACATTCAATTTTTGATGAATAGTGAAAAACACTGAGTTAAAGTTTAAAACAGAATTTTTATTTAAATTTTTATTTATTTTATTTAAATTTATTTTAGTTAAAAATAGATTCATAATACCTATATAATTTAAATTTAATTCAATGGAGTCAGATTATAATAATTTTAGATATGTAAAAAAAATTGAACTTTTTAACCGTCATTTACCCACCTCCTAGGAGAATTTGAAAATTTGAATAAAACATAATTTTAACAATTCTGTGAATTGGTTTAAACAATTTGATAGAAACGATTGATATCAGTTTGAAAAATGTGGTTCAATAAGATAAAAATAATTTTTGGGGAATAGTAGCTTTTGACTTTTATTTTCCACGGTTAAAAGTAAATAGGGTTATTAAGGGTAAAAATGATATTATTATTAACCTAACACATGTCCTAATTCTATTGGATAAGTGTAATTAGACGAAAAACAAACTTATTAATAAAAAATGATCCTTTAGGTCCACTTGGATTAGATTAAGACATTTATTATTATTTAATTCAAAGAAGAGTTAAAATTGTTAACTTCATTGTTTAATAACTAGACCATTTTTAATATAGGGTTACACATAAGATAAATTAGAATATAAATATTAATTAAAAATATAAAAATATTACTTATATAATGTTATTTTATTTAAATATTTAGACATTAAATAATTAAATTTATTTATGACACAATGATGATGCAGTAATTACCCTATTAATGAAAGATTAAAATAATGGATATTATAAATATCCAAATAAAATTAATTTGAGACTTTTTATGAATTAAACTAATTTTATATGTTAATATGACATGTTAGGGTTTGTTAGATACTTTTTTGTTGAAGTAATAATGTTTTTATGAATTTAGAAAAAACAAAATACCAAATAGTGTTAAAATTGACATAAAATAGTTTTTAAAACAAATATTATATTATTAATTGATATTTTATTCCTAAAAATATAATTTTTTGCCAAAAGACTTATATAATTATGGGTGTATAATTAATGAACCACTTGTGGCTCTCATGAATGTTTATAGTAAGTTTATTAACTATATAATATAAAAATACAAGGAGACATGGTAAATGTAAAACTATTTAACTAAGAGTTAAATCTAAAAGATAAAGTTAATATAGTGACCCAAACCTATATAAAACCTATTTGTTGATTGGTTTTAGACCCATCCGCACCTTATACTTTAAATAATTCATTTTGGAGCCATTATAAACCTAAAATGTGTTTATTATAAAATAATATTTCTAGCCTTTCCTAAGGTTCCCCTCACCCCTCTTATAAAAGGGCACTTCCCCTTCCATCAGATTCACACCTTCAAAGCCATTTGGATAGGCCTACCTCTTCTCAAATACCCTCTAAACTGTCCTACCTTCATCCTAGAGTCCTTCCTTTAGTCATAAAGCCATTCTATGTATCCCTTTTGATCAAATCAAAAGGACTAACTTGAAGTAGAGTTAAATATTTTATCACCTATTTCATGTTCCTTTCTTCTTCCACTTCCTCTTTATTTGTTGGTTCTATTATAAAATAATAAATATGGTATCTTATATATACTATGATGTTATTATAAATATGTTAAAACCATATTCATTATTCTGTCCATCCATTAAATGGCATATCATCATTCATGCGTACGTACGGCTTACCGTCTCCACGTCGTGGTGTAATTGTTATTCAATACATTATTATTTGGATGGGTATAATAAGGATGTGTAATTTATGTAAATAATAAATATTACATGATAATGATTCTGTATATATGATATAACATCCAATTATATATTATTTTAATATCAAAAGAATGGTATTGTCGCTCGTACGTACGTACGGATTACCGTCTCCACGAACGCGATGAGGTTCATTCCCCATCGTATCCATTAAAGAATAATTTACATTTTATGATTAAAAATAATGTATAAAGGATTAATATAATTCTGAATGTGAATGAGATACATCCTATCCATGACAAACATTACTTACGTAACCAATCATACAAAGGAAAACGAATCAGTTAACACCCAAAACGACGATAATACTAAGATGTTATTAACAAAGAAATGTAAAAAGATCATATATGCTATCATATTAATGTATATGATTATTTTATAATTTAATAAAAATTATTTAACAATTATACATGAGGTTAACCTACCCTCGGGCAAGGAATAGTACAAAGTAATGGGTTTCTTATCTCACTTTTAATTCTGTGATATTTCCATTGTTCACCACTTATTTATTAAATGTGGTGTATTGTGTACTATCATTTGATATAAATATTGTCATGATTATCTTTATATTCATGGTATTCTGTGATTCATTTGTTTTTTATCAACTTTATACCATACAACTCAATTGATTATAATGAATTAAGGGTTTTCATCTCACTTCCTATTTCCGCGAGATTCATGCCATATTGCCACTATTTCCTTTTTGTGGTGTATGTACGTCCCAATGATTCTATTATTTTTGTAATATAAATTAATTTATGAGTATTTAAATCTTCATTTTATGATCCATCTTTCATGGGACATATGTTCTGTAAGTTACCAAATTAGAAAGGGAATTTCAATTTTCAATTTCCACTCATTCGTCTTTATGCATACTTCATTGATTATTTTACTCCATGATTATGTGTGGAATAACTATTTATTGTTTGTTTAGTAATTTCCACTCCAATTTATGTGGATATACTTTTTATACACATAATCAATCCATTGATAAATTCTCAAGTCATCGATATGAAATTGATAAGAGTGATTTTAACTCAATCTCCATTTATTGAGTTAAACAACAAATTCATTGGTGTTGTTTTTACAAGAATATGTGTGAATGTCTTATGATTGATTTACAATAAATATCCAATAATATAGATTTCATTTATATTTTTCACACATAATAATGTCATTGATTTATCCATAACCTAATGATATAGTCTTTATAAGATATTTCATCACAATTTACATTCCATTGAGACTTCTTTGTTGTTATATGCCTATTCACTTTTATATAGTGTATATAATGTACTTTGACATGGTATATCATGAATACATTTATTCCCATGATATTATAAATTTTTTATTACCTCAATTATTTGTATTCGTGTGTCTCTCTTTTGGTTAGGAAATATAACTAAAATATTATTTTAAAATGTTTTAATGATTTATTATTCTAAATCATTCGCATTAATGTCCATGTTTTAAAAATCGTTTTAAGGATTTATTTTTATGGACATTAATGTTTTAAAATTAAAATTCTTCTTAAATGTATCAAAGTGTTATGGGAGACTTTGATTCAAAAACATATTTTAAATGGATTCTTGATAAAAAGTGATACTTTTAACTATTTTCAAGAAAAAATGGGGATATTTCTCTCAAAAAGTTTTGATGATTATTTTCATCTATATACATATAATTCATTATTCTCTATTGAGGTTGATATATTATAATACAATATTACATATTAAATTAACGAGTTATGGTTGACTATGGATGTGTTATTTTTATACCATTCATAGTTTGTGGTTAAAATATTGACATTTCGTAGGATAGTTTTTATACGAATGTTAAGATTATGTTTCAACCATTTCATATAACGAATGAATTGGACTTGGTAGATGAAGGGTGGATCCTGCTATAGCTCCTAGATTCATTGGTAGGTCTCATGAGACAAACTAGTGTCTTGGAACAAGGCCTTGACAAAATCTTATTTGTAGTCTTGGCACAAGGCCTTGACTATGTGGTTTTGAAAGTCTGGAATTATACATTCTATCATTATGAATGTGGAAATTGATATTTCATGTGATTATTCGACTAGTAGAATATCTATGTGAATAATTAAATGGCATTATTTGATTTTATCTTTTCCCCATTATGCTGAATTTCAAGTTTAAAAGGCATTTGTTTTAGTCCTATACATTTACTTAAATGTTTATGCTTATTTATGAAACTTTCCCACTATAATGTTATCCTTACTGAGCCTCTCAGCTCACCCCTTTCTTTTTTTTATTTTTCCCAGGATGAGATGAAGTATATTATGACTATCTTATACGGATAGTCTATGGGATCTCAGTGTTTTCTATGGAAACAATGTTTTTGTAGTTTTCCATTTTATAATGTAATGTAAACCTTATGAATGTATCTAGTTCTTACAAGGCTACTAAACTAATCAGTATTTTGAGACTTGATCTATATTTATCATGCCAATGATACTTAATAATTCACCAACTCTGGGCTTCTTGGGTCATGAAGTTACAACTCAGATACTCCTCATGGTCATACATAGTTTCAAAGAATACTACAATATCATCTATAAATACTACCACAAATTTGTCGATGTAATCTATAAAGACTCTATTATTCAATTCCATGATTATTTATAGATAATTATTTAGTATAAATATTATTACTATGGAATCATAGAGATCGTAACTTGTATAAAATTTAGTCTTTAGGATATCCTCCTTCTTCACCCTAACTTGGTAATATTCCAACTGCATATCCACCTTGGAAATGAATTGTTCTCCACGTAGGTGATCAAAAAATTCATAAATCTATGGAATAGGATACTTATTCTTTATCATGATCTTAATTATCTAATTATAATAAATTAAAAGTCACATTGACCCATCATTCTTATTGATGAAGAGTTACGGTGCACTACATGGTAAAGCACTTATATGAACCCTTTATTGTTATTCTTCTGTAGAAATTTCTTTATCTCCACAGTGTATTTTATCACAATAGGAATGACTTATAGGATGGTTCATTTCTTATACTAAATAATTTGAACTAGATATACTTAATATTAGGGTAATAATACCCATACTTGAGATTTTCGTTCTAGAGAATATTTATCGTCCTCCTTTCACTTGTACAAAATTGGGGGTCGATTTGCAATATAGAGAGTGATTTCCTTACCATAGAAATTTATGTTGGCTCTATATAAGGGAATCCAAGCCATTCTAAAAAAATTGTATCAAATTCCACCAAAGGAATTATGAAAAGGTTACCTAGGAAGTTCATCAAAGAAATTGTGAAAGGGGAGGAGTTATAAACATGGGATGAAATAATTTCCCCATTTTCTGTTTTCACTGATAGCTTTCCATTACTTGTGGTGGAGATGGAATAGTTATACTAAACATTCGTGATATGATGGAATGTGTTAAACCAAAATTAAAAATTATGTTCACAATTCTTGAATTAATAACTTTATACCTATTACGACTTCATTATCAGGATCCACCTAAGTGATTGTGATGGAAAAACAGCACCCTTGTTGCCTTGGAGGTTATTGGTTGTATCTGAAAACCCTTGGATTACTGTATTGGTTTGAAAAGTGACCTAGTCACTAATAGTTGTATCAATAAACAATATGGTAAGGGTTGACTATATAATTCCTCTCTTCCAATGCATTAGAGGGTTTCTCTTCTAGGAAATCATTTTCTTGGTGTCCTTCCTTTTTTCACTTAAAGCATTTCCTCTCCATTAGGCAATTATCAGAAATCTTATTGCTACACCTTTGATAAGTAGGACGTTGAAATTTCATAAAACTATTAATTTCCTCAATTTGACTACTATAATCAATCTCTACTTTCCTCTTCTTAACAATGTGATACCATTGAGATTCACCAATCTCTATTTAAACTTTGAGGGAACATCAAAAAATTTCTCATAGCTATTAATGTCACAGATCACCATGTATTTTCATAGACTTGGTTTTATCCCACCAGAGAAGTGGTTAACCTTGAATTATGGGGTAAAGAAAAAGCTAGAGGCATATCCATCAATTATTGTGAAGTTTACCTCATACGCCTTGATAGATTCTTCATATTTTTTCTTGATGAAAAAGAGATACCATTAAATTTTAAGATGGATAGTGAGAGGAAAATATTTATCGAAAAAAAATTCTGATTTTTTTCTACACCATCACTTTGATCTCTTCATCATGCCTGTTTTTATTTATCAACGTCCACTACTATTAAAATTATACCTTCATATGATTAACAACCAATATAACCTTCTCTTGTTTGTAATTTTGAAGGATAGAGATGATATTCTCAATAGAGTGGATCCATTATTCCGCGATTAATGGATCAGATAATCCATTGAAAGGTATATTCCATTATCATATAAAGGAATTAATTGAATATTTTTCTTTCTTAAAGGGATTTGGTTGGTTATCCCTATCTAGGTTTATATTTAGAACCTGAGTCAGTTGAGAGAGTATCATAAAAAATATTGGAATTCCTACTCCCATCGAGTTGGGTATCTCATTAGGAAAGTCATCACATTTACCATCACATTGATTGTTTACCCAATTCATCTTATTTCTATCCAGTGGGTAGAATAAAGTTAAAATTTGTGATGTATATTTTTAAACTATTAATCACATAAATGGTAATTTAATGAAATTAAAGGTATAACGTATAACTTACATTTATTTCATTAACTTATGAACATGTATGCTTCAATATATGTTATCCATGACCTATTACCTAACATATATTCTTATAGGAACTTTTGATCCCATCATAATGGTTTTTAATGATATTATTATTTTACAAAACCATATCCCACAGGATTATCAAACCAAGTGCACGATAATGCCCTTTTTAATGTACCAGGTTATGATGAGTCGGGCCCGACGAACGTTGTCAGAGTTGTTACCCTAACATACATCTATTCCAGAACAATGTCCACTTATAGTATCTAGATATGGATTTATTTTATTGATAAACTACATACTCTATACATACCAAACTTATATATTTTTTCTTATACTTATTATTATCCCTAATTCTTTTCCAAGAGTTTTCTAATCCAAATCCAAAAAATAACTAAACTATTCCTTTGATACCAACTATAACCACCATACTCTTTATTACACATTAATTCATGATTTATTAAATAAAATTACACTTAATAAATCCTATAATATTTAAAATTATAGTGTATTTGTTAATTAGGTACATTACATAAAAATTTAAAACTGTAAAACATCATCTTTATTGAAAACATCCTTAACATGCTTACACTTAAAACTACATGGGATAACCTAGGGACAAACAAAAGAAAGGGGGGAGATATAAAAACAAGTAAGTTAATAAGAATAGAATATGGTAATAAATTTTATACCATAGGAATATCAATATGTAATTAGAGGAACACGAATAATAACACATGATACAACATGGTAATCATAAAATGGGAAATGAAACAACAACCTAAAACACTGCATCATAAACATAGGACAAGGGTAATATCCAAGAAATTATGATGGAAAAAGTACCATAATGGTATCAGGTTCAATCCCCTTCCCAACATAATGTATCATGGAATTAAACATTACCCCATTCATTATATCACTATATAATTTTGGGTGCACCCATCTCTTTTATTTCATTCCCACACCTAAGTGTCTCATGTAGATGCTACAAAATATATTCATTCAACATAATAATTTATTCTACGATCAATGAGTGTAGAATAAATACTTGTAAGTACAATTTCAAATAAGTATGACTGTATAAATGTGAACACACTTGATAGGAAATGGGTATGGTATTCACTAAATAATTATTTTTTGGAATGGAAAATCAAAGTGTAATTTCGGCATCATGACAGTGCCACTTAAAATTCATAAAATGGGTTAATGAGAGAGAAAAAAGTATATAATAATCCAAAAATAAAATATGATGTAATAGGGATATATAAATTTATATCCCAACATTAGTAATTTTAAATAAATTTCTTAAGATAATAAATAAACATGAATAAATAAGATAACGTGAGGATACGTTACTAGAGTGTGTGACTCTAAATGCCAGGGAGGAGCTTCTATAGATCTTGGAGGAACATTGGGAGGAATATAAAGATATTATGGAAGATTAATTACATGACACAAGGAGTTTGAGTGAAGATAAATGGGATATGTGGTGGTTTATATTGAAAATGAGTGAGGATTTTTTTATTATTTCTCAAACATATGTTTTGGACTCTATATAATAAAATAACAAAAACCAAAAACCATACCACAGTTTTTTCCCATGGTTTATCTAAATTACATTTGTTTTAATTACTTTATAAATCTAAGGACCTAAATTAAAAAAATATTTTCCTTTATTATGTGGAGGAAAGTTATGCCTTAACGAAATGATTTTGAAACCATAAAATATATTAATGGTTTTTGAGGATTCATATTTGATTTATAAAACTAGTAAAATAAAATTAAAATATCATTATTTACAATAGAAAATATATATTTTTTAATGGATATATTTTATAATATTAATTACATCACTTTTGAGATATTATTATGTCATAATACAGAAATTATTTTTATATATTAATTAATTTTTACCTGAAAATTAAATCGTCTTAGAAAATTTTGAAAAAATCAACTTCTGATAATTTCAAAATTATAATTTAAAAAATGATATTCATTTTATATAAATTATTTTATAAATATTTTAATTTTTACTTTTAAATTAAAATTAACATTTATTCAAACATTATGGGTTTTTGAAAATAATAGTTCTTCGATCCCTTATAAAAATGAAATTTGTCTTCATAAAAATTATATGATCATTTATATTTAATTGAATTATCTAATAATAATATTTGTTTAAAATATTATATATTTAAAAATATATTAATTCATAAAAATAAATAAATTAATTACTTCTTAATATTAACAATAATTATTATAGGTGTTTTATTATATCAAAATAAAAAACATTTTTTAAGTAACAATAATAGAAAGAAAATATATCAATTATTAAATAAAAAATAAATGCACATACTGATATCACTAGGGTCTTTAAAAATGTCCCTTTAATGCATTTAAAATTACCTAAGAGTACGGTGTACGACATCGAGACTTTCACGGGGTTTTTCGGTGTACCTGGGTTGGTTCGTTATCTTGATGAGATTGAAATTATTCAGTAAATGGTTTTTATCATGCTTAAGCTTTTGAATCTCAACTTGGAATTGGTGAAGGGAAAATCCTAGAAATTCTATCTCCGTTGGAGTCTTTGATAAATGGGCTTCATAGGGTATGATCCTATTTGTTGAGGCCACCACTTCTTTTGTTTGTGTAAATTGGATTTTTAAGACCTATAAAATCAAAATGGAATATATAGATGCTCAATTATAAGAGGGGGGTGAATTGGAGGATAAAAAAATTATTTTTAACCCTACATAAAAATAATTTTTTCCAAATATAAAAAAGTTAAACTCACATACACTCTTTTGGTCTTATCTATGAAATGAATTTTCTTAGGTTCCGAAAGTATAGATCTAGAAAAGAATCATAAGAAAAGTTTACATAAAGAAATATTCTACATTAAATCATATAGAATCTTATTTATCAGAGTAAGTAAAATTCCAAGAAAGTATAAGAAAGATATACTATCTTTTTTATCAGAATATAGTAAAAATTAAACTTTATACAAAAATCATGTAAACAAGTAGGAAATATTTTAAACAAAAGGGTAGGGTATCCAACAACCTTGGATAAAGATCCCTTGATTTATACATTTAAGAAAGACTGTCTTACCCACACTAGGGTAATCCATTTATAAGAATATCAGAGTTTTTCTTATTATCCCCACAAGCCCTCAATTCTCAATTGTAGTAGGCAAATCTGTCTTCCAATCCCCAAAAGCACTCGATTAAACTCACCAACAATCATATTCACACAGAATAGGCTGAAAAATATGTTCATGTTTGAATAATTTTCTTATAAAACTCACAAGGTATGAGATTATTTCTCTCTCTAAAAACCACTTCACAATATGTAATCTCAAGGATCTTGGAATGATAGATGGACAATGAGATCATTCAAATGAGATCATATTTATAGGAAAACATTCAACGATCGACTCCCTACTTCAGCGATCATATTTTTCCTTGAATATCATAGGGACCTGTACACATGTCACTTAGCCAATACATAGTTAGAAACAAATTTTAAGACATTTTTTATGTAGTAAAATCATGGGAAGCATTTTCATGCTTATGAATCAATAAAATGTAAGTAAAATAAAGTAGCTTAACTAAAACTGAATAATTAGAATCTAGGAAAAACAGAATTCAGTGTCTAAATATATATAAAATTGGATTTTAAAAAAATTAATATTCAGATTCTGTTTTTCTAAGAATTCAGAATCTGAATTCTATAGATTTTGGATTCGGAATTCTGATGAATTTATTGTCTAAATTAAATGGAATTTGGAGTCTAAATTTTTATGAATTCAGAGTCTAAATTCTTAGGAATACAAATTATGAATGTTGAAGAATTTGGAGTCATAATTATAAGGAATGTAGTGTCTAAATTTTGAGGAATTCAGAGTCTAAATTCATTGGATTTGAGATTTATAGTTCCGAGTAATTCAATGTCATAATTATAAGGAATTTAGAGTCTGTATTTTAATGAATTTTGACTCTGAATTTTGAGAAATTTGGAGTCTTAATTCTATGGAAATTAGAGTTGAAATTCTTATGAATTTAGTGTCTGAATTTTATAGAATTCATAATTTTAATTTAAAAGAATTCAGAGTCTTCATTTAAGAGAATTTGGAGTCTGAATTTTAGGGAATTTAGATTCTTAATTTTAGAGAATTTGGATTCTAAAAAAAGATAAACATGATATCCAAAAAACTATAATATTTAGGGGTTTTAGATAAAGATCCAAATTTTGGACATATAAAAAATGGATATAATTGGTTTTTAGAAAACATTTAATAAGTCATTGAAAACCAAGGTATGGATGAAAATTTTCTTAGAGAAATAAAATTTTTCTTACGAAAATAATTCTTAGATAAAGTTCATTTTCCATAAGAAAATGTGTTTTTGATTTTCAAAACATTTGAGGAATGGAAAATTCATAAGGAAACCGTATTGACTCAATAATCCACCATTTTCTGGAATGCACATAAAACATTTTGAGAAATAATATAAGTAATATGAATTTTTAATTTTGAACTTTAAAAGAAATAATTCTATCCATTTACTTATGACTTATGATGAATACTAATAACCCCCCCCCACCTTAGGTTTTGAAATACCTACAGATTGTATTCTATTATTTCATAGATAAGTAAAATTTTATTTCTTATCAAAATCGTTTTTGAGAAAAATTAAACTCCCCCTTTCTTAATATCCCCCTTTATTAGGGAATTTTATTCTTTTTACATCATATTCTTTTGGTCAATCATTTCTCACCCTTTTTTATTTTCAAAAAGGAATTGAGAATATGAAAAAATAATTTACCTAAAAGATTAGTGATACACAAGATAGAACAATTGATGAATAATAATATTTTCCTTACGAGAGAAAAAATGTTACAAGGAAAATATACAACAAAAGATCCAATTAACAAGAAAATCATTCATCCTTATTTTCCTTTGGCATGATATTTCTCAGGCAAGCCATTAATTTCTTCAGCTCCTTGTGATCAACCTTAAATCTCTTGAGCAACTGATCCTGATCCTGATTCTTCTTTTTCAAGTGGCTTGATTTTTTATTCTTGGTAATTTACTACTTATTCTTCTTGTTTGATCTTTTCATCCAACTCTACTCTGATTCCCCTTACTATTTTTAAATTTATAGAAACTAAATTTAACTTACCATTAAAATCATTATCCTCTTGCATCTAGGAATCTTACTCTTTTTTGACCTTCTTTGAAAGGTTTGAAATCAAGTTCATCAAAGTTTCATCTGACTGATCAAAAGAATATATTACTAATTCACAAAAATAATCTAAAATATTTATATTTGAGATTATTGACTTCAACTATTTTGTAATTTAATTGCATGATCTTTTATGATCATCTTATCCAATATGAAATTTTTTGAAATCTACCTCAATCTTGATAAAGTTTTCCATGAGCAAGCTAATTGAATATGACTTTTGATTGATAAAATGTTGAAGTAATTGGAATATTGAATCGATACTAGGAATTAGAGGTATTGTCTTCGCTAAATTCTTCTGGGATTGAAAAAAAAATATTCTCCCATGGAATAAGAAGATTTGGAAGCTAATTCCCTTTCTAGTGAGAAACAATTATCTAAGTATTCAACAGTTCACTTTGATAACCCACCAACATCATTCGTAGAATTTGAAACCAAAACCTTTTTAGGCGTATCAATAACCACCTATTTTCCTTTGTCAAAATTAGAAATTACCTTCTCATCCATAAGTGACTCATGCTCACTAACAAAGAGTTGGATTATTTTATCTTCATAAACATCTTCTTTCTCATCATCTTCCAGAACATCATCAAGATGAATGATATCATGGCATCTAATCTCATCATTAGTAGGTTTATAAACCTCTTATGGTACATCATCCTCTTTACCATGAAAAACTATTTTGCTTTACTCATCCTACAAAGTTATAATAGATACATTATCTAAATAACATTCCTTATCATGGTATTCTTCCACTTGTTTGATTAAATCTTCATGTTCATCTCCTTATTTCACGTTTTCTTATTCTACTTATTCTTTTGGAACTCTATCTTCTTATTCAATAGGTTCTAGAATTAAAATTTTCTTTCTCAGAGTTTCTAAAGTAACTGACTCTAGTAGGAAGGACTCTGGTACATGAATATTTTCAGATTTTATCTTAGTATCCATAAGAAGGGATTGAACAATCTCAGATTCTTACATTTTCATCTTCAACTTCTTCTATTATTCATTCCTTTCAAGTTATTCAGGTGATTGGATTTTCAATGCCTTTTCCTCAGAAATATCTTGTCCAAAAATTGCATACCCCTCCTTATTTATTTTCTTATGCTTCCTCCACTTCACATCCACTTCATTAGAGAATTCTTTTTTATTTTTAGACTTTGGTGGAGCTAACTGAGTTTCCAGAACTGGAACTTTTTCTTTTGATTCTGTTTCCTTATCTTTTATCTTCTTCTGAGATTTCTTAGAAGTTTATCCTACTTCCCCTTTCATGATGAAATCTTGAACTTCGCTCTCAGAAAGATCATAAAACTTTCCTGATTTGGTACTGAAACCGACTTTCATCCTCCTCAAAGATTCATCACTCAGAAACATGATCTTGAAGGTTTTGGATGTTGTACTGTAGGAAATTTTAAAATATTCTAAACAAAGAATGATGATATTTTCCAAGATTACTAGATACATGATTATTTGAAACCAGAGAGTTCCATTCTTTATGTTGGTGATGGTTATGAGGATGTACCTGATATGTTTTAGCTTTCTCAGTTTAACCAAGAAGTCCAACGTAAATATATTACTTTTTTTAAGAGATTCATTGTCTCCCTTTCTCAGAATCAAAAAACCCTCTACCCATAAGGTGAACATCATAAAATTAGATGAACTATAGTTGATCTTTGTTGATTTTAGTCCCTTGAGTCCAAGTCATTTGATTTCTTTTTCCTTCTCAAAGCATCCCGAATTATTATGAAACTTCTGAGAGAAAAATATTTCTTCACCTTAATAAGGAAATCCAAGAATATTTTCTGTCATTTTGAATGATTAAGAATATTTTTTTCATATCTCTTAATAAAAACATTTCCCTTACCCCTTATTCATAAAAAATTACTGTTTCAGAAAATTCTTTGAGAAGGTCAGGATAAATTGTATTTCAAATCATTGGCTAGGAAACACATAGAATTTCTTATCCCTTTATCTTGATATTCTTCATAATCAATGAATTATACTTAGTAAAAAAATTTGAGTCAACAAACCTTTCCTTGTAGATTTTCAAATCCTTCATTTTTGTATTTCAAGTCATCTAATTCTGTGAGGAAACTTTAAGAGACATTCGTATTGTAAGGAAACTTGAAAAACTAGACGACCAATTTGAAAAGGAGAAGAGCATCGGTGCACAAAGTCTTAAAAAACCGATGTGGGACATGGATTGGGGGGCATTTATATAGGTTCAAGGTGATGGTTTGAATTCTAGATTTGATACAACATCTGATATGAGGGTGATATGATTTGACAGTGGAGTGAATTCTGAAGACATATTTGGTAGGTTATGACCTTTTAAGGTTTTATGAAAAAATCTGATTTAAGGAAAGTCAGTATGATAGAATTTTCTGAAAACAAATAAAAATTTCGACTAGTAAAAAATACAAATACAAATATTTATGTAAATAAAACAATATTTCGGATTTCATAGAAATAATTTTTAGTATTGATAAGGTTCTTAAAAATCTTAGATTCTAGAGAATTTTATTAAGGAATGAAATTTTTTTATTTTGGGAAATTTTGGGTTTGAAAAAATATTTTAAGAAAGAAACATTTTGTATAATAAACAAATATACCCCCCTATGAAAATGAGTTTCATAATATAAGGAGATAGATATCAAAAAAGGATAATAAGAAATATTACCTTATAGTTATCATTCCTAACTTTTGTATAATGTATTCAAATCTATTTGAGGGTAATGATTTTTATAAAAATATCAGTATGTTGATCTTGCATTCTAATAAATTATAAAATAATATCTATTTTAAGTGTGTGATACCTAAGAAATTGATGCCTAATATCTATGTGTTTTTCACCAGAGTAATGTGATCTATTTTTACATAAGGAAATGGAACCTATATTATCACACAATATCTATGTTTTGGTGAATCTTATGCCATAATCTATGATTGTGTGTTTCATCCACAACACTAGAGCAAAACAACTTCTAGCTACTACATTTTCAGATTTAGTAGTGGAAAATACTACTAAGTGTTGCTTCTTACATGTCCAATAAACTAATGAATCTCCTAAGTAATGAAAAATTATTAATGTAATTTTTCTATCAATTCTACATCCACCAAAATCAGCATCCAAAAATATTTTTAAAGCCAAATCATTTCTAGAAGAATAAAAAGTCCTAAATACATGGTTCCCTTTAAATAGAAAAAAAAATCTTTTCATTTAATTTAAATGATATTCCTTTGGATTAGGTTGATATCCTTCACATAAGAACACTAAAAACATTACTTCTTTATGACCCACTGTTTATTATAATAAACATCCTATCATCCCTCTAAAAGAAGTTTGATCTACTATTTTCCTAGTTTCATTAAAATCATGAGAATTTTATGTACCAATTTTTGTTCTTATACATTTAGTGCTTTCATATCTATAATTCTTAAGAAGATATTTAATATACTTGCATTGATATATATAAGTTATTCTTGGTTATTCAGATATTTGAAAACCAAAATTTTTTTTACACACCCATCATACTCATTTTAAACTATGATTTCATTAGATTCACAAAATAATTTGTTAAATTATTCCTTTGAATGGTGTGCAAAGCATTTATGATTCCTAAAATCCACAAGTTAACTTTTATCACTGAATTTTCTTATGCTTATGAGGGTGTGATTAAGACCTTTAACAAATAAAACATTTTAATTTGAATCTTTTCCAAGAAGAACAATGTTACCTATACTAACAATTTCTCTTTGGGAATTATCTCCAAAAGTTACTTTCCCTCCTTTCATACTGATATTTTATTTTAAACAAAATTTTTCACCAATAAAGTTATAGGAACATCCACAATCCATGTAACATATATTATGGTTGGTACTTTATTTATTTTCTTAAAAATAAAAGAGTTATACTTCCAGAATTAAAAAATTCTTGGATTTGGAAATTTCAGAAAATAAAATCTTAAGAATCCATATTTTCATCAAAAAGAATGATTTGTGAAAAACTAATGATTGAGTTTTATTTAAAAAGAATTTATCTCCCAGTGTCCATCACATTGACACTTTGTAAAAAATTGATCACTTTGGGGAAAAATAATTATTAATCAAAAGAGGTTTTGAGTGAGTATAACAAAGTCTAGAACTATTTTTAAGTGGAAAAAGTTGTGAATACAATTTATCAAATTTATTCCTTCTATAGATAAAATTTTATAAAATTTACTTTTAGGAAAAAATTTCATATTTTATTATAATGACCATATTCCTATCCTCAAAATCAATTTTTTCAGAACTTGATTTAGCCTCAAAAAACATTATCAAGATCATTATAAAGTTTATCTTTCTTAGAACTAACTTCCATTGGGGTTTTAGAAATATTTTCAAAATCAAAAAAAAATCTGACCAAGATCCTTAAAATGATCTTATACATGTTTTGTTAAAACCGAAATTCTATAATTCTCCTTCACTAACTTCTTCTTTAGCTTAGAATTTTCATATTCAAGTAATTTAGAAAATCTAGAAACTTCTTCAAATGAAGGTAATGTATTATCTTCAGATGAATAAGAATCATCATCTAAACATTCATAATATCATTCATTATGAATTCTATCATTTAAGGAAACATTTGTTAAGGATTCGTCATTGTGTACCTTAGATTTAAGACAATGATTTTCGATACGTATTCTGCTTATAAGACCAATATTCAACTAACCGGAAAATTCATATTCTGATGATTCATCTAAAGAGATACCTCCACTGGCACTCCAAGTGTCAAATTATTTTAAGAATTTCTTAGCCTTAGATTTTTAAAACTTATTTATGTTTCCTTCAGAATAATTTTCCTTTATATATATTCTTCTAAGAATAGGAAAATCAGGTATGATGTGTCTAGACCTTTTATATTCATAATAGATTACTTCAGAATCCTTCTTTTCCTTTATGTATTTCCAATTATATCTGTACTTAAAATCATTATTTCCAACAATCTTGTTAAACCTTCAAGTAAGATTGGATAATTCATTTTATGATTGATTTCTATCAAATTATTTGGAAATAACAACTACTTTCTTAGCTTTATATCTTATTACACTTTCTAGTGTCCTGTATTTAGTTGTAGTAGGGAAAGATACACTTCCATTAGAATTATTTTTCTTGTTAAAATCATCATATCTTTTCATTTTTGTTTCATTTTGAATAAGAGTTCCAAATAACTCATCAAGAGTATTGTCAGATACTTTTCTATTCTCAGCAATTATTGTCCTTTTATATTCTCAATCATTAGGTATCTTTTCAATTATCTTTGCCACAATAACTTAATCATCAAGATCTTTCTCTCCCATAGATTGAAGAATTTTGAAAATGGTCAAAAATCTTTATTGTAATTTTCTAATAGGATCTCTATAAGGAAATAAGAATCCATGATATTCATCACCTAGCATAGCTCGTCTTGTTTCTATTACTTTAAATGTACTAAAATGTGTTACATAAAGTTTCATCAATATTCAGTTGGTATCATCACAAGAAGATATTTGACTATATATATTCCTGGTCGTAGAAAATAACAAAGTATTTTATACCATGTACTTTAAATGATATTCTTGTTATTTTGGTTAGTGAAGGTTTTGACGTTGTTGTCTAGAATTTTGTAATCTCCAGTAACATAACAAAATTTTCCACTCCACTATTAATGGAAAAAATTAATCATCCTATCTCTCTTATACTCATAATCATTACCATCAAAGATATGTGGTGTGGTAAGATTATGGTTGTCTATAGAACTAATATTTATACCTACAATTATATAAGAGAATATGTTTTCCACATAACATGTTATTTGTATAAGTTTATAAATTAAGAAAAAAATATTTAAGAAAAACTTGATCAAGAAAATAAGGAACAAGAAACAAATTTATGCAAGAAAACTTATATATAAATAAAATTACTTCAGAGACCGCCTTTGATGTGAATTTTGGGATTAAAATAGAATATATAGATGCTCAATTACAAGAGGGGGTGAATTGTTGGTTTAAGAACATTTTTTTAACCTTAAAAAAATAATTTTTAACAAAGTTAAAAAAGTTAAATTCTCGAACCATCTTTAGTTCTTAACTATGAAATAAATTTTCATAGGGAATTGGAAATATGGATCCAGAAAATAAACATAAGAACAGATTGCATAGAGAAACATTATACCTTAAAGCTTATAGAATCTTATTTATCAATGTAAGTAAAATTACAAGAAAGTATAATAATGTTATACTTTCTTTCATTATCAAAATATATTGTAAATAAAAATTGAATGGAAAATCACATAAAAAAGTAGGAAATATTTTAACCCAAAGTGTATTATATCCAACAACCATGGATAAAGGTCCCTTGATTTATACATTCAAGAATTAATCTCTTACCCACACCAGTGTATGACCTCAATAAGAATATCAGAGTCTGTCTTTCTATCCCCACAAGCCCTCAAAATTTAAGGTAGTAGGAATCTTGCTCCTCCTGTCCTCATAATCCCTCAATTAAACTCAATAATAATCAATGTCACCCAAAGCAAGCTAAACAAGATGTTCACAGTTAAACAAGATGTTCATAAAATGCACAAGGCACGAGAGTTTTAATCTCTCAATAAATCACTTCTTAAAATGTAATCTCTAGGATCTTGTAGTAATATATGGATAATGATATCATTCCAATGAGATTCAATTTATAGAAAAAATATCAATGGTAGGCTCCCTCCTTCAATGGTTATATTTTTCTTTGAATCTTGGAGGGAGTTGTACATGTCTATCTTATCCAACGATTAGTTTGAAACCAATTTCACGTCATCATTTAAGTAGGAAAATATTGTAATGTATTATCATGATTAAGAATAAATAAAATGTAAGGAATGTAATGTTTCTTAACCTAAACTGAATAATTAGAACCTAGGAAAAATATAATTTCAAGTCTAAATATATAAACAATTAGATTGTAGAAAATTGAATATTTGGATTTAGTTTTTTAATGAATTTGGAATCTTAATTCAATAGATTTTAGAGTCTATATTCTGATTAATTCAGAGTGTGAATTATAAGGAATTATGAGTCTGAATTCTGAGGAATCCGTAGTCTAAATTCTAAGGAATTCAACGTCTGAATTCTAAGGAATTCAGATTTTGAATTATGAGGAATTCAGAGTCTAAAATTTACAGAATTTAGAGTCTGAATTTTAGAGAATTCAGAGTCTATATTTCAAAGAATTCAGAGTCTGAATTTCAGAGAATTCAGTGATTGAATTTCAGTGAATATAGAGTCTAAATATCAGAGAATCTAGAGTCTGAATTTCAGAGAATTTTGAGTCTGAATTTCCAAAAAATCAGAGTTTAGATTTCAAAAAAGTCAGAGTCTATAAATATAGAGACTCGATATCCAAGGAACTATAAGATTATGAGTTTTTATATAAGGACCTAAATTTTTGAATTAGAAAAAAAAATGATAGACATGGATTTTAGAAAACATTTAATAATGCATTGAAATCCAAGGAAAGGATAAAACATTTCTTATAGATAAAATTATCCATAAGGAAATTATTCTTAGAGAAAGATAATCATCCTTAATAAAATCTATTTGTGATTTTCAAAACATAGAGGAATGGTAAAGTTAAAAGGAAACCTTGTTGACTCAACAAGACCCAATATTTATACTAATTATGAAATCACTACTCAACGACTATATTATCATTAGAAATGATGATTAATGTTCATTTATATCCCAAAGGATATAATGACATCAAATAATTGCATGTGTTTTCTATAACCACATTACATTATAATACATTTAATTAAATCTTTAGAAAAATTTTATTTGTAACAATTCGTATCGTTACACACCACGATATACTTAGATCTTGACGTTAAACTTCTTGGATAGTGTCTAAGCCACTTGAAACTAAATTAAATGATTTATAATATCTAAATATGGATTGATTTTTATTATCACGAGATACATATTGTTGCACTGATGTTGAATTACAGGTCCAGGAATGACATAAAAGTCTCCACTTTTCCTATGTATTGGCCAGACCTGTATAAGAGGTTTCCATAAAAATATGTATGTATGAAATATTTATTTCTTTAATGGTATACACAAATACACTCAAATATTATTTCCCGTTTTTCCACATCAATGATAAATTCCCCCACTTTCCATTACACAAGAAATTTTATCATGGGAGGGATTAATATGGATCTTACCCCACTCATGAGACATTATTTAAAGGAATATTCCCATTTCCCCACACAATAGATCGACCTATGTGTGGGGAATCCTTCAAAGAATTACATATGGATTGATTCATTCCATAATATGATACATAGTGATGTATGGATCTCCAATCCTTGGTTCATCCTCTATAAAAGATAAAATTTCCCCTTCCCTGTGCATGAGTCAAACCTTCATGGGGAACCTTCCCAGAACTACATATGAATTGGATCCCATTTTGAAGAGATATTTTTTAATGGAAAAACCTTATATATATATGAAATTAGTATAAAAAATAAAATAAAATAAAATACTTCTTGTATGGATCAAACCTATGTAAGGTAATGATTTCTACCCATTCTTTGAAAATATTAACCAGAAATGATCCTTTCATATTTAGGTACCTTCCTTTCATAGACCAAACTATGTGTCTAAGAAAGTTTGAATATCTATAATCCTCTTTTTCCATTAGAAATAGAGGGATGGTATCCTGAGGAAACCATTTTTTGTCTATGCACAAAATTTACATGTTGGAAATGTATATGTCTCTAAAAAAATCCAATCAACCAAAGGAAATTTTGTCTTCCAGAAAGACTTTTCCTATAACCATACACCCCAACTATGTTTTCATCCCATATCACCCCAAGAATTTAGAAACCACTAGATTACCCAATACTACAGAAATTAATTTATCTAGTGCTATTGTTTTAATAGTTCTCACAAAAAGCTTTGTGAAAAGCCCAATTCTCAGGGCTAGAAAAAACTATTAACGGGGTCTTTAATAGTTCTAAAAAGATTTGTTAAAGGGGGAACACTATTAGTAATTGTAAAAAAGAACTGATAAATTCCCTCCGTTTATTAGTGCTAATAATAAAGTTCTGATAAAATGATTATTAATCAGGAATTATAAAAAATAACTAACAAATGGGGTCTTTATCAATGATTCTAAAAAAGCACTAATTAAAGGGTTGACTTTATCCATGATTTTCTAAAATCACTGATAAGGACATACCCCTCTTTATCAATACTTTTTTACTAGAACTAATAAATTGTATATTTTACAAAAAAATTATATATCATTAACAAAAACTCAGAGTAGATGTTTTGGATATTCAGAGGCCTTATGGGGCTTTTTCCTCAATAGAGGTGATAAAGGGTTCCCATGGGTCATATAGGTGTAGAGATCATCAAAATATTTTATTTAATATGTGGTAGAGGCAAAATTGACACACGGTTCCATATTTATGGCTGTTTGAAAGGTTTTCAAATGTGAAAAACCCATAAACCCCCTAACAACCCTAAAAACATGAAAAGATCAAAAAAATCAAACATGGAGTTTTTTTCTGCTCCAAAACTAGTCAAATTGAATCTTATTAAATGATCTAAAACCAAATGGGATTTAAATTGTTTGATAATAAAGGGAATAATATATATTACAGTTTCAAAAAATCTAGAAATCAAACTCGATCTTCAAACAACAATGAATATTTATCTGGGTTACCATTTGGGCTCTACCACATATAAAATAAAATCCTTCAATGAGATATATTCTTTAAATGGTATAAAATTTATGTATATGATCCTTTTTTGGTTTTCAACCCCATAAAGGCCCAGAAGACCTCCAAAATGAGTTTTTTTTCCCCGACCTGAGTTTTTCAAAATTGAAACTACTATAACTTTTGATCGGGGTGTCCTTTCATCCTTTACCACGTATCATATCAAATCTCATTCCATGATCTTTTATTTGACTAGTTTTCGAGATGAAACATATTCCTAGATTAGAAGTTATGGTCATTTCAAAATTATATGGGTTTTAATGTTTTCAAAGTTTCTTACAGTTTTTATATATTTTAAAGATTTTATAGTTAGTATCCATTTTAAAAAATATATAAATAAATATTAATTTATAAAATATATATATAAATTTATAAATATATGGCTAACAAAATATATATAAATATATAGAAGTAAATATAAATATATAGATATGTCATAAAATGTAAAAAAAATGTATCAGGTAGTGGAAAACGAGATGGTTTATAAGCTGGATGTCTTGGGTTTGAAACTCATTGGAGGCATGGTTGCACGCTGGTGGTAGAATTATGTAAAGCATTTATAAAGGGGTGGGGATGTGTTGATTGTAACACCCCAAGATTTCATAGTGTGTTATTTCTTCAAAATAATTCAATAACTTGCACTACACGCAACAACGACTTCAATCACACCATGACTTACAAAAAAAAGCCATTCAAAAGAGGTTATGGATAGTATTATCTAAATTTTAAACATTATATAATCATTATAATTTTAGAATCCATATTATGAGTTTCTTAGATATAATGCAAGAACAAATTCATTTTCAGTATTGCACTTTTATCAACTTTTAATAGTGAACCCTTTTTAAATACAATATTTTAAACTTTTTGACTAAATGGGGACATCAAAATTTTAAAATGAAACATCCCAAGCTTCCACGTTACGCTTTCTTTGAATAATACAGTAGCGTGTGTTGTACGCAGCCTTGAGTTTTAACACACACCACAACCAATCAAACTAGCAGTTATGAATAGTAATATCTAATTTTTGAAATTATATATATTTTATATTTTAAAATGGACATAATTTATGGATTCGGAATATCAAATTTATCCTAAGGTGAAATTTTGGTACTTTTCGGATAACTTTCATATTTTGATGAATAGTGAAAATTACTAAATTTTAATTAAAAACAACTTTTTTAATCAAAATAATTAATAGTGATAAATTATGAATTTGAGTGGTTTTAAAGTATATTTAGAATATATTTTTACCATTTAATATAATTTTGGTCATTGTACATAATTTTACAATTAAACCAGACATAAACAAGTGTCAATCTTTTGATAGTTATTACCTCTTAAAAACGCGCTTTTTGTTTTGACAGCGGGAATTAATTTTAAATTAATTTCTGTCACTTCTGTGTTTTGAATTTAGAAAAATGGATTCCATATTTGGAATCAGGATGTCCAAATTGTGTAAATAGGTAACTTTTATTTTTAGACATTTTGAATAATTACTGTGGTAAATATTTTATTTACCATGGTTAAGGGTAAATCCGGTAAATAAGGGTTAAAAAATAATATTATAATAATACAAAATTAACCTAAGACGTGTCCTAACCTTAATGGTGGACACATACCCGACCATGAGCATCCTTGGGTCAATTTGGGGACCCCTTGGATCCACTTGTATGTGGTAGGGACACTTTATATTAATAAAGTTAAAATAAAAATAAAAATGGCATAAGCTTACATCTTTTAGAAGAACAATTTTTACATAGGGTTATACATGTTGGATTTTCGATTATGAATATTCATTAGAAAGCTAAAAAGATTTCCGACATAAAGATATTTTATTTATAATTTTTAGACATCAAATTATTTAAATTATTAATCACACAATAATGATGCAATGTTTACCTCATTAATAAATCATTTAAATAAATAAGATTATAATGATTAAAATATTATCTAAAACCTGTCCAATTCTTATTTGTTGATGTTATTTAGAATATGAGGCATCTTATATTCGACCTCAATGATTTTTGGACCATTATAAACCGAATATAATTATATTATAAAGTAATACTTTCACTCTTTCCTAAAGAGCCCCTCTTCTAACTTATAAAAGGAGACCACTTCTACTCATTTCTCACACCTCTCAAGCCACTTGGCTCGTCCAAACTCTGCCCAACTAAGCTCCCCACATCCCTCTCCTCCTCCTTGAAGCTTCCCCTTAGGCAGAAAGCATTTTAAGAAGTCCTTTGGTTCCAACCAAAGTGAGTTACCTAAATTAAAGGTAACGATTTCTCTTAAATTATTTTCATTTATTTTGCTTCTCCAACCCCCAAACTCTTTTTATTTCCTTTCTTTTGTAACAACACCAGTATCCTAAATATACTAGGATGTTGTTATAAGAATTATTCAAACTACACATACACACAACTCCATCTAATGGATGATGAACATAATGTTTCTGTGGATGGAAAACTAACGCCTCACGAAACGATGATTGTTCAAATACATCTTACCGCCTCTCATGGTGGCCATTATGATGGAACTATAATTAAATATGATATTAATGAAATATATTTTATATATAAGCTTCTGTAATTCCATTTTATTTCATACCATTATTCGTTTCATGTTGTATATACATACGATAATTTCATTTGAGGAAGTGCGGACTACCGCCCCCTTAAAATGATATGACTCGTTCATACCACACATGGGACGTATAAAGTATGGTGTTAATGAACTTAAGTAACATATATAAAATATTATATTATACTGGAATAGTAATATACCTATGTATCATTTGGATTCAATTCTTTTAAAATAAAAATTAAATGGAAGTAGTGTTCGTGCGTACGTACGGACTACCGTCTCCACGAACGCGGTGAGATCCATCCTCCATCGTATCCATTCAAGTATTATTCTCATTTTAGGGTTAAAAATAATGTTAATATCATTCTGATTATGAATAAGATATAATCTATCCATTACAAACATGTCTTACGTAACCAAACATTTAAGAAGAACGAATCGATTATCACCCGAAACGACGATAATACTAAGATATTATTAATAAAGCAATGTTAAAAGAACATATATGATATCATATTAATGTATATGATTCTTGTATAATTTAATAACAATTATTTCACCATTATACAGGAGGTTAACCTACCAAGGAAAAGTACAAGGTAAGGGATTTTCTTATCTCACTTTCAATTCCGTGAGATTTCCATTGTTCGCCACTAAATTATTGAAAGTGGTGTATTGTGTACTGCCATTTGATATATATTATCATGATTATCTTTATATTCATTTTATTCTGTGAAAAATTTGGTGGTTATTAACTTTTGGCCATACGACTCAGTTGATTAACGTGGTAAGGGGTTTTCATCTCACTCCTTATTCTCATGAGATTCATGCGATATTGCCACCATTACCTTTTGTGTGGTGTATGTACTGCCCATAATTATATTCTTTGTGTAATACACTCTAATTTATGTGTACTTACATATTAATTGTATGATACCTCTTTCATGGGTTTTATGTTTCATAAGTTACCAAACTGGTAAGAGTTATTTCACAATCTCTTCATTATCTGAGGTTGTTTATACGTAATAATCTACTGGGATCTCGTTATCATCCACATCCATGTTTCTTCAAAATGTATTTCAAAACATTTTTAATATTTAAAAGAATATGGGTTAAAGTCATTTATACCCTTGTTTGACTTTTTATAAGAGGTTTATAAGGGAATCTTTCCGTCGTTTTCCAAACAAGGTGCATTTTAACCTTTTCGACAGAATTAAGATAAGAATGTTTTTTTAACTTATACGACTGGTGCGGTTATTTTCCACCGTTATAAAATCGTCAAAGCTTCCCTTAAAAGCTTATAAGATTATTTTCAAAGAAAATGTTTGATTTTATATGGATCTTAAATGATTTCAAAATAAAAGGAGATATTTCTTTAAAAAGAATTTTGATTTCATCTATGTCAACATCCTTTGATGGGTTTTAAGATTATTTGAAGTTGATTTATTATGATACAAAACTTCTATATTGTTTTGAAGGTTTTGTGATATGTTTGACTGTGGATGTGCTATTTTTATACCATTCATAGTTTATGGTGAAAGTATTGACATTTCGTATGCTAGTTCCAATAAGAATGTTTATGTTATATTTCAATATTTACTTCATATGAATGTGTTGGACAAGTATGTTCCAGGTTGGGGACTGGTTAAAGTAAGCCCTCCAGGTTGGGGACTGGTAAAAGTAAGCCATCCAGGTTGGGGACTGGTAAAAGTAAGCCCTCCAGGTTAGGGACTGGTAAAAGTAAGCCCTCCGGGTTGGTGTCCGGTTATTAGAGGCACGCCGAGTTGGTGTCCGGTTATTAGAGGCACTCCGGGTTGGGTTCCGGTTACAGTTAGCCCCAAGGTCTTGGGACGAGGCCTTGAAAAGTAATTAAAGTTTAGCATTATGCATTCCAACATTATGAAAGTGGTTATTGATTTTGCATGTGATTATTCGATTAGTAGAATATCCATGTGAATAAGTAAATGGCATTATCTAATTTTATTTATGCCATACTATGTTAAAAGTTCAAGTTTAAAAGGATTTTGTTTTAGTTATACATTGCCTTAAATGTTTATTCTTATTTATGAAAGTTTCCGCTATATTGTTATCCTTACTGGGCATTTGAGCTCACCCCTTTTCTATGTTTTATTTTTCCCAGGAAGTGAAGAAGTAAATTATGAATGACCTGCAGGGATATTATGAGGGGATTATAGTGTGGACTGTGGAAACATTATGTTGTTGTAGTAGTTTTTCATTTTATGATGTAATGTAAAACTTTTGAATATATCTAGTGTTTCCAAGGCTACTAAACCAATCGGTCTTTCGAGATTTGATCTGTCTTGTGATCATGCCAATGTTATGTAATAATGCACCGACTCTAGGCAACTAGGGTCGGGGCGTTACAGTTGGTATCAGAGGAAGTTTAGTATGAACCTTGGAAGCTAGATTTAGATAAACTCTGATTAGAGCACGTAGACCTAAGATGAACTTTGAGGATTAGTATAGAAGAACTTCCTAGAATTTTGGTATTGTAGAGATTTTGTGAGTTTTCCGAGCAATACATCCCTGTCTGGATACGAGCAGGTAGAGGCGGCTCTGGCACAGATGTACCTAGGGGTAAAACCCGAAAACACCGCTTTGAGCTAGACTCGAACGGGAACTGGTGCACGACAACGGGCCTTGCTGCACTCTTGGTTACGACACTCCCGGGGGATATGCTTAGGATAACTCTCATTTTCTTTACAAATCATTTTGAAGGGATTATGAGTATATACTTCCTCAAAGAAAACATTCTTATGATTATGGATTATATCCATAAATAGTTCAATTTATGTTAGGTGTTTTATAAGTATGGGATTATGTATTTTGATTCATAAACTGATCTAGTTTATGCCATTTTATAGAAATGGCGCCCAGTAGAAGGAATGAGAACTCCAGAAATGCACATGATCCAAAGATAAGGAAGGATCATATCTTTCATGGTCTTAAGCTAGAATTTATAAGAGAAATAGTCTCCCATGTATTATCATCATATGAAGAAATAATATCATGTATTTTACTGAGTCCTATGGATTTGAAGGGAAGCAAGAGAAGAAAAGGATAGAAGAGAGAAAGATGGATAAAGGGAAAAGGGAAAAGAAGAATTTTCCCATATGTGGTAACTGTGGAAAGAAACACCCTGGAACATGCCTGAAAGGAATGGGAGTTTGTTATAAGTGTGGAGGAAAAGGGCACAAAGTACGTGACTGCAAGGGTAAGAAAATGGTTTTAAATGTACAATGCTTCATTTGCAAGGAGTTTGGACACTACGCGAACCTATGCCCCAGTCATCAGACTATGCCGCAAATGATGCTATTGGATAATAATCAAGTTATGATACTACCACAGATGAAGAGGAATGATTAGAGTTCTTATGTTGATTATGTCAATTGAGTGTTGTATCAACAATGTACTTGTTATAATAATTATGGAGTATATAAGGATTGTACTGCAGTACTATTTCATTAAGGACTTGAGATTGTGTGGAACAAAGAAAAGTGACTCAATAGCAGGATAAATTTTTGGAAAATATATGGTTGAGGGAATGATAAATCATAATATAGTTCTGATACTGAGGTAGTGATTTTGGAATAATATGTGATTGTTTTGGATAAATTATATTGGATATTCTTGACTACCCTGGAACTGATTAATGATTTGTATATTCCATCATTGTCGGGGTTTAAAACATTTTTTGATTAATGAAGTATATCCAACTTTCTATATGGAATAAGGGAGCATGAATGTAATCAATAAGGAATATGGTAATTCAGGATGTTTCGGTGTATTAAAAGAATACATGATGAAGGTATTCATATGCTATTACGGGGTAAAAAGGTTCTACATTATGTTTACCTTACTTATAAATGTTGGACTGTGAGTTTGGATAGAAGTATTTTGGATAGTTCTAGTTTGGATTATTTTGGATTTCCATAAAAGGACAACCCGGAGGTCGGGCGGCAACCTGTCGCGTCCGGCAAGGCTGCGAGACTTGAACCCGCAACCGAAGGGCGACAAGGGTGTATCACCTACCACTGGACCATGAGATGTCCTAGATTAAATAATGTAGTTTTTATTAAAAGATCATGTAGATGAATTATAAATTCGTTTATTTTGGAACCCTATACGAATAGTGTAAATAGAATTTTTTTTTACATTCTATTATCTTTTAGAGTGAAAGATGAGTTTGTGGTAGAAATTTATTAATGGATAAAACACTAATTATAAAGTAAGTATATCTCCTTATGATCTTAGCCAATCTCATAAATAAATTCTTCAACATTATGAAAAGAAACATATAACAAAAATGTTTTCCTAGATGATACCTTAAATCATCACTAAATAATGGCTTTGGGATTGTTGGCCTTTTCACAGCCATGTTCTCTACCACTCTCCATCAGATAATTGATGGTTTGATTTTTCTTCCATATCCATATTTTCCTACATGGAACCCTAGTATATGTTATTTTCGGTAATCTTCATACGTTCGACTCTTTACTTTAAATAGAGGCCTCATTAATTCATTTTTCGATGTGGGATTTCAACTAAGATATTTTGAAACGTCAAAAATGTGTTATCCTAATACCCTATGTTTTGTTGAACCGATGGTATTTCAAATCAACATAGATTGATGAATTTAAGGACCTCAATTATACACTTATTTGTTATTGATGATCTCAATCACTACCTATAAATATTTACGTTTTTCCTCCAATTATATGTCTCTAATTGCCACCAATGTTCTCCTAATCGAGATCATAATTTGGTGGTGACTCTTTCATTTCTCTTTTCCTCATATTAAGACTAAATTTTAGTAACCTAATTTTCGATGTGGCTTTTCCCACAAAGATATTTTCTATTTTCAACCTTTTATTTTCGAAGAACAATTTCAAATTGCGAGGACGCAATTTATTGAAGGAGGGGAGAATGTAACACCCCAAGATTTCATAGTGTGTTATTTCTTCAAAATAATTCAATAACTTGCACTACACGCAACAACGAGTTCAATCACACCATGACTTACAAAAAAAAGCCATTCAAAAGAGGTTATGGATAGTATTATCTAAATTTTAAACATTATATAATCATTATAATTTTAGAATCCATATTATGAGTTTCTTAGATATAATGCAAGAACAAATTCATTTTCAGTATTGCACTTTTATCAACTTTTAATAGTGAACCCTTTTTAAATACAATATTTTAAACTTTTTGACTAAATGGGGACATCAAAATTTTAAAATGAAACATCCCAAGCTTCCACGGTACGCTTTCTTTAAATAATACAGTAGCGTGTGTTGTACGCAGCCTTGAGTTTTAACACACACCACAACCAATCAAACTAGCAGTTATGAATAGTAATACCTAATTTTTGAAATTATATATATTTTATATTTTAAAATGGACATAATTTCTGGATTCGGAATATCAAATTTATCCTAAGGTGAAATTTTGGTACTTTTCGGATAACTTTCATATTTTGATGAATAGTGAAAATTACTAAATTTTAATTAAAAACAACTTTTTTAATCAAAATAATTAATAGTGATAAATTATGAATTTGAGTGGTTTTAAAGTATATTTAGAATATATTTTTACCATTTAATATAATTTTGGTCATTGTACATAATTTTACAATTAAACCAGACATAAACAAGTGTCAATCTTTTGATAGTTATTACCTCTTAAAAACACGCTTTTTGTTTTGACAGCGGGAATTAATTTTAAATTAATTTCTGTCACTTCTGTGTTTTGAATTTAGAAAAATGGATTCCATATTTGGAATCAGGATGTCCAAATTGTGTAAATAGGTAACTTTTATTTTTAGACATTTTGAATAATTACTGTGGTAAATATTTTATTTACCATGGTTAAGGGTAAATCCGGTAAATAAGGGTTAAAAAATAATATTATAATAATACAAAATTAACCTAAGACGTGTCCTAACCTTAATGGTGGACACATACCCGACCATGAGCATCCTTGGGTCAATTTGGGGACCCCTTGGATCCACTTGTATGTGGTAGGGACACTTTATATTAATAAAGTTAAAATAAAAATAAAAATGGCATAAGCTTACATCTTTTAGAAGAACAATTTTTACATAGGGTTATACATGTTGGATTTTCGATTATGAATATTCATTAGAAAGCTAAAGAGATTTCCTACATAATGATATTTTATTTATAATTTTTAGACATCAAATTATTTAAATTATTAATGACACAATAATGATGAAATGTTTACCTCATTAATAAATCATTTAAATAAATAAGATTATAATGATTAAACTATCATCTAAAACCTGTCCAATTCTTATTTGTTGATGTTATTTAGAATATGAGGCATCTTATCTTCGACCTCAATGATTTTTGGACCATTATAAACCGAATATAATTATATTATAAAGTAATACTTTCACTCTTTCCTAAAGAGCCCCTCTTCTAACTTATAAAAGGAGACCACTTCTACTCATTCCTCACACCTCTCAAGCCACTTGGCTCGTCCAAACTCTGACCAAATAAGCTCCCCACATCCCTCTCCTCCTCCTTGAAGCTTCCCCTTAGGCAGAAAGCATTTTAAGAAGTCCTTTGGTTCCAACCAAAGTGAGTTACCTAAATTAAAGGTAACGATTTCTCTTAAATTATTTTCATTTATTTTGCTTCTCCAACCCCCAAACTCTTTTTATTTCCATTCTTTTGTAACAACACCAGTATCCTCAATATACTAGGATGTTTTTATAAGAATTATTCAAACTACACATACACACAACTCCATCTAATGGATGATGAACATAATGTTTCTTTGGATGGAAAACTAACGCCTCACGAAACGATGATTGTTCAAATACATCTTACCGCCTCTCATGGTGGCCATTATGATGGAACTATAATTAAATATGATATTAATGATATATATTTTATATATAAGCTTCTGTAATTCCATTTTATTTCATACCATTATTCGTTTCATGTTGTATATACATACGATAATTTCATTTGAGGAAGTGCGGACTACCGCCCCCTTAAAATGATATGACTCGTTCATACCACACATGGAACGTATAAAGTATGGTGTTAATGAACTTAAGTAACATATATAAAATATTATATTATACTGGAATAGTAATATACCTATGTATCATTTGGATTCAATTCTTTTAAAATAAAAATTAAATGGAAGTAGTGTTCGTGCGTACGTACGGACTACCGTCTCCACGAACGCGGTGAGATCCATCCTCCATCGTATCCATTCAAGTCTTATTCTCATTTTAGGGTTAAAAATAATGTTAATATCATTCTGATTATGAATAATATATAATCTATCCATTACAAACATGTCTTACGTAACCAAACATTTAAGAAGAACGAATCGATTATCACCCGAAACGACGATAATACTAAGATATTATTAATAAAGCAATGTTAAAAGAACATATATGATATCATATTAATGTATATGATTCTTGTATAATTTAATAACAATTATTTCACCATTATACAGGAGGTTAACCTACCAAGGAAAAGTACAAGGTAAGGGATTTTCTTATCTCACTTTCAATTCCGTGAGATTTCCATTGTTCGCCACTAAATTATTGAAAGTGGTGTATTGTGTACTGCCATTTGATATATATTATCATGATTATCTTTATATTCATTTTATTTTGTGAATAATTTGGTGGTTATTAACTTTTGGCCATACGACTCAGTTGATTAACGTGGTAAGGGGTTTTCATCTCACTCCTTATTCTCATGAGATTCATGCGATATTGCCACCATTACCTTTTGTGTGGTGTATGTACTGCCCATAATTATATTCTTTGTGTAATACACTCTAATTTATGTGTACTTACATATTCATTGTATGATACCTCTTTCATGGGTTGTATGTTTCATAAGTTACCAAACTGGTAAGAGTTATTTCACAATCTCTTCATTATCTGAGGTTGTTTATACGTAATAATCTACTGGGATCTCGTTATCATCCACATCCATGTTTCTTCAAAATGTATTTCAAAACATTTTTAATATTTAAAAGAATATGGGTTAAAGTCATTTATACCCTTGTTTGACTTTTTATAAGAGGTTTATAAGGGAATCTTTCCGTCGTTTTCCAAACAAGGTGCATTTTAACCTTTTCGACAGAATTAAGATAAGAATGTTTTTTTAACTTATACGACTGGTGCGGTTATTTTCCGCCGTTATAAAATCGTCAAAGCTTCCCTTAAAAGCTTATAAGATTATTTTCAAAGAAAATGTTTGATTTTATATGGTTCTTAAATGATTTCAAAATAAAAGGAGATATTTCTTTAAAAAGAATTTTGATTTCATCTATGTCAACATCCTTTGATGGGTTTTAAGATTATTTGAAGTTGATTTATTATGATACAAAACTTCTATATTGTTTTGAAGGTTTTGTGATATGTTTGACTGTGGATGTGCTATTTTTATACCATTCATAGTTTATGGTGAAAGTATTGACATTTCGTATGCTAGTTCCAATAAGAATGTTTATGTTATATTTCAATCTTTACTTCATATGAATGTGTTGGACAAGTATGTTCCAGGTTGGGGACTGGTTAAAGTAAGCCCTCCAGGTTGGGGACTGGTAAAAGTAAGCCCTCCAGGTTGGGGACTGGTAAAAGTAAGCCCTCCAGGTTAGGGACTGGTAAAAGTAAGCCCTCCGGGTTGGTGTCCGGTTATTAGAGGCACTCCGGGTTGGTGTCCGGTTATTAGAGGCACTCCGGGTTGGGTTCCGGTTACAGTTAGCCCCAAGGTCTTGGGACGAGGCCTTGAAAAGTAATTAAAGTTTAGCATTATGCATTCCAACATTATGAAAGTGGTTATTGATTTTGCATGTGATTATTCGATTAGTAGAATATCCATGTGAATAAGTAAATGGCATTATCTAATTTTATTTATGCCATACTATGTTAAAAGTTCAAGTTTAAAAGGATTTTGTTTTAGTTATACATTGCCTTAAATGTTTATTCTTATTTATGAAAGTTTCCGCTATATTGTTATCCTTACTGGGCATTTGAGCTCACCCCTTTTCTATGTTTTATTTTTCCCAGGAAGTGAAGAAGTAAATTATGAATGACCTGCAGGGATATTATGAGGGGATTATAGTGTGGACTGTGGAAACATTATGTTGTTGTAGTAGTTTTTCATTTTATGATGTAATGTAAAACTTATGAATATATCTAGTGTTTCCAAGGCTACTAAACCAATCGGTCATTCGAGATTTGATCTGTCTTGTGATCATGCCAATGTTATGTAATAATGCACCGACTCTAGGCAACTAGGGTCGGGGCGTTACATTGATGGGGGGGGTGGAAGTTCTGATAGAGTTTGGCAGTTGGGGTGTGAAAAAAATATACCCTTTATCAATGAGGTTTTGTGAGCGCTAAAAAAAGCACTGATAAAGGTGGACTTTAACAGTGATAAACAAATGCCAATAATGGACCCCTTTATCAGTGCTAAAAAACTATTGATAAAGTCCCCCTTTATCTTTTCTTTTTTTAGCACGGTTAAAGGGGACCTTTATCTCCACTTTTATACGAACTATTAAAGTTAACCCTTTAACATCACATACATTATTAGTTCTTCTATAGAACTAATAATTCCCTTTTAATAGCACTATTAATGGCTCGAATTGTAGAAGTGAACGCTTATAACATTTCTCATTCATGTCTAAACATGGTGAAATGTTCTCGGAAAACTAACATGAAATTATAAAATCATTTATCTTCTCGTCAAAGATAACGGAATTGAAATGGTATCCCCGAAACATCATTGTCATAATATGATAAGATACATGGTCCATGTCCTAGTATCATGATGTTAAACATCATCATGCTTCAACCCTCATTTTCAAAAATTAAATTCATATTTGATTGGATTATCATTTATGGTAAAGATGTTTTATATTCCCTAATATTTTTAATACATCATTCCCTTCGTAAGACATCGTTAATGGTCTTGTAAAATATAAAATTTCAAAATCTACTCGGCCATTAGAAATAGAGGGTCATTTTTTAGGAAACCTTTGTTTGAATGTTCCCAATATTCCCCAGTTGGCTCTGCTTAAGTCACATACACAAAAACCCTATCAAACAAAGGAAAATTAATAGTTATGAGATAATTTTACTATTTATGTATGCATCAATGACATTCTCATACCATATCACCGCTCAGATTCAGAAATCCCTAGATTATAGTTTACAACCTTTCCCCTTCATTTCTAATCCTGGTTGAATATTCTTGAAAAAACAATCATGAAAAGTGAAAATTATTTATATACTATTCAAAGCTAAAAAACCTCAAATGGTATCCCCAAAAAATCCATTCCATAAGACATTAAACTGCAGGTTCCATGACCTGGTTTCACAAATTAAAATTTCATCATGCTTAAACCCTCCTTTATACAAGTAAAATTTGTGGTGGAGTGGATTACCAATATGGATAAAGCTAGTACAGACTGCTTCATCAGTTTAAGGAATCATTTCCTCAAAATTCCAACATTAGTTTTATTGGTAATTCCAAATTTCCACAAACTACCAAGCCATCAGAAATGGAGGTTCAATGTTCTACAAAAACCATTGTTTGAATATACACAATATTCAATAGTTGGATCTGCATAAGTCACCCACTAAAAAGTACAGTCAATCAAAGGAAAATTTATCTTCAGGATATAATTTTCTTATTTCCATGCACCCATAAACATTTTCATTCCATATCCCCCCTTAGAATCAATAACCCCCATATTAATGCTTAAAAACTTCCCCCTTCATTCTAGAACATGATTTAATATTCTTAGACAAACAATTGTGAAAAGGGAAAATTATTTATCTCTCATAAAAATATAAATGACATTAAATGGTAGCCCCTAGAACTTCCTTTCCACAAGACATTAAATTGAAAGGTCTACATCCCAGTTTCATAATGTTAAACTATATTATACTTCAAACCACTTTTACGTAAGTTAAATTCATGTATGAGTGGATTACAAATTATGGATAAATATAGAAAAAAATACCATTATCATTTTCTGATATCATTCCCTTGATAAGCCATCCATCATGGTCTTGGGAAAATATAATTTTCAAAAACTACCTGGCCATCAGAGATGGAGGGATAGTGTCTTGAGAAAAACTTTTTTTGAATATTCACTATATTCCCCAGTTGTATCTGCATAAGTGGCCAACACAAATTTCTTTTCAAACAAATAAAAAATTATTCCTCCTGATAGACCTATTCTATCTCTATACACCCTAAAAATATCATGTTGGAAGCCTTATTTATAGTCACTCCTCATTTAATTGTCTCATTCCATGTATTAGATTCATAAATCAAAAACTAGGGTTTCAAATCCTTTATTCATGTCTACAAAATATTGGGACATTATTAGACTATAATCTCAATTGGGGTCATTAGACCATAATTCTCAGTCAATGATATTTGACCTAAAACATCAACGTCATTCGTCTATTTGACAAGAAAATAATCTACCCACAAAGAGAAACATTAATCATTGGTTAAAAACATGCAAATGGATCCTTAGATAAAAGTGTAGTTATAAATCATTGGACAAAAACTTTTAATGGTTTAGGAAACAATTGATAAATAAAAAAAAGAGACACAGAAGTTATAATTTTGAAAAACCACAAATGGTATCCTAATAAAATTTCAAGTTACACCTGCTAATCCCACACCATAGTGTACTTAAGAAACAATTAAAGTGGTAAAAAAAGATGCAAAGTCTATAGGGTTTTTCTTGTAACCCTTTAAAGAGTTGAAATAATTCTTTCTAAGTCCCTTTGAAAAGAAAAAATTAGTGCATTACATGATTAGGTCAATTTGGTTATCCGAGGTTGATATTTCAACTGATATCCAGTAGGTAATTTCATTCAAAACATGAACGGTTTGGATTAATTGGCATGGAAGAATAAGATAAATGATAAGTACTAGGAGATTAAAATTTTGTCATTGATATTTTGAATGGTAAAAATGGAGGAGAATCCACATCTAGAATTCTCTCCCTGATGTTCCAAGAAAAATAAATAAAGGGACAAAGGCTATAGTGAAAATAGAATGCCCTATTAAGTAGGTTGGTAGGTGTCTAACACGATCTATTAAGAGACTTATCAAGATTAATTCTTCATCTTTCATCTGATTCATCAAGTAGGATCATTTGTCTAATGAAGGCCCTTAGTTCATGACCTCTCTATTTGATAGATTCAAGTTCCAAAATTGTTAATGATAGTTTCACCATTAAACTAGTTATGTGAGCCTCACATTCTCATATATCCATAGTTTGTTCAATCCTCCAATCATAATTTTATTATTATTAAATTAGTAAGTGATGAAAATCAGTAGCAGTAACCTTTATAGCTTCTGTCTAATGGATAGGGGAATTAAATTGGAAAAATTCACATTTACATGCATCAAATTCTTCTCGAACAGTGATAACTTGGTGGGAAAAGATATATAAATGATAGTAATAAAATACGCCTATTCCCAAGACAATAAAAAGGTGAATGTGGGTATCCACTTTATCAGTAACCTTCACGAAGGGGGCCTTTATGATAATACAGTAGATTTTTTTCTAAGCCCATTTCTACATAGCCCGATGTTAAATGATGACATCGAGATCTTGGACTTGTTCATCCGCCAATATAGGTATTTTTTTCTAGATTAAATTTATATAAGACTGGATCAATCAAAATTGAGACGCCTAGTTGTGAATGTCCTCCATCTCTATTTTGAAATCCATCTCAGAAGCTTAGTTGACATAGTTGGCATTAATCATTAGAATTCCTGATACAGTCCCACTTAGACTAGCCTCAGCAGGATTTCCAACAGCATTGGTCAAAGTATGGGGTCCTCACCACTCACCAAAAAATTAATAATTGTGGATGAATCTCCCTTATAATTCCTATATTGATTAGAACAACATCTTCCTCTTATGAATGTTTGTATATGTGGCACAATTGGAAAAGGACCATGAGTGGACAATGGTTTATGCACCCACTAGACTGGATTCTTCAGCACTCTATCAAGATAGTAGTACACCCACATTTGGGTGTACTCCCCTGATAAGTTAGTTAAGGCTCCCATGAGAGGTAAATAGATTTTCTCACAAGACCCCCATGCATCATCATCATAAATAATTGATGATGAATGATTGGATATGGTTCCCTTTTGATCTGGGTTATGTGTAAATATGAAAACTGTTGCAGAAATCCATATTTTTAGTGAAACGTATAAGGATTTTAAGGTTGGAAAATTTTTACCCCATCTACCTGATCAATCAAAATATCATCTCAAATTGAGATGATGTAGGATTGTATTTATAGTGATCAACTTCCATAATCCACCACTTATCTATATGGTTATAAATAAGGCATGAAAGAAACTTTGTAAAATAATTTAACTACTGGAAAAATCCACTGATTCCTAGGTATTTCAAGAAAAAAAAACAATATAGAGTAAGGAAGAGAAATTTTTTGGAATTGGGGATTATTGCGGTATGCTGATACTCATATAATAGATAGTTTTTCTCAACCCAACCATATAAGAATTGAAATGGCACACTAAAGAAATGTGTGGATCTCCCCTCTTGTATGTTCCCCAAAATTTTTGTAAATATGATCATTTTTTGGTACAACCAAGTTGATAGGTTTTCCCTCTTCTAATGTGGCTTCCATCATTAAGGTATAGATTCAGACACCGATGTTGGAATCATGGGAAGGAAAGTGAAATCTGGTCAAGAACAAGGATAAAATCCTACCAATCATAATTCATGAGATGTGTTTAGAAAGATTCTATATCACCACATGGTATATTTTCCTACCTCAAAAGTATCATAGTAAAAAACCTAAATACCTCATAACTATTTATTTTAATGAGACCTTCTACACCAAACTTTGATCGTTGGACCACTAGCTTGTAGAAACAACTATTTCCAATCATTGAATTGAATAAATGAGTGGGTATAGAGTGGGTAACCAAGAAATTCCACTACCATGGTCATCAGGTCCATCACCAATGAGGATACTTTTAAAATGTTTTCCTAGGCATTGGATGAGGGACGAAACTCATCATATATATTAATGATGATGGGGAATCCACCTAATTGGTAGATAACCCATAAGATGACTCTGACTTCACCATGCGAGAGGTGGAAAGTATCGGTTCTCAAACACAAGAAACCGATCAATTTAAGAAATATCCTGGTCCATGTTTAAACCATGAACTGATTAATTCATACTACCTGATATAATTTATTGACCTCCAATTTCTAGAAAATTCCCTATAATTCTAGTGCACCCCCGATTTCCAAGCCTAATCGTCTGAGAAACTCCCTCCAGACCTCAAGTCCCACAAGGCACTCAAAACACTATTGGGATCACCTAAAAAGAGATTTAAAATGGATGGATAATATTTAATGATTTATTAAAAGTATATTTCATGAATATATTGATTTCATTGTGTTTACATTGAACCATTCTTAACAAAGACCTTCTCCAGAACTGACTCTAAAATGATCTTCCTGAGTGTATATATGTTCAATTGGCTATGATATTGAGACATATAAAACTAAGTGTATGGGAGATTCTGATCATCTATCATAATGAGTGCATCATTTTTATTTTTAGAATTATATATTGGAAGTCTTTTGGATAATTGATAAGTTAGAAGTTCTACTGATATGAGGTTTTTTAGAATACCCTTTTGAGGGACATGTGATATTGAATATTGTCTTAAATATTATAAGACATGGAGGTTCTTATCTTAATAATTTTCATTAAGGTGGAATCTAGAGAAATTTTTTCCCTTTGAAAAGTTCAGCCAAATTATGTGATATTCATTAATAAGAGTTCATATCAATGTTTGAAAATGATTTTACTTTTCCTGTGGGGTGATTAACCCATATAGCGCTCAGCTGATGATACATTCAGCATGTAAGGCATCTTTCCATGTGGCATAAACCCATATGATAATCGGTCAGTTAATCATCTAGCTGTTATTAGTGTGAATAGAGTTACCATTCATGAGTGACAAGGTTCAGTTTGCAGAAAGTTCGACTGTAATGAAATAATGCTTCATGGAAGCACAAGCGATCGAGGAGAGTTCCCAAATCAATAAGTTCACCTACAAATATGGTAAAAGACAAATGATTCATAACACCTATTATATAAATTGACCCCTATACATTTATACAACCATATCACTCGCTAGGTCAAAAAATGACCTCTTTCTTCATCAGAATCACCACCTTTTCATCCTAATTGGAGAAAATTTCAATAGGGGAAAATTTTGGGTCCTAAAAATATGAATGCGATGAAAAAATAATTCCATGAATTTGGTAAAGGCAATAAACAAGTCCAAATATATGTTTAAAGATAAATTATAAAAGTTAGTGAATCCATGAAGGAATACTTAGTCCCATAAAATAAAAATACAACGCAGACCGCTGATCTGTATAGTGTTTTTCCTCCTTGGGAAGATTCCTACAGATGAAATATATCACAGGATGAGATAATGATTTCCACCCCTATAAATGACCATCCCCTATGAACAAAAACATTCACAGGACAAGGTTGTACCTCCATCTCCTATGAACAAAACAAATAGTTTGTGGAGATGGACGGTGATTTCCATCACTCACTATGGTCTTACCCCCAAGAACAATAAATCATTCGTGGGATTGGGTGGTGATTTTCAACCTCCTCAAATGAAATCATTTGTAGGATCATGAGTTATTTTTGGGATCCCACAAATGAATCCCTTCTACAAAACATTGATGATCGAATATCCCGGTAGATAGTCCCTTTATTACTATATAAAATAACCCCAAGGGGGACCAAGGAAAAAAAGAGAAGATAAAAATAAGATAGCCTGAACAAGAGCCAAAACACGAAGCCTTCAATTACGAGCAGGTAAACCCACCAAATAGTGTTAAATAAGAAACAAAATTCATCTGCGGTATTCAATATAAAGTATAATTTGTCAACCCCACACATGGTAGCATAAGAGAATGCAACCTTAGAGGACCACCATACCTCATAGAAGAAATCTATGCAGAGGGATCCCTACCCGGTGTAGAAAAATACTACAAGGGAGGAACTCAAGCCCGCGTAGCAAAACCCTATTCATGTGGAACCCAAACCTGCATAGAAAAATGCAACATGGGTGGAACCTGGGTCCTCATAGAGCAATTGTTCATGGAAAGTTCCCTCAGCTGTGAAGCAATGTGCTATGAAAAAGGAAACCCCATCCCATATAAGAACATGCAACACAGAATAGGGAATCCTTGGTCATTCTACTCCCCATCTCCCATAACATCCCCCATTATACCATTGGACCCTCCATAGGCCCTTCTTTGAACCATTATAATTGCATTAGGTCAATTCCCCTTCCAAATCCACCTAACATATAAGATATGTTCATCAGATGTATTAATGTGTCCCCTCAATTCTATATACCCATGGTAAGCGTAGTCCTCAGGGTAAAATCCTTGATATGGTGGACCCTTAGAATGTTTCCAAGTCTACATTATTGTTGTAATGAGGCTACTGACCTTGGAATTATTCACGTGAACCTCATTTTTCTAGGGATTGATGGGAACCACTATAATTTCCCTATAATGAGGGTTGGTGATTGATCCTTCTCTCATTATCCATAAAATCTGGGAAAGGGAATCCATCCTAAAGTAAGAACCTAAAATTTCTTATTGAAGGTGACACATTTTCTCTTCTTCACCAGCCCAGGTCTTAGCCAAATAGATCACAAGATTTGGCTACTCTTATTTTCATAATAAAATAGGATACATGCACATTGAAATTCATCTTCCTCTTTCTTTAGGTTCTAGTATCCATCCACCATTGAACAAAAGTGAATCATCTGATCTTCAGATATACATCTTCATCTTGTTTTCCATACTGATCATGACTCACATGGGCTTATAGATTAGTAGTAATCATGACATCTTCATGATCTCAAACCTACAGTGGGTAACTTATTCAGTATAATCCCCAACCATACCCATTCTAGTGTTCCTCCTGCTAGGTGTGAGTCCCAACCCATTTCAAACTATATTTTCTTTTATTCTTAACTAACAGGGATATGTTGGAAGCCTTCATAAGGCCTAAACCCAAAACCCTAGTTAACCTTAATGTTTTTTCAACCAAGTTCTTGATAGGGTCATATCCAACCAAGAAGGCCACATTTCTTCTTAGTTCTTATCATCACCATACTTATTGGGTTATATCCTCTGTAAGTTCATGACCCCACCTAGGAGACCACATTTCTCCCTGTCTTTTTTGGCTAACTCACTTTAAGTCCCACACCAAACATTGACAGGGAACATTTCACCTAGACACCCTTCCCACATGACTTTAAATAGTATGGTTTGGTCCTTGTCACATGAAAGTAAAAGGTGATAGGTCATGTTAGGTGAAACAAAACAACATTGATTATGATTCCTCTCATAAGGATATATAGGAATCCCATATTATGTGTTCGATCTTGACATCAAAATAATATTCATCTCCCTAGATGATGAAAAACTTTAGAGTGGATCACCTTATTGATTAAAACCATCATCACCCTACTGAGAGAGAAAATAATATTTGATCCCTATAAAAAAGGAATAAATTTATGGATAACCTCATGTATATATAGAATCCTATATTTATGGAGAACTTAAAATAGATACATATGATTGTGAACCCCTTTATGTTCAAATTTGATCTCTAATTCAGGGTGATCTGTATAATACATACATGGGAATGAACAAAGGATTAATGAACATATCTAAAATCTAGAAGAGACTCATATAACATGAAATATCTCCACCAATGGGGTTTTATGATCCCTAAATCCCATCTTATAAAACCATGTGTGTTTTTAAGTGATATTGGCCATGTGCCCCAATGAACTCCTGCCATTGGAAAGTAGGTCCTTGAGTCATCTTGGATATGAGATTTGTTGGGTACTTTCAGATCCACAAACAAAAACTATTAAAGACCTCTTGGAAATGGTACTCCTGACATGACTGATTGTAAAAAATTCAACCCTATGCAATCAATCAACATGAACCAAATTTTTTTTGTCTGAAATAGTATTTCATGCACTTATGATAAAATTCATTTTCCACACACAAAGGTATATTATTTTATAAATTTTTTTCATAATTATAAATAATGGGCACAAATTATCTAATATTTATCATTTTATCTCTTTTATTAAATGATAAATTACCTTGATAAAAATCCTAGTTACCACAGTGAAAACTAAAATAGTAAAAGTATGTGAGCTTAGAAGTCACTGAACAAGATAATTAAAACAAGTGTTTTTTGTGTGTTATGGAGGAGTTTCTTGACCATATCATCCATCCACTCAATTATTTATCATTTATAGAGTCATTTTAGTTTATATTGACCTCCCATCATGGAATTGTTTTGTGTATTTATAAAAATTCCAATACTCCTCAATTAAAAAAGGTTACCTCATCCCCTCACTTCTTCACACATTTTTATCCCTTTCGATCTACCAACCATAACCGAAATATCTCCCCCAAATCGTTATCCATGTTTTAGATCCTTTGGTATTTCTAAAATACCAACCCTAGGGTCATTAATATTAGATCTAAATAATTTTTTTTAATGTAAGGAGGTTCAGAATTGTACAAAGGATGTCGGTACTTGGAAAGTCATTTCTGTCTCAATTTGTCTTCTTTGAGACATATTTCATATTATGCACCTATATAATTTAATTAGATGTATATATTTCTCCTTTGACATGTTATATCATGCATCTCTATATGTTCATGATATATAATGTTTCATTTGATTGTATACTTTTATGGGTCTTACGATTTATAATTCACTAAAGTGGTAAGGGTTTCATGTTTCAATCTCATCATTTATTGGGATTGTTTATGATTATGCTTCCAATGATGAGATATTATGATCTATCTCTCAAGAAACTCATGAATTTTATTCTCCCCAAATTATTTATTTATAATACATGTGTTACCTTCATTTTAATCTACTTATATACTCCATATTTCAAGGAATGTTTTTAAAGAAACTCGATTTTTTCTCTTTAGTAAAAAACACTTTTCCGTTCATTTCCATGTTTTCTAAAAAATAAACTATCTTTTAATATAACTCAATGGTTGTTTAAATTCAGTTATACACCTGTTTTTATTATTAATGAATGTTTTAAAAGGTAAATTCAAGTCCTTTGAGTATAATTTGAGTTTTAAAAAAATAAAAAAGGAATATTTATTTTAACATGTATGACATGAATGGAATTTACCACCATCTTAAAAAATCATTGTTTTAATGATTCTTTTATAATTTTAAAAGGATTTTCATATAGAAAAATATTTTCACAATGATTTTTGAGATTTTACTTTTAAAAATGTAATTTTCAAAGAGAAAATGTTATTCTCTTAAAGAAATATTTTAAATTATCTTTAAAAATTTTGGTATAAGTTTCCCGTGTTATTTTCAAATAAAAGTATTTTGAAAGACTTTTATATTTTAAGAAATATTTTTCAAAGTGGATATGCTATTTTCCTCAAGAATGTTTCCAAGTAATTTTATTCTGAAAAAAAATCCATCTAAGATGATATTATATGATTATACTTAATCCTTACAGGGGATATGATCCAATGCTAATATCTTAATCATTTCTCTCGATGGTTTATGTTTATGATAACAAGATGTTTATTAAAACTATTTATTTTCCACAGGTTTTACTGTGATGAAATATTTTTGAAACTCATTTCTTTTCATGGGTTCTAATATTAAGACTATTTTATGGCCTTGTGGAAAAATTATATATGGTTTTTATTATATGATGGGTGGGACCTATATCACCATATAATTCATTGGGAAATTATTAATGTTATATGAGATAAAATGGTATATGGGAGGTTATCCCACTCAGAAGAGGGTATAAGGGAGGTTATACCAAGTTTTAAAGATGGTATACAAGAGGATATCCAAGACCCAATGTGGTTACATGGATGGTTACTCAAAACCTAACATGTTCTGAATATCTTAGAGGGTAGCCTTGAAATAATGTTTTCTATGCTTATTTATATGCCAAAAACCTATGTATTATTCCAGTGTTATGATCTCATGGATTATATAATTTGATTAACTTAGGTTTTTTGGCTTATGAACTTACAAGATTTATTCCATGTCATAATTCTATGATCTATGATATGTAGGGTATGGTTTTCAAATGTTTCGATCATGTTCTCATACCCTTCTGCTTATGTTATTCTTATGTGATCCTTTATATCTTCCTTGTTTACCCTTACTCAGCATCTAACTCACCCGTTATTATGTTTTCATCCCTATATTATAAAGAATTTTTTTATATATAATACACCGAATAGGGGTTCCAAATATGAATAAATTAATGGGAGAAGATTTAGTTTACCTATGAACCATCTATTTCTGTTTCCAAGATTCTAAAGGCACTATAACTAAATGATTTTGACATGGATCATTATATTATGTAATGAATATCCATATAATATGTTGCAATATCTATGTATGAAATTTATGTTTCTTTATAGTATCACTTTTTTGAAACTATTACAGATTTTATGGAATAAGTAAGATATTGGTTCCACTAATATATATTCTAAAATCTCATATGAATTTTCTAGTTATTGAAAATTTCATGTGCTGATAACTATGAATAATTGTTGTTTAAGTATTTTGGAAAACTTTATGGATCATCAACATGATATCATATTGTGGGCGAATTATGATTTTGAGTTCATGTTATGATTTATAGAAATTTAAAATATTATTACCCAGGTGAATATCTATTGAAAATGTACCTTGGATACCTTATTTCATCAATTCTTCAACTTTTAATTCGATTGTGAAGGTTTTTCAATGTGCATAGGGCTTCCCCAAACATTATTTGATGTATAGACTCATTTATAATATGTTTCCCATCATCATAAAAATATCTCCACTGCATTGTAAATATAGATGGGTTTGAGAGTCTGGGGGAGAAGTGAGCATAGTTATTTCATAGTTTGGGAAGTTATGAAGAGATAAATAATAAAGAGAATGGGAGTTGATTAAGCCATGTGTAGTTAAACTCCAAAGAAGTTTTGGGAAATGGAAACCTAGTGATTATTCTATTTTTAGACTTTTTTATTTTCATTTAAAACATTTTAAATTATTCTAAAACATGTTTTTCATGAATGAAGGACTTTTTAATTCAATAATTCATTTTCATATAAATTTTTCCTGATAAATTTTTAAATTATGATAGTGAAATGATTTTACTTTTTAAAAATATTAATTGAGGTCTCACTTTTATGTTCTATGTGTTCAATAACTATTTTTTTACTGGTCTTTGGGTAATTTAATTATGTTATTATGTTCACCAATAACAACATTTTGGTCTCAATATGGTTTCCTAGAATATTTAGGGGTACCATTTGAGGCCTTGATGTTTAAATTAATGAATTAAATTAGGTAATGGTTTTAAATAAGGAATACATGAGTGTATGAAGGGTTAAAACGTATCTAATACCACTACTTCTATATTTTATTTCACATTTTTTGACCAATTTTTATTTTCTCCAATAGTCACTTTCTTTTATTTGGTTTTAGCTATTTCCTTTGGGCTTATTTATAAAATCATCATAAAAAACTACAAAATTCAAACTTTTGTTATTATTTTAAAAAATATAAAATAAAATGGGTCATTTTGAACATAGATTGAAACCTCATCAATATAAACCATGAGAAACACTATATTTCATTTCTTATGGATATAAATTTAGAAAATGGATCCACAAAAAAATCCACTATTTCAAATAGATCCATTCATATAGAGATTTATTATGTTATTTATCTATTTTCAATTATCTAGAAGTTCAAAAAATATTTTTTTCCCTTGGATTTGGATGTTGAAAAGAACGATAAATCTAAATATGGAACTTTTATGATTTCCGAAACTAAAACCTAATTTTTTAACCATGTGAGTGAAGAAACATTAGGAGATCAACCTAGAACATCAAATTCTTCTAGAAAACCACCTAAAATAAACTTTTTTTGAAATTATATCAGAATTGTTAACAATAATAAACTTAAATTATTATTTTATTGTATGAATAAAATTTATAAAATCATATAAAATATCTCAATGTGCTTAATAGGTTTGAAATTAAATTGGGTTTCATTCATAAACTTCAAAAATTTAGTGGAATCCTAAGGTAGGATCAATAAAAATTTCTTCAAGAATTTAGTTATATTTTCATTATCCTAAAAATGCTAAGCGTATAATCTAATCAGATAAAACTTATAGATTTTTATTTATTTAGAAGGAGTTTTTGATGAACGGTTTTTTATATTCCTACACAATATTAATCAGAGATAAGAATGAATTTGAGAATATTTTTTCTGTGGAATGTTTTACTTTCTTATATTATTACTATAAATAAAAAATAAAATTATGGAATTAGAAAAACAAAAAGTGAGACATTTCATGAATACTTGGAATGATTCCTAACATTATTTTTTTAGTTTCCACCACAATCAAATTAGTGAGAAACTTCTAATTCAATATTATTATGGGGTACTTTGTCTCACTGACATGAGCATGATAAATGTTTTTTGGGAGTATCTCTAGTTAATAAATCCTTATCTACTTCTAAAACACTTGTGGAAAATATAACCTAAATGAAAAAATAATATAGAATAATAGTCCATTTTAATATATAATATACTAAAGAAGTCCCCACATATATATTTGAAAATATTATAACTGTGTGTTATGTTAGTGATCTTACCACTGTGGAAAGGATACTGATATTTTCTAATATTCATCAAGCACACCCAAATCTGAAATAGGATTCAACTCCAAGATTATTGTATATTTTATTTCTTTAAGTGAATATTTTAGTAATCAATTTTCATAAATATAATAACCTTCTAAAAACAAAATGTCATATTTCTAGAAAACCCCTTTTAATAAAAATAACAAAGTTCATACCCTTTCAATCAAGATTTCAACCAAATATAGTACCAACCATCCCATGAAAAAATTTTATAGCTTGAAAAATAGGGAATATTTTTCCAAGTTTTCAAATTAATTGAAAACTAAGATACTTTAATAAGAAATAAAATAATTAACCAGGAATGAATTTAAAAACTACACAACCTATTAAAAAATAAAAAAAATAACATTAAATAAAATATGAGACAACAAAAAATCATCTTGAATGCACTTATAAGATAAATTGTAAAATTTGATACTAATATGAGTAGTATAAGAAATCATATTAGTGTATTGGTTCCTTTATATCCTCAATTGAATACCAATGAAAGTGGAAAAGGAAATATGGGTAATACATAACATAGGATTGGAACTATTTTTACGAACCTCTAAACTGATAATTATTAATCTAATACTAAATATATACATGTTTAAAAGGATTCCATAAATCATTCAATTATTATTTACCCTATATAAAAAGGAAAACCTACTATTAATCCTGATGAAAATTATGAACCAATTTTGAAAGAAAAATTATTGTCTAAAGAAGAATATTTTCTTGAGAGAACCATGGAATATTGGAAAAACAATACAAAATTATGTCTCTCAAAATATTTCAAAAACTGATCAAATGATACCCAACCTATAATTTTTTTACCTTTATAGTACCCAACCAGTGAAAATTTTTTTTTAGTGATTTGTATAAGATCATTTTAGAAATTTTTTGGAATGTTTAAGTCAATTAAATTTTAATTGATTTTATAAAACAAATTCCAATATATTCCATATTTTTTAAGAAATGCATTATCTTTAGATCAAATCAATGGTAAGAGGGAAATTAAACATAGTGAGGAATGTTTCTTCATTGATTCAACATGATTTTCCTATTATATTCAATGATCCATAGACTTTTATTATTCATTGTGCTATAAAAGATTGTGAATTCAAAAATGACATACTAGACTTCAGAGATTCATAAAATAAGATATATAATTAAATTGATTAATATTTATAGTTTTTATAGATTAAACCTACTATAATTTCCACTCAATATACAAACTAGAGTATAACCAAACATTCTGGTATCATTGAGGATGATTTTTTTTATTTTTTAGACCTAATTTCACAAATTAATTTTCATATTCTGAATATATAAGATAATAGGTTTAGTACATGTTTCACTCTTATTATTTCAATAACATTTCTAAAAACTAATAATTCATTCATAAATTTTTACCAAGGAACATTTTTACTTGAATTATATGGCGTATTAATTCTCTTTAATATCTTTTATTAAATTAATTACCCAAATAAATATCATTCATCTCCAAAAGTGAACTTGATTTATTGGTTTTATAGTGAGTTATTTCATTATTTTACAACAAATAAACCACTAATAACAAGATCAAAATTAAAAATTATTTTCTTATCATAAATACTAAACTTTGAATTAGAAATCATGTATAAGAATAAATTTTGAATGTTCAAACTATTTCATGTGAATAAGCTGTAATTTTAACTCCCAATCTGCTTTAAATGAATCTATTGAATCTATAAAAAACTATTATTCCTATTTTTTATTTTCAACAAAAATTAATATTTTTTTCATGTGGAATAATTTATATTTATGATGAATCTATTACAAATGATACTAAAAAATCAGATCCTGAATACTATTTTGAATTTGGAATTTTTATTTGAAATTTATTTTTAACAAATACTATTGAATAAAATTTTCCATACTAATTTGACTTTTAAATATACTTATTTTGAAAATAAATTAAGAAATGAAATTTATTTTTATGAGTCAATTGAAACATAATTTCAAAAAAAAAAATTTAATTCTTATATGGATTTACTATTTTAAATAATGAATTTGGTAAACTCATTCCAATTAGAATTCTTAATAAATAGAGATTTTTTGTGGGCTATAAAAAATTAAATTAAAAAACTAGAAAATATCACTTTTCTATCTCATTTCCTGATTAAGTTCTAAAAAGGTTAGTTGGATAAAGCCTTTATTTTTTTATAGGTGGATATTATGTTTAATTCCAAATTAATTTTTCACCTAAATATCAAGATAAGACCACATTCACTTGTCATTTTAGATCTATTTCCATTTCATGACACATCCCCCGGGGCCCTTGCCATGACTACCTGAAGCCCACCTTCCATAGGCCAGGGGCTGGTGACTAGCACCAAAGGCTTAATTCCCTAAAACTTGGAAGGAATTTCCTTTATGACCTATAAACGCACACATCTATATACCAAACACTAGGTAATTGTTATAACAAGTGTTGAAAAGTAAAGGGGTCGGAAATACAAGCCCAACTATAGAGTACAAAGAAACTAAAAATACAAGTACAACTGAAGAAAAGAAAAAAAGTTATTGGGTAATCCTATGGGATTCCTACTTGAAGGGTAGGTATAGATAGCCTCCTCATCACTCCATATCTTTTAGCCTCCTCTATGTACTGACTCATCAAAAGGTCTACCTCCAGTTATTGTCCAGTACTGGTACTCTTAGCCTCAGTCAGCGTTGGTCATTATCTGTAACCAACACAATGTGGGGCGGGCATAGCCCATGAAGGTGTGAGTATAACAATACTTATTAGGGACCCTGAGACTCTCAAGGTCTCACAAAATCCCACAAAGATAAACACAAAGTTTTAAATCAACAGATCACCCCACTTATCTATATACCCATACATAAACCTCTGTTATCATGTAATCCATCTCAATCATGAGGTAAACACAAAATTTACTGACTCAGCACATAGAGGTATACGACTTATGTTAAGAGATATATATGATTAGATGTAGCCACTGAATCATCTTCTTTATCGAACCCATGTAGGATCCTGGTACAGTAATCAAAGATTTCGAACCCACGTAGGATCCTGGAACAGTAGTCAGAGCTGTTGAACCAACGTAGGATCCTGTAACATTAGTCAGAGCTGTCGAACCCACATAGTATCCTGGAATAGTAGTCAGATCTGTCGAACCCACATAGGATCCTGGAACAGTATTTAGAGCTGTCGAACCCACATAGGATCCTGGAACAGTAGTCAAAGAGTAGTAAGCCACAGGGTTCCCTCACAAAGCATGCTTGATTCTGGGAGCGTCAAATCCTCTATCTAATTGTCGATACATCAACTACCACAAAGTCCCATGAAGAAGTATCCCAAAGCTCTGCCACGTCATAGAGGTCTCAATACAATAGACGGCGTGTCAAACAGATTCCCTATCTGTGAGTTATTATCCTTTTAGTCCCAGGGGCCCGGTTGGATTTGTGCACGATCCAACCTGACCATATCTCAACTATACCCCAAACTCTTGTGGTGTATACTCAAAGGGACTATCTCTCTCCAAGATTTTCAGCATCGCTGATGGTTTTTCAAATGAACTTCTGGTGCCACGATATGACCAAAAGTAAGTAAAGGGTTGGCAGTAGGCCCAGGTCTGGTCCAACCCGGTCAGACCAACCTGGCATGTCTTAGTCTGGGCCGACCCGGTTCTTTTCAACCTGGCCTGACCCATTGGGTTCATCCCGACCCGTTGGGCCCAACCCAGCCGGCCGTGAATGCCACTAGTAGCGTGAGGGTTCGGATTGGTCGATAGGGCGCAGACCGACCATGGGTCGGTGTAAGGGCGGTTCGGCCCGAAGGCGTCACGAGGGGCAGGAAAGGCCGACTTATCCAGGTGCGCATGGGGAATAGCCCAGCGGCTCAGCCCAGACGGTTGAGGCTAGTTCGGCCAGCGCTGTGAGGGGTGCAGCTCGGGGAGCTTGGGCCAGATATCTGAGGCCAGTTCGTTAGGCCCTATGAGGGGCGCAGCTCAGCCTGCTTGGCCCAGATGGTCGAGGCTGGTTCAGCTAGCACCGCGAGGGGCACGTCTAAGGCGTCACGGCCTGGATGGCTGAGGCCACTTTGGCCAACGCCGTCTCAGGGGCACGCGGGGAATGTGGAGCCGGCGTGGTTCAGTCGGGTGGTCCCCTCACTTCCAAATCCCAACTACCTTGTTCTAAGTGGATTTTTTATCCAAAAAATAAAAATAATGCTAAAAAACTTTATTTTTGTCTTATTCATTCCCTAAAAACCCAAAAACTATCTTTTATTCTTGACCAACTACTGTCGAGGTAAATTTCTTTTTAAGAGAATACTGGCACTATGAGTTCAACGGTGCCCTCAGATTTCAATTTCGAGCACCGGTTCAAAAGTTATAAAAAACTACTCGTATGTTTACTAAACATACCCGAAAAAAACTTTAGAAATTGATTTCGGGCACACCGCACCTCAGAATCATGTGCCGTCAAATTTCACAGAGTCTTAAAATTTCCTTGTATTTAATAAAACAAATCCACAGAAATTATGGGTATTTACATTCTCCCCACCTTAGGGCTTTATGTCCCTATAAGATACATCTTGAAATAAGGGAACATGTGGGGATACTGATCATGTATCTGAGCCTCTCTCTCTCATGTGCTATCCTGGAGGTTCCTGTGCTACCCGTGAATGCACACCAGAGGTATCAACCATCCACGAAGTACTATCTTATGTCGATCCTCAATCTATACTGGAACCTCCGTGAATGTCACCCCATCGTTGACGTCTAGATCTTCATGGTCGATGATGTGAAAATAGTCATGCATGTATCCTCTCAGTTGGGATACGTGGAAGACAGCATACACCCTATGCAACTAAGGTGGAAGAGCTAAGTGATAAGCCACCTCGCCACCTCTGCTGAGGACCTAGAATGGTCTCATGAATCTCATAGATAACTTTTTTCCTTTGCCAAATCTCTGTAGACCACATCAAGGTGAGACCCATAAAAAGTCGTGGTCCCCATCCTTAAACTCCAGAGGCCTTTATCTCATGTCATCATATGACTTTTTCCTGGTCTAGGCAGTCTTCATCCACTATTGGATGATCTGCACCTTCTCTTAGGTAGCTCGTACCATCTATGGTCCCACTAGTGCAGACTCCCCAGGGTATGTCCAGCATAAGGGTGATCTGGAAGGTTGACCGTATAACGCCTCTAAAGGATTCATCCCAATGGTGGAGTGATAACTGTTGTTGTATGAAAACTCCACCAAAGATATTTTATCATCCCAGCTGCAACCGAAGTTGCGGACATAAGCACACAACATGTCCTCGAGGGTTTGAATGGTCCGCTCAGTCTAACTATCCGTCTGAGGATGGAAGGTGGTTCTCAAACCCCTTACTTATCCAGGAAATGAAATGTGTTTCATGATTTGAGATAATCATTGAAGGTACTCCATGTAGCCGCACAATCTCCTGAACATAGAGGTGTCCCAATCTCTCTATTGAACGCTGCTCTCTAATCGGTAGGAAGTGGGCTGACTTGGGGAGTCAGTCGATGATCGCCCAAATCGAGTCATGAACTCTATATGTACATAGATGTCCCATCATGAAGTCTATGGATATCCCATCCCACTTCTAATCTGGGACCTCTAAAGGCTGAACCAAGCCTGCTGGTACCTAGTTCTCTTCCTTCACTTGCTATGAAGTGAGGCACTGAGAGACAAACTCTACAACTGCCTTCTTCATTCCCAGCCACCAGTCTATCGTTAGAGATCCCAGTACATCTTAGCCATTCGTGGATGTACCGATAGAGGGGATTTGTGGAACTCTCTAAAAACTTCCTCCTGAAGTGAAATTGGTACGATAGTACGTCCTTTAAAGAGGATGGCGTGATCCCCACCTTCTGAAAATCTATCAAGTTCCTGCCCCATGGAAATTTGAGCATGTCGTGTCTCATAGTTAGTTTCCCCATGATGCACCTCCCTGACTCGCTGAAGAAGTTGGGGTATGACTGTAAGATACTATAGAAAAGCTTCTCCATCCCTATCTACAAAGGATATCTTCAAAGTGGAAAGCTGCTCTGTCGCTTCACCTAACAACTGTATACGAGACATCCTGATGAGTGCATCTGCATCAAAGTTCCCATTCCCAGGACTATAGACCATCTTGAAGTCATAGTGCTAGAGAAACTCAAGCCAACATCATTGTCTTAGGTTCATGTCCTTTTGAGAGAAGATATAACTTAGACTCTTATGATTAGAGTACATTGTAAAATGTTCACCCATCAGATAGTTCCACCACATCTTCAAGGAAAATACTGATAACTCTAGGTCATGGGTAACACAGTTCTGCTCATGTTGTCTCCACTACCAAGAACCATATGTGATCACTACTCACTCCTACATCATGACACATCTGAGTCTGGTCCCTGATGCATCGCAGTAGACTACGTACCCCATGCCCTCCTCTGGAAGCCTCATGATGGGGGCACTAGTCAGCCTCTACCAAAGCTCATGAAAGATTTTCTAGAATCTCTCCGACCACACAAAGGGATACCCCTTCTTCGTCAAGGCTGATAGTGGCGCAGCAACTCTAGAGAAATTTGGCACAAATATCTGGTAGTATCCAGCTAAACCTAGGAAACTTTATACTTCCTTCACACTCATGGGTGTCTCCCAAGAAAGTACCGCCTCAATATTCACGGGATCTACTACAACTCCATCCTTCGAGATAACAAGTCCCAAAAATTGAACCTCTCAGATCCAAACTGGCACTTCAAGAGCTTATCATAAACTAGTGCTCTTGGAGTATGTCTAGTACTAACTACAAATGGTAAGAGTGCTCCTCCTCAGTAATAGAGTAGATCAGAATGTCGTCGATGAAGACTACGACAAATCGATTGAGGTATGGCTGGAAGATCCTATTCATGAATCCCATGAACATTGCTGGAGCGTTGGTTTTTCTGAATGGAATAACCAAGAACATGAAGCGGTCATACTGAAATCTGAAGGTCGACTTATGCACATCCTCATCTCAAACTCTGAGTTCGTGATAGCCTAGTCTGATGTCTATATTTGAGAACCACCATGCTCCCATCATCTGATCAAAGGGGTCTTAAATCCTTGGGAGTGGGTACTTGTTCTTCACGGCCACCTGTTTTAGGCGACAGTAGTCGACACAAAGCCTCACGCTCCCATCTGCTTTCTTGGTGAATAGAATTGGGGCTACCCAGGGAGAAACACTGGGCCAGATGAATCCATTCCCTTGCAAGTATTCTAGCTGTACCCGTAGCTCGCGAAGCTCCATGGAAGCCATCTGAAATGCCGGTGTAGATATTAGTGTCATATTGGATACAAGTCAATGTAAAAGTCCACCTCTCTACTAGGAGGTAGACCTAAGACATCATCAGGGAAAACATCTTTTCCCTGGTCCAGCACAACATGAAAGCTCGGACTCTCCTCATCAACTGCTCCAAGGGTAAGGCAGGCCAACTGATGAGTGATCGGCTACACCCTGCTCCGAGTAAGTCTGTCATGTGCTAAAAAGGCTCCCCTCTCGCTAGTGAAGGTAAATATGGTCCCATCCATGAGGACACACCACACTTTGCACCTAATACAATCAATCTGATCATAGACTGTAGATAACCATACCACAACCAAGATGACGTCGTAAGGCCTCGACGCCACTATGAGGAGATCCCGGCCGAAGCTCTCACCTTCAAGAGTAAACTCACACTATCGGCACCATTGCATAATCATTGAGTCTACTCTTGTAGGAGTCTCTATCCATAAGGATTGAGCCAACAGCTCCATCAGAATCTCTGACCTCTGAACAAGGGTGGTGACAATGAAAGAGTGACTGGCACCTGTGTCTATATGAACTGAAGCTATGGTGGAATAGACACAGATGGTAACTCGTATCATCTCCATAGCACCATGATCATATACCTCAGCTGCCTGGAGTAGAGCTCTCACCTGTCCACCTACCCCTCGTGATTGGGGTGGACCTCCTGGTGGTGGTGGTGGTAACACCTCATAATGTCGTCCATCAACAGCTGCACGACTAGCTCCTATGCCACATCCGCCTGTGCCCTCTGGATCACCTAGAACGAACCTCTACCTCTACCTGGGAGGTCCTTCAACTGTATGTTGATCATACACACAATGGGCTAGATAGTCTTTGTCCATGTGACCATACCCATCGCTTGCGTAGCACTGCCTATTCCTCATATGACTGGCTTTGTCTCATGTGCCTCGCACAACAAAACCCATGTCCAGAGGTCATTCAACAGATGGTCTAGTACACTTGGATATCTACAACATCTTTCTGCTACTAGCCACAGAAGAATCCTCTACATGACGCCTGGTGGTGGGTCTCACTGCTGGTGACTGCTCAGCAAGGAAACTCTCCACTAAGAGGGCTCTCTCCAACACCTCCACCTGCATCGGGATGCTAAGGGAGATCAATAAAGCCCTAATCTCTCGCCTGAGCCCTTTATTGAAGGTCTGGGCCCTGAAGAATGGGTCCCACACCATATCTATGGAATAACGTGAGAGTTCAGTGAACCTTGATGTGTATTGTGCTACTGTCATGCTTCCCTACTGTAGAAGAAGTAGCTCATGTATCTGCACTGCTTGTAGGGTGGCTGGGACAGACTCCGCCCGAAATAGGATCTTGAAGTCTACCCAGAGAAGTTTCACCTCGTCATGCACCTGGAGCATCATGCTCCACCATTTTACTGCTACTACCTGAAGGAGACTCACAGTAAGGAGAACCATAAGGTTGGCTGGTGTCCCTACCTATCTGAATAATCTCACTATAGCCTCCATCAAATCCTCAGCTTCCCAGGGGTCCGTCTCACCCCTGAACCTGGGCAACCGCTGGTGATGGAAGTCATGCAACATGCACAGACGACATGCACTCTCGGCTTCTGGGGATGGTGGCAACAGTGGCCCAATAGGGAGTGGTACCACTAGTGTCTCCACCGGTGCCTCTACTTAAAAAGGGCAATGCACTGAGGCCTCTTCGCTCGGTGGGCTGCCATCTCGTTCAAAGACTGGATCCCTGGATACCTGTCAACATAGATGCATCATGAAAAGAAACAAGTGTTCCATTTTTAATAATTTATACATGGTGAGATGACTCAACAGATAACAAAGAAAACTCTTGAAAACACACATGCAATCTGTGTTTTCGTGCACTGAGTCGGAAATCAGAAGTCAGGGTCCTAGTGTATGGATACGTTGGCTGCAGCACCAAAACTATTTTCCCTAAACTGATAACCACACTCACTACACTTAACAGTATTTCCATTAAAAATAATGTTCAGATTCTTATGTTCTCTGGTAGAACCGACTCCTCTGATACCAATTTGTCATGACTCACCCACTGGGGCTCGTGTCGTGACTACCCCAAGCCCGCCTTCTATAGGTCAGAGGCTGGTGACTAGGAACAAAGGTGTAATTCCCTAAAACTGGGAAGGCATTTCCTTTATGACCTTTAAACGCACAATGCTAGATACAAAACACTAGGTAAACTATATAACAAAAAGAGTACTGAAAAGTAAAGGGGGCGGAAATACAATCCCAACTGTAGAGTACAACGAAACTGGAAATACAAGTACAATTGAAGAAAGAAGAAATAGTTGTTGGGTCATCCTACAAGATTCATACCTGAAGGGTAGGTACATATAGCCTCCTCTACACTCCACGTCTATCATTCTATACCGTGTACCAACTCATCTTAAGGTACAACTTCGGGTACCATCCAGTCCTGGTACTCGCAGCCTCAGTCTGCACTGCCTGCCGTGTGCAACCAACACAATGAGGTGCAGGCATAGCCCATGCATGGGTGAGTATATCAATACTCATTAGGGACTCTGAGACCCTCAAGGTCTCACAAAATATAACAAGTATAACCATAAAGTATTAAATCAAAAGATAACCCCACTTAGGTATATTCCCATTAATATAGCTAAGTTAGCAAATAATCCATCTCAATCATGAGGTAAACAGAATAGTTACTGACTCAGCTCACATAGGTATACAACTTATGTGGAGAGATATAGATGATTAGATATAGCCACTGAATCATCTTCTCTATTGAACCGACGTACGATCCTGATACAGTAATCAGAGCTTTCAAACCTGCGTAGGATCCTGGAATAGTAATCAGAGCTGTCGAAGCCATGTAGGATCATGAAACAGTAGTCAGAGCTGTGTAACCCACATAGGATCATTGAAAAATAGTTAGATCTGTCGAACCCATGTAGGATCCTAGAATTATAGTCAGAGAGCAGCCAGCCATAGGGTTCCCAGAAAAGCACGCTTGATTCTGGAAGGGTCTGCTCCTCAAGCCAAGTGTCGATACATCAACTTCCACGTAGTCCCATGAAGAAGTATCTCAAAATTCCGCCACATCATAGAGGTCTCAACACAACAGGTGGCACGTTAAACCGACGCCTGGTCTTTGAGTTATTAGCCTTTTAGTCCTGGGGGCCTAGTTGGATTCGTGCATGATCCAACCGGACCGTATCTCAAATATACCACAAACTCTAGTGGGGTATACTCAAAGGGACCCTCTCACTCTAAGATTTCTACTGCTACTGATGGTTCATCAAACAGACGTCCAGTGCCATGATATGGCCAAAAGAAAGTAAAGGGTTGGTAGTAGTCATGGGTCTGGTTTGACCCATTCAGACCTACTCGGCCCATCTTAGTGTGGGCTGACCCGGTTCAGGTCGACCCAGCCTGACTCGTTGAGTTCATCCCGGCTGGCTAGGCCCGGACCAGCAGGCTACGAGTAGTGCAAGGGTGCGGACCGGGCACGAGGGCCTGGACCGGTTGCGAGGGATCGGAATAGCCGTGGGTCAGTATAAGGGTGGTTCGGCCCGGAGGCGCCCTGAGGGGCATGGTAAGCCAGCTCAGCCAGGTGCGCGTGGGGTGCAGCTTGGCCCGAATGGTTGGGGATGGTTTGGCGAGCACCGTGAGGGGCGCAACTCAGGCCAGACGGTCAAGGCCGGTTCTTCCAGCACCGCGAGGGGCACGGCTCAGGCGGCTCAGCCCAGATGGATGAGGCTAATTTGGCCAACGCCACGAGGGGTGCGGCTCAGGTGGCTCAGCACGGATGGTCGAGGTCGGTTCATCCAGCGGTGGCGTGGGGCACGTAGTTCCGACGCAGTTTGGCTGGGGCGTACGGGAGTCCGGAAGCGGCCGGGAGGCGTAGGCCAGTGCGGTTCCATCAGGAGGCCGGTGGGCATCCATGAGCTGGTTCGGCCAAAGAGTTGTGAGGGCGGCATGGTTTGTGGAGTCCGTGGGTAGTGCAATCATTTTCTGTCACCTCCGTTGCCTCATCGTTTCATCACCATGCTGAAGAACATCACAAAAGAGATCAGAAGATGGAGTGGGCCACGTTAGCTTTTCCCATACCATCCATGTTTAGTTTAATAGTAATCAATCCATCAAGGAAGAAGAACGATGAACATCAAATTCTACAGCCTCCGAAATGATTCTTTCCCAATCCAAAAAAATATGTCTATAAATGCATTAAAATGAAAATAAACCCCCTACTTGATTGTTGTTCGTCGACATAGTCGGGGGGAAGAATACAGAGTTTTTGTCACTCGTCGCTTCCCCGACACATTTCCAATCCTGAGCTCATGCGTTAGTTCATTGATGATGATGAGGAGGGAAGGTCGGTCGAATACATCCCACGTCGGTATTAGTATGTAGATGAATGTCGAAGGATATCATTCTTCATAGTCGAAGGCGTTCTTCATTGGGAATGTTCTTCATTCGTCTTTGGTGAGAGCTTTTCTCTCAAAAGCTCTAATCCTCCTTTCCAAACCTTTTTCAAACCCAAATGAATAGGAAGCCAAGGTAATATATTATAAAATCTATCATTGGAATAAGAATTCAAAAAGGGTGAATTAATTATGTTATCTCTACTTAATGAATTCACAAGGTTGGAATAATAAATTAAGGAGGAGGATTTGGCACATTAAAGGAGGGGGGTGAAGAGACTCTCCCTCATTAATGAGGGGAGTTGAGAGGTTTTCCTCTCCCACCATTATTAGGGGGTTTAGTATCAGGTGGTTTCCACATTGTAACCTCTTAGGGGAGGTATGGTTCGCGTGGACCCCACCACCATAACCACTCATGGGAGGTTATGGTCAGGTGGTCCCCACACTTCCAACTTCCAACTTCCACGTTCCATGTTCCAGGTAGAGGTTTTAACCAACAAAAAAATTAAAGCTACACAACTTTATTTTTTTTAAATAATTCACTAAAAACCCAAAAACTAACTTTTATTCTAGACCAACTGTCATCGAGGTGAATGTCTTCTTAGATGAATATCAGTGTTTCAAGTTCAACAATTACCTTAGATTTACATTCTGAGAACCAGTTCAAATTTTTTAAAAACTCACTTGAACGTTTACTGAAAATATCTGAACAAAACTTTAGAAATAGATTCCGGGCACACTAGGCCTCGAAATCATGCGCCGTCAAATTTCAAAGACTCGTAAAATTCCCAAATATATATGTAAAAAAATGTCCTTGAAAATTAATGGCCTTTACATTCCAATATAATAATTATTTTTGTCTAACGAAATTATCCTATAACTTTTCAAAGGTGTATGATGAGTATCTTGGATGATTTATTATAAAGATACATAAAAACTTTTATATTTTAATTTCACGTTTATGGTTTATAATTTGAAATCTATTTGAAAATTTTGGTTGTTATTCTTAAAAATTTAATTGTTACAATTTTTACTCTCAACTATATAAAATTACATTTAATGTTACATAAAGTATTATGTTTTCTCGTATTATGTATAAAGGTTGAATTCATGTTGATTAGTCAAAATTTGTGTCAATTTATTTACTTTATTTCCCCAAAATAGTGTGATGTGTGAGATCTTTTCTTGGATATTATATTTTTTAAAATATATTTATAAAACATTTTTGTAAGATATATTAAAATCTTTCTATATTTCTCTAAAAAAATATCATTTTTCCTTCGATGAGAGCTGCAAAAGTACCATAGAGATATAAAAAAGAATTTATTCCAACCGATCTTCCACCCACAAAAATTGAATTTTCCATTTGAATTGATAACGGAGGCACCTTATTTTTCACCTCATGTGGTTTTGAGTCAATATTTGAAAAATAAATCTCATGTGATATATTATGAATCTAAAACATTATATCAATATCAATATATCTATACAACCACTAAGAAGGAGTTGGTGTATTTTTTTCTCCATATACGTTTAGATGTTATTCGTTATGATCTAAAGTTATTTTTTGTTCCAAACCATTCTATAATTTAATTTCGAATAAAGAAAAACGATTAAAATCTACAATTATTGAGAAGGAATTTTTAATTTCAAGAGTTAAATATTAAAAAAAATTATAGTAAAGAAGGTGAAAATGACATGGTTTACCATTTAATCAAACTACTTGTTATTTTGGATGAGAAATATAATATTTTTTCATATATTAAAGAATCATTTCATCATGAGGAATTTTATGTTGTTAAGAGTGAGAGACCATGTATTTTTTATCTTATTAATTATATATTTGATAATATTATTTTACACTATATTTCTAAGAAATAAGTCTCTAATCTTGTATATGAAAAAATAAAATACAATTTGGATAATCATTACATACAGAATTTTGGTAATGAACAAATAATCAGAAGATGTATCCTTGATTTTGAATTTTAATCAATGTATAATTTTTTCCATATTTTTAGTTGTGGTGGTTACTTTGGAATAAAAATAATAGCACATAAAATAATTGATTTGGGATTATATTAACCTACTATTTTTATTGATTCTTTTGAATTTTATAGTGATTTAAAATACTGTTAGTTTGAAGGTAATATTTATAATATAAATGAAATAAATTAAAAAACCCTTTTATTTTGTGATGTCTTTGATGTTTGGGGTATTAATTTTATGGGGTTATTTAAAATAATTTTGGATATATTTATATATCACTTGTTCCCAATTAAATGTCCAAGTGGGTAGCGGGCATTTCCACTAGATCTGATGATGAAAAAGTTGATATCGGTTTTACGAAAGGATATCTATCTGGAGATTTTATTTAACTAAATTTTATCAATATTTAACAAGATACCCATTTTAATGATTGAAATTTAGAATCTATATTGATGATGTTTGAAGTTCATCATGTGGTTTCTATACCCTATCACCTATAAACAAATGGAATGGATGAATTTTCAAATAGATTATTTAAACATATTTTGGAAAAAAATATCCACATGAATAGAAAATATTGGATTTTGGAATTATATAATACTCTTTAGTATTATAGGACTCATTTCCAAACTCTAATTAGAATTTAAACTTTCATATATCTCTATGGAAAATATTTTTACTTCATGTGGAGTTAAAGTGAAATGATTTTTTGGGCTATTAATTCATTTAACATGAATCTATTTAAATATTAAAAATATATAGAATTATACTTGAAAGAGTTAGAAGAGATTAAAAAATCATATGAAAACTACATGATAGAAATGTAGAAAAAAATATTTTAATGATTAAATGATCCTAAAAAATGTGTCAAAATAAGGAGGCAAAGTATTTTTGTTTGAATGAAAACTAAATATATTTCTCAGTAAATTTTATTCCAAATTATAATTCTCTTTCTTTGTTACTCAATTTTTCTATTTATCACATAGAGATTAATAAAATAATGAATAATAAACTGTTTATAGTCACTATATATGAATTAAATCTATTTATATAGTGTTTTGAAGAGCCTCTAGGGGAGGGGTCCACCTTTATGATACTGAGTACAAATAAAGACCAGGTTATGTCCTTCCTTATTAATTATTTTTTTTATTTATATGATTTATGATTCTTATTTATTATCTTATTTGATTCACAATGATAACCTTGCACATAATAAGTTCGTTGGAGAAATATTATTTTTTTTGTTAGGTTGCTCTCTATTTTATTTTTCATTTTATTTTTTATTTTTCTTCAAACTCTTTCAGTTTTTCATTCATTTTTATGTGTTTCTGTTTCATATTTATTGTAGTTTTTTAAAACTTTTAATCTCAAATTTCACTATTTTTTAATTTTTGATATCCATTTAAATATGTGAATTTATTTGACATTAAGATCTGAATTTAATTTAATGTTAAAATAAACATTGTTTTAGATTCAATTTTTTGGGTAATTCACAAAAGAAAAAAATTGAATTTTGAATCCCATATCATACAACACTATCCAAATTCAGAAATTACATACTTCTGAGGACTCTGAACCTTGTTTCAAATCTTCTTAAAAATAACCTCATTTCTAGATTAAATCAAATAATGTTTATTTATCTATATATTTTTTTCTTTTTTAAAACCATAGATATTTAAGGGAATTATTTGAAGATTATTTAGGAAATTATTTTGGGTTTCAAATCTAATTTAATACAAAATATCTCTTATTATGCATGACCTTTACATTTAATCACAATGAAACTTTAGTAAAAAAAGAATTAACTTTTTAGAAAACATACTAAAAACTTGTAATCTCTATCCAAATATCTTGATAAGTAAAAATTTCATAGTCTAGTTAAACTCATGTGTGGGGTGTATTATCTTTTGGTTTCCTACATTATTTGGTATTTCTTTAAGAATAAGAATTATGTTTCATGGTGAAAAGAAACTTCTGAGTGAATATAACTAATAAAAAATACATAAAATTCAATTTTCAAAATCTAAAATAAGTTTAATATTTATAAATAAGTTGTGAGAAGTCACACAACTATTTCAAGATTCAAAGAAACCTTTTTTCTTGTAAAAATTTTTATTTCTAGAATTTGAAAACAATAAAATCAGAAAATTAATTTTATTAAAGGTAGTTCACTGGTAAAACTAGTGCTGCTAAAATACAGAATGGTTTGATCTTACCCTATAAATTTTCGTGATTATTAGAGATAATTAAGTTATAAAGGGAGTAAGTAGATGATAATTATTGATTAAAAACATGAATCATTCATTTCAAAAAACCACTTTAATATTCCTTGTATAATTTTGATATTTAGAACTAGCTAACCAATTAACTTATGAGCATCTCAGAAAATTCTTAATGAATAAAACATCTCTTTAACTAATTATAGAATATATTTAATAACATATAAATAATATTGTAACCTAATAAATTATTTGGATGGGAAAATATTTGTAAAAATTTAAAATCAATTTGATAAGGGAAAAATAGAGTGAAGTAACTATTTAGTGTGTATGGGATTATAAATGAATTTGGAAGAGATTGAATGAATTTAATGGGAAATATGGAATAAAAATTGTCTAAGAAGGTATGATAATTGTTGGTTCTTTTTTTATTCAATTTGTTGACTCTATTTTTTATCTATTTTGAATTTATATTGGTGCTCCTTTTTATTCTTACTTGTCCATAAGTCCATGTGTTATGTGTAGAGGAATTAATAAAGTAATAACTTCATTACTTTTTCTTTGAATCTAAATTATTTAATCACAATTAATTTGGTTTTTTAGGTATTTTTTGTGAATTATTATCAAAATGGATTGATCTTTTGTTTTTATGAAATTTAATCTTTTTTTGGAAATAATTGAATAAGATATGTTTTTTATGTTTTTATTTAAAAATAATTTTTGATTTGAAATGAGTGGAAATTTTCCTAAGTCGTTCTATGAAATATATTTTATTTTGAAATTTTGAATTTTTTTATTTTTATTGTTTAATATTTTTTTACAAAGTCTCAATTTTTTTTGATTTCATGATATATTGATGAGTCTTCTAAGACATTAAAAGATCCTAAGAATTTTCTTGTATACATTTTTTTTGTTGTGGAAGACTTTTTCTGAATATCATAAAAAAATTAGAACTGATAAGATATTGGATCTTATAAGATATTTTTTAGAATTCCAGAAGACTTTACTTTTTGAAATTTTTTAGAACCAATGAAGAAGAAGACTCACGGTGTAAGTATTTTGGATGAATTGATATCTTAGAAACTTTACCTCGTAGTAAGGGTAGATAAGGATTTTAAGGTCATGGGACACTTTTAGGAGAATTAATAGTTTCTAACCCACATGAATATCTCAAGAAAACATTATTTTAAAACCTATTTTATTTTTTTCTACAACCCATAAGTTGATTGTGAAAGATGATATATGTGAACAGTGGTCCCTAGGTGGGATTTGAATTCTTCTCCCATTTAAAATATTTTTCCATCCCCTAAAAAAATTACACTACAAAATAAAAATACATGTTAGGGAGATTCTATGAAATAAGTGTGCATAGTTCCACAATAGCCAAATCATTTTTGAAAAGGGGTGAAGAAAGGAAATGAGAGTTGATTTATCTATGAATTTCTAAACTCCCATGTGGTTGGGGTTAGTGGAACCATAGGAGAAATTCCATTTTTATTTAATTTATTTACATTTTAAAACTTGAAAATTTATTTTCAATTTAATTTTAATGAATGAATAGGTAAACATTCATTTTTTGAATTTACTTTCTTCTAAATTGTTACAATTTATTTTCTATAATATGAAAGTAAAATGAATAATATTTATATTTAAATTTCTTATGTGAGATATCAATTTTTTGTTTATTAAGAGAAATCAATTTTGGTTCCTTAGAGGTATTTTTAAAATTTAATCATATTAATAATATTATCAACACCCATATTGACATATTGTTGATGCTCTTTCCCATCATAGAGTCCAAAGGAATGAAAAGGGAAATACCTTAAACTCAAAGTGATTCATCCTTTGAAGCAACATCAAAAATTGACAAAGTCATGAACCAAGTTTCAAATACCCTTGGGTCACACAATTTTCCCTAAGGTCATGCAAGTATACTTGCACGCCTCTCAGTGGTCGCACAGGTGACTTGCAAGCCCTATTTGAAAATTCGCCCAGGGTCTCTCCAGCCTATAAATACCCCCTGTGGGCCCCCCATTTAAAGGAAGAAAAATTCCAAAACCTCAGATTTGGGCTCCTGGTGCCCTTGTATCTTCTCAAATCTTCCGAAAACTTCTAAGGTAATTTCATACCTAGAACGGAAGATCTAAAGAGTGAGAGGAAGGCCTAAGTGTTGAAACCCATCAACACTTGTGCGCCTAGGTGGTCAGCCCTTAAAGGAAATGGCCACACTTGCGCGACGCCTTACCCCTTCCACGTAACTTTAGTGCCTCTCTTATGGAAGTCTCTAGGGGTAGTATTAAAGGATTGATCCAAGCCTCACCCAAGTTCTACACTAAAGATTGGCTGGTGCGCAAGTACCCATGTGTCGTGCAAGTATACTTGCGCGACCAGGACTTACGCACCCACATAGTACTTGCGTGCCCCTCTATTTTTAGGTTCCCTTCCTACCCACTTCACCCCTCTTACACCTATCCACCTCTAATCTTAAATATTAAGCCTTCATAATTCTCTCCAAAGCCATTCATGGAATGATTTCCTTGTTGGCTTCTTTATTTGAAAGGAAATATGTGGAACATATCTCAAAACCTAGTGATTTACACATCTTTACATCACTAAAGTTAGAGATTTCATTCATTCAACCTTATCCTTAAGATGATAGAATCTTTAATCTGGGCATCCTCCGTAGGTGTAAGCCCCAAGTCCTCATTAATTTGTGCCTCCTTTTCAGGAGTAATCCCCAAGTCCCCTAATCTGGGCATCCTCCTTAGGAGTAAGACCATTAATAATTCCCTTAACCTGGGCTTCTATTTCAAGATTAAGCCCCAGTATCCATGTTCCCAAATATGGGTATCGTCCTCAAGAGTAAGCCCCAACCATGGTTCTCTTGACCCGGGCTTCCTCTTCAGGAATAAGGCCCAGTCTCAAAGTCTACAAATATGGGAATCCTCTTTAGGAGTAAGCCCCATGTCCCTTAACCTAGGCTTCCTCTTCAAGAATAATCCCCAGTCATAATTTCTCTTAACCAGTCTTAATTTACTTTTGATTTGGGCTTCCTTCTCAGGAGTAAAACCCAATCATAAGTCCCCTCCTAATTTGGTCATCTTCCTCAGGAGTAATCCCCAAGTTAGAGTACCCAAATCTCCATGAAGTACATATACCTTTATGGACTTTGTTCCTGGGTTTCTTCCCTGATGTAAAACCCAATATTCATCTATTATGGGCAGTCATATAGATATAAGCCCCACATCATTGCATCTTTCATGGTACAATTGTCTGGTTTCACCAATTCCTCTTGTTTCTACCACCTAGAATGACTCACGTGATCTTAGAGTGTAAAATTAATCATGACATCTTTCTTTGTGCCATAAATCATGCATAAAGATCATACTCCCTTACACAAACTATGTGGGTTATGATTCCTTTTCTAAATAAAGGATACGTAGGTAGCCCATCTGCGGGTACAATCCCAACTCTGAAATAATTAATGTCCTTCTTAATGACAATAAACTTCAAGTGCCCCACTGAGTGGCTTTAAAACCAGTATGGTCATCACCAAGATAACTTTTATGTATTGAAGGATAGAATTTAATAACAATATCTAAAAAATACAAATGATTCTCTATCGATGAAGAACCTTGAATACATATAAAATATTCTCAAAATTTCTTACATATCAATCATTTATTGTCAGATCTAAAGAAAAGATCATTTTATATTTGATAATGTAATAAGGATTCACGAACATAACTTAAATCTATAAAGAGAGTCCCAGAGTAGACAATAATTCCCCTAAAAAATGTGTGATCAGTACGACCTCCCATCCTCTCGACCAATGTAAATTCCTAAGCCTCATCAGTCCAAAACTAATGAGTGCCTACCTTTGAAAACTAGGTCCAAATGGATATGGAATCATTGGATGTTTCCAGTTCTACGAATAAACCCATTAGAAACCAATTGGAATTTTTGGGCCTTCAGTCAACGAGGTCATCCCCAATTCTAGAGGAAACGCAAAATGGTGAACCCGACATGAATCAAACACCAAATTAAATTGATGTTTTACCTATTTTATGCCCCTATTTAAAATCAATGAGAGGGACAACAAAGAAATCAATAACATATGTGCTCATGCAAAAGATGTTGCAGCCAAACTTATCTTGATTATGTTTGTTATATCAAACAGGCACTCTTTTCCAAGATCTTCTGCATTACATGATTGGCTTTTCTTAAGTTCAAATCTATGAATACCTCTACTGTGATAACATCTGCTGTGAATGCATCTATTGTTACTCCTGCTGGATCATCGTCCGCTCTGAGGAAGACATCACATACTTAGTGTCTTCAACGCTGGGTATCAAATGCGTTGGTTAAGGAGTACCGTCAAAATGGTACTATTACGACTCTGGAGTACACTCGACAAGCCCTCCAAGTCAATAATTCAACCTAGTTGTCTGGACAGTGATGACCAGCAACCAAGAAGTAGGTGGTGCCAACCACCATCTCCAACTGTTTCAGGTCGTTATCCCCAGAACGAATTCACCATTCAATCCCATATTCTAAGGAGGTGAATGTTCAGGTCCCTAGGGGCCTTAATTCAAGGAAATAGGAGTACTTCCCAAGGGATTCTATCAATAATTGCCTCTAGACTCGTGCAGCAGTGCGCCCTCAACATGATGAGGGTGTCGTCTCCATGCATTCGGCTCAGGTTCCTCGAACCCATGCAGGCAAGAGGAATCACTAGAGGTGACAATCGGTTAATAGTGAGCAGGTTCTCATCTCAGCCATCTCCGGAGATGTCCACCAACCTAACTTGGTGGCAAGCAATGAGAAGACACACACACCCATGTGTTGTACCCCTCTCTCTTGGATTTTAATGATCACAATCACTCTCATCGTGTTCTAACTTGTTTTCAAGTTTGTTTGATGATAGGAAAAAGGTTGCCAAAGAGTTGGCCCAAGAAGACTGGAAAAAGGACTCTCTGAGTCCACCGGCCAACCGGTGGATTACCACCGGCCAGCCGGTGGTCTCTGGCAGAAGCAAAGCTCTCTGCCAGGTGCCACCGGTCAGCCGGTGCCAGACCACCGGCCAGCCGGTGGAACCAGACAGTAGGCCTTGCCCACTGCCAGGTGCCACCGGCCAACCGGTGTTTGGACCACTGGTCAGCCGGTGGAACCAGACAGAGAGCTTGCTCTCTGTCTCGACCACCGGCCAGCCGGTGGCCCAGTACCGGCCAGCCGGTGGAGCCCAGATAGAAAGCTCAGCCTTCTGTCTGGAGCACCGGCCAGCCGGTGGCCAAGCACCGGTCAGCCGGTAAGCCCAGTCAAACTAGCCGTTGGGCTTTGACCGGACTTGTACTTTTGACCCCCAACGGCTCCGGAAGCCCTCCAACGGCTATATTGAAGTATTTGGGGATATTTCTCCTATAAATAGACGAGGATAGATGCCGGGAACATCACCGATACATTGGAATGATATTTTGATCCCTTGAAGCTCTAACAACAAATCTCTAAGGCTACTTGTGATCCATGTCCATCCTTGAAGCTTGGGCTGCCTCTACATCAACTACTCTCACACTCTTGGCGCTCAAGGCTTCCTCAAGTTTGTTGTAATTTATTTATTTCAATTGTTTAGTTATTCATTGGGTTTGTATTAAAACAAACCATCCTTTCCTTCCTCACTTTCATTTTGGGTTTCTTGCTACAACCATCATAAAAAAGAAAGCTGTACGAAGGTGATCTAGCCTACCTTAAAACGGCTAGTGGGTTTCTTGCTATAACCATTAAAAAGCAAGCTGAAGTAAATCTCTCAACGGTTGAGTTGGGAGCGGAGACTTAGGCTTTGGTTTAAGCCGAACTCCGTTATCAAATTGTGTCTTACCCCTTTTTATTTCCGCTGCATTTATAAATTGTTTTTAAATTGTTAATTAATTTTTAAAAGGCAATTCACCCCCCCTCTTGCCATCACTCTCCGACCAACAATTGGTATCAGAGGGTCGTTTGTGTAATACCTTAACCGGTTAAAAACTTAAAATCCATAGTGATGGCTTCTTCCTCACAAGAACCCGAAGGGTATTCCATGACTCGGGCTCCATTCTTTGATGGAACCGACTACACTTATTGGAAAACTCGCATGATTACATTTCTTTGAAGTATTGGCTATCCTATATATAGAATTGTTATGCAAGGCTACACTCTCTCTAGCAAAGATGAGTCTAAATGGACCCCCGAAGACATTGCTAATTTTGAGCTTGATGGAAAAGCCATGAATGCTCTTCATTGTGGGTTAGACCGTAATGAATTTAATCATATTTCTACTTGCACCACTTCTCATGAAATTTGGAAACTTTTGGAAGTGACCCATGAGGGCACTAACAAAGTCAAAGACACAAGATTAGATATGTATCGTCAAGACTTTGAAAGTTTCACCATGCACCCACAAGAATCTATTACGGAAATGTTTACTCTCTTTACTAATGTGTGTAATGGGAGAAAGTCTCTTGGAGATGATGTTTCTGCAGAGACGATGGTCAAGAAGATTCTTTGGGTCCTACCAAGCTCATGGGCTCCAAAGGTGACGGCAATCCAAGAAGCGAAAGATGTCAAGAAAATGCCGGTTGAAGAACTCATTGGATCACTTATGACCTATGAGATTACCATGAAGAGGCAAGACGATAAAGAAGGTAACATATTCAAGGAGAAAAAGAACATAGCATTCAAAGAAAATCAAGAAAGCTCCTCCGATAATAGCGAATCCGGGATTGCACAACTTGCAAGAAAAATGAGCAAGTTCATGAAGAAAAAGAAGAATTTTCAAAGGGCACGAAAGGAAGTGCCAAAAGCAGAAAAAGAAGTTACATGCTTTGAATGTGGAAAGAAAGGCCACATCAAACCGGAGTGCTCTCTTTTCAAGAAAAGGTTAAAGGAAAATAAAAACAAGAAGGCTTTCAAAGTGTCAACATGGAGTGCAAGCGATGACTCCATGTCTTCAAGCGACTCAAGCGATGAAGGTGGAAAATGCCTAATGGAACTTGATGAGGTATCTTCTTCCGACTCCTCTTTCTCATCTTCTTCTTTTAATAATGACATGTCTTATGAAGATCTCCAAAATGCGAGAGATCAATTAGAGGAAGGTTTTCATGAACTTACCTCTAAATTTTTGGCCTTAAAAAAGAAACACAAAATTCTAATTTCTGAAAAAGATCAACTTCTCAAAAAGAATGAGGAACTTGCCCTTAAGGTCCAAGATATTCCAAATGTTGATTCATTTAATTCAACTATTAAATATTTAAGGGAATCTCTTTCCAAGTTCACCCAAGGTGAACAAAATTTGACCAAATTGTTAGGTTCTCAACGTTCGGCTAGAACCACACATGGACTTGGCTTTAACAAGCAAGTCACCTCTTCTAGAGCACCCACTACTTTTGTAAGAGGGAGATCTCAAAAAAAATTTTGTAATTATTGTAGAAAAACCGGACATATGATTTATGAATGCGATTGTAAAAATGCTAGATATGGCCGCCCCAAAATCATTACCTATTCGGATGAATATCTTAGGATGTATCCCTCTAGACAAGTATGGGTTCAAAAGTCTCTTTTAGCTAATCTTTCCGGACCCAAACTTATATGGGTACCAAAATCTATTCTCTCTTGATTTTGTAGGATAAACACCAAAGAAGTAGGACTTCAAAAGGCTCGTGGTATCTCGACAGCAGATGCTCGAGGCACATGTGTGGCGATCCCTCCGAGTTCAACTCCCTTGAAGAATTGGATGGAGGATACGTCACCTTCAGTGACAATTCAAAAAGCAAGATCGTCAGAATATGTACCATTGGTTTTGGTAGCACCTCCTTAATTAAAGATGTTTTATTTGTTAAAGGTTTAAAACATAATCTAATTAGCATTATTCAACTTTGTGATAATGGTTTTTCGGTGAATTTTCAAAATGATTTATGCAATGTGTTTGATTTTCAAAACAAATTGATATTTTCTGCTTCCCGTTTTCAAAATGTTTACATTATTGATTTAAAGTCTTTAGCTAGCCAAAATGTTAAATGTTTAAGTGCTCTTGACAATGAGTCTTGGCTTTGGCATAGAAGGTTGGGGCATTGTAGCTCTCATTCACTTCTAAAGCTTAATAAGAACAAGCTCATCCGTGACCTTCCTAAACTTAAGTTTAAGAAAGATTTGATTTGTGAGCCATTCCAAATTGGCAAGCAACACAAATCTTCTTTCAAATCTAAGAAGGATGTGTCCACTTCAAAATCTCTTGAGCTCCTTCATCTTGATCTTTTTGGTCCTAACCCTGTAGCAAGTCTAGGTGGAAAATCCTATACCTTTGTTCTAGTAGATGACTTTTCTCGTTTCACTTGGGTTTTCTTTTTAGCTCATAAAAATGATGCTTGTAGAACATTTTTGAAATTCTCTAGGAAAGTAGAAAATGAAAAAGGGTATAAAATTATATCGCTCCGTAGTGACCATGGTGGTGTATTTTAGAACAAAGAATTCGATGAATTGTGTTCCTCTCAAGGATAAAATCACACCTTCTCTGCCCCTAGGACTCCACAACAAAATGGAGTGGTTTAAAGGATAAACCGAACTCTCCAAGAAATTGCTCGAACCCTCCTTAGTGAATTCAATATTCCTCAATATTTCTGGGCCGAGGCGGTAAACACTGCTTGTTATACTATCAATAGAGTCCTTGTAAGACCCCTTCTTAAGAAAACGCCCTATGAACTTTGGAAAGGAAAATTGCCCAAAGCTGGTTATTTTAAAGTGTTTGGTTGTAAATGAATTATCCTTAACACAAAAGATAACCTAGGGAAATTTGATGCCAAATCCGATGAAGGTATTTTTCTTGGGTACTCCAACTCAAGGAAAGCCTATCGTGTCTTCAATAAACATTCAAAAACCATCGAAGAATCATCTCATGTCAAATTTGATGAAACTCTTCCAAAACCTCACCCGGTCATTGAAGATGTTGAAGATAATCTTGATAAGCTTCATTTGAATGATTCCTCTTCTCCTCCCAAGGAGGATGACCATCAAGAACCCTCTTCACCTTCTTCGCCTTCCACCTTGGCTAAGGTTTGGAAACCTTCTAGAGACCATCCTTTAGAAAATGTTATAGGTGATCTTCAAGCCGGTACTCAAAATAGAAGATCAATCCTCAACGAGGTTGAACATCAAGCCTTTCTTTCTCAAGTAGAGCCTCAAACCATTAATGATGCCATTAATGATGAGAATTGGGTTCTTGCAATGCAAGAGGAACTAAATCAATTCTCTAGAAATAATGTTTGGACTCTTGTTGAAAGACCCAATGATCATCCAATTATTGGCACTAAATGGGTTTTTAGGAACAAACTTGATGATCAAGGAAATATAACCCGGAACAAGGCTCACCTAGTAGCTAAGGGCTATAATCAAGAAGAAGGAATTGATTATGGTGAAACCTTTGCGCCCGTTGCTAGATTGGAATCCATTAGGATCTTGTTGGCATTCGCCGCTCACATAAATTTCAAACTTTTTCAAATGGATGTTAAAAGTGCTTTTTTAAATGGTTTTATTTCAGAAAAAATCTTTGTTGAACAACCCCCCGGTTTTGAAGATCCAAAATTTCCAAATCATGTTTTTAAGTTAACCAAGGCTCTATATGGCTTAAAACAAGCCCCTCGGGCTTGGTATGAGCGGTTAACAAAATTTCTTTTAGAAAATGATTTTAAAATGGGTCAAGCTGATTGTACCCTATTTTTAAAACACACCTCCAAAGATCTTTTAATTGTCCAAATTTACGTTGATGACGTTATCTTTGGTTCAACCAAAGAATCACTTTGTACTGATTTTTCAGATTTAATGAGAAAAGAATTTGAAATGAGCTTTATGGGGGAATTAAAATTTTTTCTTGGTTTTCAAATTCTTCAAAATTCAAATGGTATTTTTCTAAGCCAAGGCAAATACACAAACGAAATTTTAATTCGTTTTGGTATGGATCAAGTAAAGGAAATTAGTACCCCCATGAGTACTTCTTGTAAACTTGCATTAGATGAAGCCGGGAAACCGGTTGATAACAAGATTTATAGGAGTATGATCGGGAGTCTACTTTACCTAACTGCGACCCGTCCTGACATCATGTTCAGTGTTTGCCTTTGTGCTCGTTTTCAAGCCAATCCCAAAGAATCTCATTTTAAATCAGTCAAAAGAATTTTTAAGTATTTAAAAGGATCCAAAAACATTGGTTTGTTTTATCCCTCTAATACTTCTTTCGAACTTTCTTCATATTCGAATGCTGATTTTGGCGGATGTCAATTAGATCGTAAGAGTACTAGTGGAACCTGTCATCTGCTAGGCAAGTCCCTTGTTTCATGGAGTAGAAAAAAGCAAAACTGTGTTGCTCTTTCTACTGCTGAGGCCGAGTACGTAGCAGCTGGTAATTGTTGTGCCCAAATTATTTGGATGCAACACACTCTCTTGGATTATGGCCTTTCCTACGATCATGTCCCTATACGGTGTGACAACACTAGTGCCATTAGTATTTCTAAGAATCCAATACAACATTCTAGGAAAAATCATATAGATTTAAGGCATCATTTCCTTCGTGACCATTTTCAAAAAGGGGATATCACTTTGGACTTCATTTCTACTGATTTCCAATTAGCTGATATTTTTACAAAACCGCTCCCGGTTGAACGTTTTGATTTTATTAAGGGGGAGTTAGGAATGATTCGTCAATGAGCACTATTAAATATTTGACTCTTTTTGGCTTGCTTATATCTCTTTTTAAGTTATTTAAACCTTTTTTTATTTTTATTTTATTTTAATTTTTTTTATGAATTTCAATACCACCGGTCAACCGGTGGTACATCACCGGTTAACCGGTGGTGTCGGGTTTCTCTTTTTTGGGCCGGCCGGAGGAAGGGTTAAAATTAAAACCCTTCCCATTTTTCTTCTTTCTCACTCGTGCGGCCCCTCCTAACCCGCGCCTCCTCCTTGCCCTAGCCTCCTTTCTTCCTCCTTGCTCTCTCAAACTCCTTCTTCTCTCAATCTCTCTCAATTTTCTTCCTTTTGCCATCATGGGTCCTCGCTCTTCACGCAAAGGAAAGGGCATCGCTCAAGAGGCACCTCCTCCCCCTTCAATCCCTCAACTTCCGGACATTTGGCATGACAAAGTCATTCTACCTAGTAGAGTAATTGATTATTCTTGGCTTTCTTCTGCTCGTCTCGAGCTTTTCTCCATCATTGAATATCAACACTGGCATTCTTTTTTTGAACCTCCTGAGAAGGATGTTATTTATCCCCTTCTTGTCAAAGAATTTTATTCTCACCTGACGTGGTCGGTTTCTGACAACGTCGATACCATCTCTACCACCGCTCTTGGGAAACCCATCACTATCACTTCTTTGGAGATTGCCAGGATTCTAGGGGTTCCTCATGTTGGACCTCATGCTTTTGCTCAGGGGGAGGTTCCTCGGGACCCTGATTTTGATCTTGCTGTCGCTCTTGAGCATCTCACAGGGAAGCCCACCGATCCCATTGTCAAGCTCTCCCAGTTCTCCCCTAACCATCGCATCATTGAGCGCCTCATTCAGACCACCCTTGCACCCCGTATCGGTGATCACGATATGGTAAAATTTATTGATATTTATCTTCTTTCTTATTTCACGAGAGGCATTCATTTCAATTTGGTCCGGTTCCTGTTCCGGGCCATGTCTTATGTGGCAGAGCACCCGCGCCGGTCCAAAACTCTACCTCATGGGCGCTTGTTGACCAAAATCTTTACCTTTCTTGATGTCCCTCTCCGTGCTACCTCCTTCGAGCAGCCAAAGAAGGATAGCATCATCAATTTTATGATGGTGCAACAGATGAACATTCGTTGGCATCCTTGGCGTCAGGAGTGGATTACTGACAAAGAGGGCCTTCTCAAGGCTTACTCCCCTCAGACACATTCACACCCTCCTTCCCATGCCATGCCTCCTGCCATTGCCGCTGCCTATCCTCTTTCAGATAGTGAGGACAGTGGTGATGATGAAGAGGAAGGGAGTGGTGACAGCGAAGGTGAGGCTGCTGCTGCTGCTGATGAGGGAGATGGAGCGGGTGATGATGCACCGGAGCCTGCTGAGGCTGTGCCCCCTCCCGCTGATACTGGTAGCTTGTCGGTGATGGATGATCAATTCCTTCGCTTCCAGGATCAGATTCAGACCCGGCTCGACTTACAGTTTTCTTACATCAGCTCTCAGTTTGATCAGCTCCACTCTCAGATTGATTCTCTAGATCGTCGCTTTGAGGCGGTCCAGGCTCCTCCGGCTCCTCCGACCTTCAGGCGTCGTCGTCACTCTCGGCCCTCTAGGAGTGAATAGAGTCGTTCCTGTTTTTTGGCTTGTCTTTGTATTTGTATTTTGAACTTTCTATGTAACGTTTCATCTTTTATAAAATTCAAGTTGTCTTATCCATCAATCCTTTTTGTCATTGCTTACTTCCTTATTATTGTTTTTCTAATTTTCTTTCATACTTTTCCTCCTATTTTGATAATCCCAAAGGGGGAGAAAAACTCTCTATTAATTAAGTGCTCTTTTTAAAAAAAGTTCACTTTTAAGTTATTACGTTCATCAAAATCTGTTTTTAAATGGTTAAATTATTGATTTAAATGAACCATTCTCTTTATTTCAATCCTTTCAAGATTAATATCATTTTCAATACATGATACATCTATGAAATTCTTGTATGATCTCTAAAATTTTCCATGTCCAAGTTTCTTATTTCTTTTTTACTTGGCATATCCTTTTTAAAAGCTTTCTCATTTGTGATTGTGATCATCAAAATAGGGGGAGATTGTTGTACCCCTCTCTCTTGGATTTTAATGATCACAATCACTCTCATCGTGTTCTAACTTGTTTTCAAGTTTGTTTGATGATAGGAAAAAGGTTTCCAAAGAGTTGGCCCAAGAAGACTGGAAAAAGGACTCTCTGAGTCCACCGGCCAACCGGTGGATTACCACCGGCCAGCCGGTGGTCTCTGGAAGAAGCAAAGCTCTCTGCCAGGTGCCACCGGTCAGCCGGTGCCTGACCACCGGCCCGCCGGTGGAACCAGACAGTAGGCCTTGCCCACTGCCAGGTGCCACCGGCCGACCGGTGTTTGGACCACCGGTCATCCGGTGGAACCAGACAGAGAGCTTGCTCTCTGTCTCGACCACCGGCCAGCCGGTGGCCCAGCACCGGCCCGCCGGTGGAGCCCAGACAGAAAGCTCAGCCTTCTGTCTGGAGCACCGGCCAGCCGGTGGCCAAGCACCGGTCAGCCGGTAAGCCCAGTCAAACTAGCCGTTGGGCTTTGACCGGACTTGTACTTTTGACCCCCAACGGCACCAGAATCCCTCCAACGGCTATATTGAAGTATTTGGGGATATTTCTCCTATAAATAGACGAGGATGGATGCCGGGAACATCACCGATACATTGGAATGATATTTTGATCCCTTGAAGCTCTAACAACAAATCTCTAAGGCTACTTGTGATCCATCTCCATCCTTGAAGCTTGGGCTGCCTCTACATAAACTACTCTCACACTCTTGGCGCTCAAGGCTTCCTCAAGTTTGTTGTAATTTATTTATTTCAATTGTTTAGTTATTCATTGGGTTTGTATTAAAACAAACCATCCTTTTCTTCCTCACTTTCATTTTGGGTTTCTTGCTACAACCATCATAAAAAAGCAAGCTGTACGAAGGTGATCTAGCCTACCTTAAAACGGCTAGTGGGTTTCTTGCTACAACCATTAAAAAGCAAGATGAAGTAAATCTCTCAACGGTTGAGTTGGGAGCGGAGACGTAGGCTTTGGTTTAAGCCGAACTCCATTATCAAATTGTGTTTTGCCCCTTTTTATTTCCGCTGCATTTATAAATTGTTCTTAAATTGTTAATTAATTTTTAAAAGGCAATTCACCCCCCCTCTTTCCATCACTCTCCAACCAACACCATGCATTTTAATTATGTTGTCCAGCAGACTCGTCTAGCATCATCACGCCAATCCCGCCAGGCAATTCTAGTAGAGTACTATAGAGAGGAACATACACCTGTATATAAATCATCAGCTAGTCAGCAGGCTTGTTTGACTACATGTGATGGAGCCCGCCAACCCAATGTGTTGAAAACTAGTAAATAGGTACACACACTTGCTTACTCTCATCAATCCTGCCATCAACCTTTCCTGTCATTGTTGAAGGAGGCTCATCAACCAAGTTCATCAGAGTGCAATCAGCAGGCACATACACCTACTAGTATTGATCAAGCCTACTAACAGTATCGTTTGGTAGCATTCGGAGAAGTTAGTCGGAAAGCTCCGGTGACAAATAGGAGGCAGACTCAACTCTCTACCCCCACACTTGAGTACTGTCAGGATTCACTGACAGGAAAAGGAGGACAGGAGCAGAAACACACACCTACTCCAAGCATGGAATGGACGTATATCCCATTTCTAGCACCTGAAGTCACCAAGCATATTCTATCAATGGTGAAAGAGCAGAAGCAAATCTCTGCTCATATTTTGGATGTCTGACAGGATATTATAACAGCTTCAGTAGCATCTTAGGGAAATACACATAAATCTATCTCTACCAGTGGAGTGACACAACAACAGTTCACTCTATAATAGACACACACCTATGTTCCAATCCAAGAGGGTTGTGGGTCGTACTCCCCCATATCATACGGACAACCATGTCAGGCACATACACCTGGTTTGAGTGAAGATAATCATCCTAACCTGATCATTTCTCCTTAGTAGGCACATACACCTGGAAAATTGAATAAGAAGGCGTCTAAGAAGAAGACCCGCCCAGTGCAGTCAAAAAGTCAAGGGCCAATCTGTAACAAGGCCTTACTCGATACTGGAGTTCTTCATGCACTCAAAAAACTATCTGTTGAAATTCAAGATTCTACTCCCTTAGTTCCCAATAGTGGTAACATTAATTCCAAAGGTCGGCCTCAGATACTTCCTCATGAAGGATTGATTCATGACGATTTGGTCGATCTCAAAGTTTCATTTTTAGATGAGAGCCACATGAACCCTATGTATGGTCAGAAGACCAAGGAGCACAATGTTTCATTATTTGTTGTAACCCACCATGGTGGTCCTCCCCATGATGATGAATTTAGCTGCAAAAGTCCTCTCCGTAGTAGTAATTTGCATTGTCTGTAAAATTCTTCAGAAGACAATGCAATGATGAGAAAGCCCTCTTATCTTGAGGCACTTGAAAATGGGAAGCTAGTCATGTCTGATGATTTACCATTAGCAGGTGAAATACTTTCTCAACCAGAAGATAGCCCCGGGTTTAGGTCATTCTCCAAACCACCCCTAAGTCATGCATATTAAATTTGATCATTGATTTCTCTACCAATCTTGTTGAATCTGATAAAGCAACAAGGAAGCACTAGATCCGGTCTAACCAGGTAGAAGAATCTTCATTAAATGATAAAGAGGAAGTACTAAATATGAGAAAACAACTGGAAAATGGTGAAGTACCATTTATGTTTTGTCCTTTGGTTGGTTATCAGTATGAAATTCCGAAGATGTTGACGGAATATGGAATTCATGATATTCGTCTCAACATATGGAAAACTCTTTTTCAGTTGAAAAAGAAAATATTATCTAATGATGAATATGAAAATCATGTCAAGATAATAGATGGGTTACAACTCCAAATTGACTTGGCATCTCTCTCAATTTCTCGATATCCAAAGGCTTAAAAACAGCAGAGAGCCCTTCAATGTTCATGCTTTGGTGCACTAAGAAGATTGCGCCAGTTAGTTTCCAATTCCCCATCTGGTATTAATATCAAGGGATGTGGTGTTTATAGAGAACTACATTTCACTGTGCTTTCCTGTCAGTAAAGCCCGTCGAAAATGGTCTCATGCAATGCTATTGCCCGTGGCCGACCACAGTCAATGGGTTTTGTTTGTAATCAAAAGCCTTCCCAAGAACAGGCTTAACCTAGTTCCTCTCAAAATCAATCATACAGAGAACAAGTTATTGAATTACTCCTACATCAAGCAAACGAGAATATTGAACAGGCCTCTCGTTTGGAGCAAGCACATCATCAAGTGACATAAGTGTCAAAAATCATCCAACTGTCTTTTGAGTCAGGTGATACAAGTGGATGCAGGTTGATATATCCAGTTAATTTTTGGACTAAGGTCCTCATGATCAGGATAGATTTCAAGAGAGTCTCAGATATAGCATGTCAATAACCACCCCAGCTTGCCAGACTGGGGACTCTTTTAACTCAACCCTCAGAATCAACAAATAGGATTCGAGGAGTTGAGAAAAGAAAGTAGGAACAGCCCCAGTCCACCGGACTGGGGACTTTTTCAAATCCTCAATCTCTCCCTCAGATAAAGTCAGTCTTCTCTTGATTGGGGAAGAAGCCTTAAGAGGAACGAAGAGCCAAATTATCAGGAGATTCCCTCCAAATTACGGTTTTTCAAGAAGTTCCTAAGGGATCGAATCAACAGAAGGAAATGTTTCATCAAGGATGTGGAAGAAGACAATATCGCAGAAATGCCAATAGAAGGGATGCAATGAATTATGAATCAATCAATGTCATCAATGTTGTATTTTCTGATCCACCAGATGAGGCTCACTCGGAGGGATCAGATGAAGAGGTTCCTACTGAAGAAGTTGTACGCACAGACACAAATGAAGAAGGTGTGTGTACATGAAATCAAAGGATTACTCTGAACCTAGGTAATCCTTCAAGTAACCCACTTACCCCTCTCTGAAAGGTGTCCAATAAGTGGAAAAAAATCAGGTTACATACCCTTCCTTTGGAGAAGGCCAATCGCTCTCACTAGGGAAAATGTTTGCACAACAGGAGGAAGAAATGAAGGAATTGAAGAGGATGAATGCAGAACCACTTTAGGGTAGTCTTCCTCCTAAGCATGCTGGAGGCAGTCAGTCCAAGGAATATGTTGTGGCTACTAATATGGATCAAGAATATCCTCCTCTATCAGTACACCCTCACAAGTATAATCCTTCGGGTCAAGTGCAAAAACAATTGGCAGTGCTACCATCAGTTGCATCACCAATCACCACATCTGTCCAAGCTCCAGTTATTGCACCTACTCAATTCCAAGCCCAACCAGATGTTTCTCAAAAGTTAATAACTATTATTGAGTCATTAACAGCTCGGTTGGAAGCTATGGAGGGAAAGTGCGCTCAAATTAAACCAGAAAAGAGAGATTACCCTGAGTGGGTTGATGCAATTCCTCTCCCATCAAATTTTTCAAGTACCACATTCCCAATCCTTAATGGTTCAATAGACCCAGAGCAACACTTAACACATTTTGTTTTCCACTGCGATCCTATGATGGGAACCCTTCAGCAACAAGAAGCTGTTAAGATCAGGTGTTTTGTACAGTCATTACAAGGACCTACTTTTGATTGGTATAGAGGATTACAATCCCGGTCAATTACCGGATGGGAGGATCTTCGCCAAAAATTCCTTCTTCAGTTCAGCTCAACATTTCCAAAGACAGCAGTTTTTGATCTTACAAACTTTAAGAAAAGGGGCAATGAAAGGGTCTCAGATTTCATTGCTCACTGGAAGGGATTAACATATTCCGTAATCTAAGAACTCTCTTAGGATGAATTGTTGCCAATATATGTGGAAAATTTACGTGATGTGTTGTGAACACCACTGATCCCTGTGAAATACATAGGAGAGTTTCGAGACCTTACTTCAATTGCTCAAAAAATTGAAGATTCTCTTATAAAGACTAAGGATAAAGCTCGTGTAATTACATTGGCTCCAGGAAGGAGAATGTTTAAAGTAGAGACTGCTACAGATATGCTAAAACAAGCACATGCACCTTCTCCTACATCAAAACCTTCATCTTCTCGAAGGGGTCCACCTCCTGAGCATCAGGAATAGAGGCTGTTTCATCAAGATGATCAAAGAGATCAAAGATTAAAATAATTTGAGGATCTAAAGAGAAAATTTTACTCTTTCTGAAATGAAAAAGTTCCTGGTTACTTCATTTCGGCTCTGGAGAATAATTTGGTTCAATTTCCAGGTCCCAAAAGGCCAAACAAGGAATGAGATGAAGACTATCCCAACTATTTCCCGTTTCATCAAATGTTGGTGCATCCCATTCAGGAGTGTTTTGTTTTCTAGGACCTCCTGAAAAAAATGGTCAACTTAGGACAAGTCAAACTAAAAGGTTATTCATCTTAGGTAGCATGTGTTACTGCTACAGATCCAGAGGATGAAGGCGAGTGGGAAGAAGTCAAGAACCAAAATGCACAAAATTATGATGATTGGATGGTCAGAAAAACAATCAAGCGAACTCATGCTATTTTTTGAACACAATTGAAGGAACCAATTATGCCTTATACCTTGAATGTCGCAATAAAACCTTCTTCATCAGAGGGAAATCCTCAAAGTAACGGCATAATTAATAGAAAGAATAAAAATCAGAAGAAGTTAAGTATGTGTCAAAGCCTAAGTTATCTTTGACTCTGGAAGATTTCATGCCATCTACTTCGAAGCAACGGGCACCACCCCACCAAATGGCGCAGCCTAAATAGGCTAATCAGGCAGAGTCTTCATTGGATGAAGAGTTGATATTCAGTTCTATTAGTATGATTCAATTAACAGATCCATATGCAAGTCGCAGTTTCGATTTAGATGATCCCAAGTTCCCTGTATCAAACAGAGGAATCAGAGGAAGTTCCAGAGGCTCAGGATATAGGGGAAGACGTGGATCTTTTAGAGGCCACTATTCCAATTTTACCCCTTCTAGAACTGTGTTTGCGGAAGAAACTCGTGGTAGAGCCCTTCAATGAGCTCAAAAAGAATAAGCAAGTTCTTCTACACAAGACAGATTCAGTCCTAACACAGTTATTCTGGAAGATTGGTTGGAGGTTCCACCTTCTTCTTCTCGGTGAGTAGATAGACCTAATCGGTCTAATATTCCAAATCCATTAGTGTTACCAACTCTTATCCCAGTACAAGAATCATCAACTTCCAAGGCACCTGCTAAACCACATGTTCCTATTAGGAAGATCAGACCTTTGGATCAAAAGTATGATGTATTGAAACACTTGGCCCAAATACCAGCCAAGTTATCAATTCTGGATTCTTTGAATTTAACAAAGGATCATCGTGAGGCACTCATCGAGGCTTTGTCAAGTCCTCAGGAGTTTGAAACTGAAATTGATGTAGCTAAAGTCTACCATGTAGAGAATAATTCTGCAGAATGCCATGCAGTAATATCTTTTACTAATTAAGATGAAGATGATGTCTTTCATGGACATATTAAACCTTTGTATTTATCTGGAAAGGTCAATTATGTAGACATCCAAAGAGCTTTCATTGATAATGGATCAGGAGACAACCTCAAGACCATTCGTACACTTCGTCGATTGGGCCTCACAAAATCTGATTTATCTCCTTCTACTATGATGTTACAAGGATATGATAAAAATGAACAAGAACCACTGGGTGAGATTACAATCAAAACTCATTTTGGAGATCTTGTATCCAATTCAAATTTCATTGTTGTTGATCAAGACTCAGCCTTCAACATCTTGCTTGGAAGACCCTGGAAACATCAACATGCGGCTATCCCTTCATCATACCATCAATGTATGAAATATTGTTTCGATGGTCAAGTTGGGACATTGTATGGTGATAAGGCCCCATTCAAGACACATGAATCTCAATACATTGAGGCGGAATTCTACCACATGAAGGGAAAGGAGGAATCCACAACAAGGGAGATTACCAAAGTTAATGCTCCATATGATTTGGAAAATATTCCAGTAAACCCAGTTGCACATGTGAGTACAGATTATGTGTTACCTATCCGTCAAATTGATAGGATATACCCAAATCAAAATACTCTTATGGAAACCTCCATAATGTAAATTATGGCAATCAAGCCAGACAATATGGGAGAAAGTGGTGATTCACTAAGCAATGATGAAAGCTCAACTGGAGATGTCTTCATTTAATATGTTCAAATCCAGCAAGTCTATACTTTTCCAAATAGTCCAGAAGAAGTTATAACAATGTTAGATGTGAATGATGATGTTGATTCTCAATCCATCGTCTCCTATTTATTACCCAAAGACTACCCTTCATCATCAATCAGGTCAGAAATGGAAGCTTCTACTTCAAGATGTTTAAATTTTAGTATCTCTTATGATAATGAAAACTCTTCTTCATCATCTACTATGCAAGTAGAAACAGAAGAAATAACACATGTTGAAGAAGAAGAGGAAAATCTCAGGGATTCTCTTCCAGCATTTGAATAGGGTATCTCTACCACCGTGTATGAACTGAGAGAAATAAATCCGGGTACATAAGAAGATCCACGCCCCACTTTAATTAGTGTGGCTGTGAATCTTGAAGATCAAGAGATATATATTTCCTTTATAAAGAAAAATTGAGATATATTTTCTTGGAACAATATAGAGATGTCAGGGCTTGATCCTGATGTTGCCACTCATCGTTTGGATTTTCCAGAAGAACATCGAGGATTCAAACAAGCTTCTAGAATAACACACCCAACCTATGCTTCCAAAATTGAGGCTAATGTTGATAAGCCTATCAAATCTAACTTCATCAGAGAAGTTAAATATCCCAAGTGGTTTGCTAATATTTTCCCAGTGAAAATAAAGAATGTGAAAATTAGAGTTTTCATTGATTTAAGATATCTTAATTGGCATGGTCCAAATGATGATTTTCCAGTTCCAATTACAGAACTATTAATTGATGTAACAGCTTGCTAAGAAGCACTCTCCTTCATGGATGGATATTCCGGGTATAATCAAATCCTAATGGCTCTAAAAGATGAAGAATCTATAGCCTTCAGAGCCCCTCAGGGTGTGTTTTGTTATCGGGTAATGCCCTTTGGCCTAAAGAATGCAGGCGCAACATATCAGCGTTCCATACATCATATCTTCAAACCCTTTTTAGGTATGTTCGTTGAATGTTATGTGGATGATTTGGTGGTCAAATCCCGGAAAATTTCTAATCACTTGGTAGATTTGGAAATCATATTCCACAAACTTTGGTAACATAATTTGAAGATGAACCCCTTAAAATGTGCTTTTGGGGTAACCTCATGAAAATTTCTCGGCTTTGTTGTATGCCATCGTGGTATCGAAGTCGATCCTGATAAGACAAAGTCAATCTTTGGTATGTCACCTCCTCAAAATTTGAATTAATTGAGAGGAATTCAAGGACACCTAGACAATATTCGGTGTTTCGTCGTTAATTTGGCAGGAAAAAGTTTACCCTTCACCAAATTGATGAAGAAGGGAGTCACTTACCAGTGGACTAATGAATATCAAGAAGAATTAGATATTCTCATGAAGTGTCTCTTGAGTCCACCGGTGTTAATGCCACATGTTAAAGGAATTCCACTTATCATTTATGTGACAGCTTTAGAGTGATCATTGGGTGCCTTTCTTGCTCAGAAGAATGATGATGGGAATGAAAACAACCTCTACTATCTCAGTAAGACTATGCTTGAAGCAAAAACCCAATATTCAAGTAATGAGAAGTGCTACCAAGCATTAATATTTGCAGTTTAGAAGTTGAGACACTACCTGCAACATCAGGAGGTCCAATTGGTGTCTCACAATAACCCGCTCAAATTCATCCTTTGTAGTCCAATGCTTACAGGATGTCTGGCAAGTTGGGTAGTTATCTTGCAGCAATTTGATATTCAATATGTTTCTAAAAAGGCAATAAAGGGCCAAGTTCTGGCTGATTTCCTGGCTGAACACCCTTCAGTGGAAGACACATCATCAGATATTGAACTCACTGATTAGGAAGTCTTCTCTATTCAGGAAAGTCTTCAAACATGGAAAATGTATTTTAATGGTGCTTCCAGAAGACCAACAGGGAGGAAAATGGAAATCCTAAATTTAACAAAGTTGTCTTAGGAATTGTGCTCATTTCTCCAGAAAATGTAGTGTTACCTTATTCCTTATCACTGTTGGGAGGCGGTACAAATAATGAAGCAGAAAACCAAGCTCTCATTGCAGGCTTAGTGTTATCGCTTCACGCACAAGTGAATCACTTAAAGGTGAAAAGTGATTTAGACCTAGTAATCAAACAAGTCAATGGGGATTATGCCATCAGAAAAGAAGAACTAAACCATTTTATTATTACATCAGAGATTTAATGGCAGAATTCCCTTCGTAACCGACATTTTATTATGTCCCAAGATCACAAAATGCCCAAGCTGATTCACTGGCTAATATAGCCACAACTCTAGAAGATTCAAATCAGGATGAGACAACCATAAGTATTGCCCACCGTCGTACAATTTCACCTTATGTTCAAATCAGAACAGTGGAAATTAATGAAATTAGTCTCATTCCTGAACCATATGGTCATACTACAGGATGGATGACACCTATCTAGGAATACCTTCAAAATGGAACACTTCCACCTGATAGAGCTGGGAAAGAACAAATACGGTGACATGTGGTCAATTTTACTCTTTATGATAGCCCATATCACCTAGAGAAAATTCTCTACAAGAGTGATTTTGATGGAGTTCCCTTCAGGTGATTTTATGGTGAAGAGATAATGGATGTCATGAAGGAAGTGGATGCAGGAGTCCATGGTGCTCACCAATCTGGACACAGATTGTCTGATCAAATTTGAAGGCTTGGATACTTTTGGCCTTCAAGGATACAAGATTGTGTTTATTTCACAAAGAAGTGTCATTCATGCCAACTACATGCAAACTTCATCCATCAACCCCCAAAGTTTCTTCATACAGCTAAATACTCATGGCCATTTTCCACATGGGGAATAGATGTGGTGGGACCTTATCCTTCATCTATAGCCAAGCAGTTTAAGTATATTCATACTACTACTGACTTCTTTTCCAAATGGGCAGAGGTAATACCTCTCAAAGAAGTTAGTTCTAAAATCATTATTATATTCATCAAGGCTAACATCATTACCAGATTTGGTGTCCCTCATACCATATTGACAAACAACGACACCAGCTTGTGTTCATCTGAGGTGAAGAAGTTGTATCAAAAATACAACATCAAATCCAACCATTCATCTCGGTATCATGAAACAGCCAATGGACAGATAGAAGCCTTTAAAAATACTCTATCAAAGATAATTCAAAAGGTGGTGTATAAAGATAAGAAATCATGGCCTGATAAACTCTTTTATGCTTTATGGGATTATCGAACCACCACCCGCACTGAAATGCGGTAAACTCCATATTCACTGGTATATGGAACGGAATCAGTCTTTCCAATTGAGGTTCAATTACCCACGCTCAAAGTATCCATTTGTGATCATTCATCTATAGATGAACAATCACAAAAGCGATTTAATGAATTGGAATGGTTAGATGAGAAAAAATTGTGCACCCTACCCCACTTGGATGTCTACATGAATTGAATAACATGAGCTTTCAACAAAAAAGTTTGTCTTCGTTCATTTGTTTAAGGAGAATTAATATTAGTTCTCAGAACTCCAATGATACCAGGAAAGAAACCTCCCAAAATTGAGCCAAAATGGAAAGGACCTTATTCAATACATTTGTTCTACTCCAATGGAGATTATTATTTAATCTTAATGGATGGAGAACTCATCACTACTCCAACCAATGCCAGATTTCTAAAGAAATATTTTGTATAAATAGAAAATAACCACTGGTCCATGCATACGACCTTAAACTATTTGTATTACTTTCTTCCAATATGACTTTAAACTGTTTCCCTTTCATCGTCCTATATGACGTTAAACTATACAGCAAGGGTCTATTCATATGACTTTAAACTATTCGCACTTACGTTCAACATGACGTTAAAATGAGACGTCCTAACTACATGACGCTAAACTTTACAGAAGTCCCTTATGTCCAGTAAGACATTAAACTGCATAAGCAATGGTCCATGCATACGACCTTAAACTATTTTCACTTTCATCCAACATGACGCTAAACTGTGAAAAAGTCCCTAATACGTCCAACATGATGTTAAACTGTGTCCTATTTTAACTTTATTGCATGACATTAAATAGCACAGTCCCCTTTTTGTCCAACATGACATTAAACTATATTGTCCCCATCATCCTAACTACATGATGCTAAACTGTACAGAAATTCCATAATACATCCTACATGACGTTAAACTGTATTTGTTCCCTACTACATGACACTAAACTGTGCAGCACCAATAGTCCTAACTTCAATACTTTAAACTGTGTAGTCCCTTCATATGTCCTACATGACATTAAACCGTCCATCGTTAAGGTTGTTTCCACCTCTTGTTTCTCACACCAAGTTTGAATCACGCGACCTTAGAGAAAACTTCAACCATAACACCCTCTCTAGGCCATTAACCATGCATAAGTCCCAACACCATTTTTTAGGTCGTTGTTCCCAAGAACAACATGATCACTAATTTATTCTTTAATTGAACTACGCAGACTTTGATCCTTGCCTTCCAGGTTGGGTACGTAGGCAACCACCCAATGTTCAATCCAAAAACCTATATCTTCACATCGGTTCACCTCCGTATCATATGATGTTGATTCGTGAAACCGCCCCCAAAATCAATATCTTTACATTGGTTCACCATTGTCCTGGTTATACGGCATTAAACTGTACAACAGTTTTGTCCTGTATGACAATAAACTACAATATTCTTTGATACCCTCACTTGATAGGGAATCATTATTTACATTGATTTTCAATCATGTTATATAAAAAACACTATGTGCATACATGGAAATACTTGAACCTTTTATCTTGGGTTAAACCATCATTGCACTAAAGTCCCCTTTCACCCTTCACATGTACGAACCAAATTTGTACAGAGGGTATTTCTAGAACTACGTGTGCTTGATTCCCATACTTATGGGATACGTAGGAACGTTTGAGTGTACCTCAAATCCATCCCCAAGTCTTTTGGGACTAACCTCAAATTCCACTTTCAGTCCCTGGGCTGAAAATTCTCTACGAAAACACACACTGCGTTGTTTTTATAATGGTTCAAGATCTATGACCCTATACTAAGATCTCTTACACTCTCGTCCCATACGACGGTAAATTGTATTTCAAGAACTACGTATGGATTTATTCCCATCCTTATGGGATACGTAGTGAAGTCCAATATTTTAATTCAGGATCCAGCCACAACATGATTATGGTTAGCATTGATATGTGTTTCTCTTCATACATTGTACAATACCCATCTTTATGTGTCATAATCCTAACCTTAAATATTTTCAGATCTTCATTACCTTTTTTCTTGACTTATGGTCACAAAATGTCTAATTTCTGAGAGTTCTTTTTCCTGACTATGCAGCACGTGCCCTTAGGCGTCCTTGCATAAGTAGTCTACATAACAGACTTATCATCCAAAAGATACTATTATTTGACTATGCAGCCAATGCCCTTAGGTGGCCCTACATAATTCAACCCCCTAACGGGTTTTTTAAATAATGCTAACTTCATTCTTGGGAAGAAACCCTTTTTTACTTATTGGTCTTATCAAAAATATGTAAGGATCCGCAAAAAATAGTCATCCTCAACATATTTATTTCATGTCCTTTTTCATGATCTGAAAGTATTCAAGTCTATGGTTTATATTTATCTTCCCTATGTTTTGGTCAAACCTTAGTATGAGTGACATTCATCTAGTTCTTGGATAATCTAGTTTGGAAATATCTTCTCCATATTCAAGTACCTCTCTCTATATAGAAAACTCCATGATTTGGAAAATTTGAATCCTCATAAACATCCACTGGATTTTTAGCAGTAAAAACGTCAATTTCTGAGAGTTCTTTTGCCTGACTATGCAGCATGTTCCCTTAGGTGGCCTTGCATAATTAGTCTACATAACAGACCTCTCAACCAATAGAAACCATTATTTGACTATGCTTCCAATTCCCTTAGGTGGCCCTGCATAATTCAACCCCCTAACGGGTTAATTAAATAATGGTAAATTCATTCTTGGGAACTAATTTTTCTAATGCATTTTATCCCTTTTTCATATCATTCCTCAGATTCAAAATTTCTTAAGTCCTGGTTTACATTTTTCCTCTCATACTTGAGTGTGGTAATATTTTTTCAGATAAATTTTCAAAGAATTGAGTCAATTTTAATCCATTCCGTAAAATCTATTTAGACCTTAATCATTAGCCTCTTTATGTCCGATGTGCATGACTTTAAACTTCCCACAAAAGACAAGGGAACTCTAAATAAAAGTCAAGTTCCAGCTCACTAAACAAACTTTTTGTATGATTTATGTAATATTGAGAAATTAAAAGATTCATAGTTTTTAGGGTTATTTATAATAATCCTAGTAAAAATCAAACTATTCATAATAGGCCCATTGTCTTAGGTAAAAATCTAAAGTAGGTAGCAAAGGAAAATGCGTGCGCAAATGATTGAAGATGAAAGTGTTTTTCATTGATGCAAAAGAGTTAGAAGGAAATCCACAGACTGGAGTCTCTTCTCTTTTTCAGGAATTACAAAATGATTTCAAAATATCTCTCCATTTGATTTACGGTATCCTAAGCTTCATAAGCATCCACCTGGAATTCATTCATTGAATTAGATACAATAAGAGATGCAGTGATACCAGCTCTTCTTGGAACAATTGTAAAACAATGTTCTTGAGTGAGGTTTGAGAAAATTTTTTGTTGATCAAACAATGACTCTGTTTCTGTCCAAGATACTTGGAAGATGGATACATGGATTTGAGGATGACGAATTGGAAGTAAACAACCATTTGGAGAGAGTACTCTTTTCAGATATTGTTCTAATGCCATATTTATCTTCTCTCCACGAATCGGTAGTGGAAAACATTTCAACCCTGGGTTTTCCATTTTCATATCTGCAAGGAAATGTCATGGAGGAAAATTTTGAAATTTCACACCATTTTTGCTGCTCTTAATGCACAGCATATCCAAAATAGAGGAGTTGCAGTGCAGCTGCATCTCAAGCATATAGTTATTTTCATCTAGAAAATTGACTCCTTGCAGATAACCATTACCATATAGAGGCAGATAGATTCTATGTGGAAGATTAATATGTTATTTCTTCAAGTACTTAGCCAAGTATGGGAGAGAGATTCCATATATATCATAGTAGTCATGGCCAAAAATGTTAATCATGTCATCAAGTCGCTTGCTTTCCAGTTCATCAGCCGTTCAGATTCTCTTAGGATCCATTGAATCTGCAAAAAAGTTGAATAAATTAACTCTTAAATGGGTTTATTTTTCATAAAATATGTGATGAAATATGAAAAAATGGGAAAGGAATCAAGGCGCGCAAGTCTCATTTTGTCGCACAAGAATGATGTGTCGCACATGTTTTTGGCACGTAAGTATAACCGTGCAAGTCCAAATACCTTGACAGTAGCACGAAAGTAAATAAATAATGAAAAACAAAGAAACTTGTGCAATGAAGACAAATTGTGTGGAGAGAGCTCAAAGTTTGGAAATTCGGTGCTTTGCATGGGGAATGACCACATATATATAGGCTAGGCCGCACCCTTGCGCATCGACGCTTGTGCGGCTCCCCACCTGCGCGTCGCAATTTGCGACCTCTGCGCGCTTACTACATGTGTGCCGTAGGTTCCTTGGTTTTCTTCATTTCCTCAGAGTCACATCCTCATTTATTTCGGCTCCCACTCTGAGGGGGGAATTTTTTTACGCTCCTTTCGGTCACAAGGTCCAAAGAAATGAAAAGTGAAATACCGTGAACTCAAACTGATTCATCCATTAAAGAAACATCAAAAATTAACAAAGGCATGAACCAAGATTCAAATTCCCTTGGGTTGCACAAGTTTCCCTAAGGTCGTGCAAGTATACTTTTGTGCCTCTCAGTGGTCGCGTAGGTGACGTGGATTCCCTCTTTGAAAATTCACCTAGGGTATCTACAGCCAATAAATATCCCCTGTGGGTCCCCCATTTAAAGGAGGGAAAATTCAAGAACCTCAGATTTGAGATCTCAGTGCCCAAGTTTCTTCTCAAAGATCCTAAACACTTCTAATGTAATTTCTTACCTAGAACGGAATATCTAAAGAGGGAGAGGAAGGCATAAGTGTTGAAACTCATCATGAATTGAGCGCCTAGGTGGCTAGCCCTTAAAGGAAATGGCCACACTTGCGCGCCGTCGTACCCCTTCCACATAACTTGTGTGCCTCTCTTCTGGAAGTCTCTAGGGGTAGTATTAAAGGATTGTGCCAAGCCTCGCCCAAGTTCTACCCTAAGGATTGGCCGACGCTCAAGTACCCATGTATCACTCAAGTATACTTGCATGACCAGGACTTGCACACCCACACAGTACATGTGTGCCCACGCTGTACTTGCATGCCCCTCCATTTTCAGGTTCCCTTCCTACCCACATCACACCTCCTACTCATATCCACCTCTCCTATTCATGATTAAGCCTTCATAATTCTCTCCAAAGCCATTCATGGCATGATTTCCTTGTTGGATTCCTTATTTGAATGGAATTCTGTGGAACATCACTCAAAACTCAGTGATTTACACATCTTTACATCACTATAGTTAGAGAGTTCATTCATTCAACCTCATAATTAAGATGAGAAAATCCTTAATCTGGGCATCCTCCTTAGGAGTAATCCCCAAGTCCTCATTAATTTGGCACTCCTTTTCAGGAGTAAGCCCCAAGTCCCCTAATCTGGGCATCCTCATTAGGTGTAAGCCCAGTCATAATTCCCTTAACCTGGGCTTCCTTTTCAAGAATAATCTCCAGTCTCCATGTTCCAAAATATGGGCATCCTCCTTAGGAGTAATCCCCAACCATGGGTCTCTTAACTAGGGCTTCCTCTTTAGGAATAAGCCCCAGTCTCAAAGTCTACAAATATGGGGATCATCCTTAGGAGTAAGCCCCAAGTCCCTTAACCATGGCTTCCTCTTCAAGAATAAGCCCCGGTATTAATTTTTCTTAACCAGCCTTAATTTACTTTTGATCTGGGCTTCCTTCTTAGGATTAAAACCCAATCATAAGTCCCCTCCTAATTTGGGAATCTTCCTCAAGAGTAATCCCCAAGTTAGAGTACCCAAATCTCCATGAAGTAAATATACCTTTATGGACCTTGTTCCTGGGTTTCTTTCCTAATGTAAAATCCAATATTCATCTATTTTTGATAGTCATACATACATAATCCCCACATCATTGCATCTTTCGTGGCACAATTGTCTGGTTTAACCAATACCTCTTGTTTCTCACACCGATCTTGACTCACGTGATCTTAGAGTGTAAAAGTAATCATGGAATCTTTATTTGATCCATCAATCATGAATAAACATCATACACCCTTACTCGAATTACGTGGGTTTTTATTCCTTTTCTAAATAAAGTATAATTAGGTATCCCATCAGCGGGTACGATCCCAACTCTAAAATAATCCATGTCCTTCTGAATGAAAATAAACTTTAAGTGCCCCACTGAGTGGCTTTAAAACATGTATGGTCATCACAATGACCAAGTGACTTTTATGTATTTAAGAATACGATTGAGTAAGAATCTCTAACAAATACAGATGATTCTCTATCGATGAAGAACCTCAAATACATATGAAAGATTCTCTGAATTTCCGACATATCAATCATTGATTGTCAGATCAAAAGGAAATATGATTTTATAATTGGTAAGGTAATAATAATTCATGAACATAACTTAAATTTATAAAGAGAGTCCCGAAGTAGACAATATTTCCCCTCAAAATGGTGTGATGTGTCCGAACTACCATCCTCTTGACCAATGAAAATTCCTAAGACTCATCAGTCCACAACTAATGAGCACCTACCATTGGGATGTAGGTCTAAATGGATATGGAATAATTGGATGTTTCTGGTTCTACGAACAAACCCATTTGAAACCGATTGGAATGTTTGAACCTTCAATCAGTGAGGTCATCCCAAATTCCAGAGGAAACACATATAAGTATTTTTTATATGAATATTTATGTGTACAATTTGAGTTCTTGAAGCATACATTTATAAATGTAATTAGTCAATATTTTTAATCATGTAATAAGGGATTGTCTGATGGTTTAACAGTCTTCCATTATTGGTAATTTTAAATCTAATTTCACACATATTTTTATTCAAATTTTCCATTTTTCTAAAGAAATACTATTTTAATTATTTTTTAATTGTTTTATTTATTTAATTTTAATATTTTTAAAAAAATCACAAAATCCAAAAATTTATTCTTATTTAAAAAAAAAAACAAAAGTGATAGATATGAAATTTTCCTATAACCTCATCAATAGACAACCCTAGGATCCACTATGTTCCCTTTCATGGGGATAAAATTTTTAAATATGGATCCATGAAAAATCCCTTCTTCCAAGAGTCAACCTTATAACTAGGAAGAATATTGGGTAACTATTTAGGGAACAAATAATTATATTACAGTAAAATTATTATTTCTTTAAGGATGATCCTCTCCTTTGTCTATATTCTACCTCACTATGTCAATTGTATAATAGGATTATGAAAAGAAGTTACCTATCCATATTTAATAATGACTGAAATTATTTTTCATCTAGTGTGATAATTATCCTCTAATTCAATGAATATATCATGAAATTATTATGATATGAAAAGTAGAATTTAATATTATATTAATATTGTATAAGTAATTCATTATCCAAAAAAATTTGTTATTAATCCGCCTTCCAAACTTATTCTCACATTTTTTTTCATAGTAATAAATATACCTATTTATTTTAGGAATTTTTACTTATTATTTATTATTATATTTTTATTTTAATACTTATCCTTCTTATTATTTCCCTTCTATATTAGTAATTATAAGGGATACATCCCTGGTTTATTTATCAAATTTATATTTTTCATAAGGATCCAATTTAGGTCCATCCTCAAACTCAAAATCACCCTTAGATTACTCCTAAAGTTATACATAGAATTAAACTTATAGTTTTTTGTACCCACATTGATTCAAAATATCTCTTTTCCATTATCTTAAATATTTGCAATCCCTCTCTAAATAATTATTTTACGTTAGGGAGGGTGTATCCTTTTAACTCATTTGTGCTTATGGAACTCATTCGTGGATTTGTATCTTTCTATTGAGTATGCCAATTTTGGGAAAATGAAATATGATTTGTATTGAAAAGAATATATGGGAACTCATAATGTAAAAAATACATATCCACAACCTGGAAACCCCAAAAAATTAAAACTAAAACTAAATAAAAACCTAAAAGAAAATTATAAAATAGAAATATTGGGATAAAATAATTGTCATAATATATCAAACTTAATCTTCTACTAAGTCCAAATTCTTCATCAATGTTTCCAAAAACATGACCCTTCACCAAGTTTCATCACCTCCCAAAAAAATTATTCAATGTTTTTAATATTTAGGCATTAAACTAAATCACTAAATCATTTGGGTATAGTATAGGATATTCAGGTACTCAGCTCGAACCCACAGAGACAACGATCCATATCATGAAACTTTAGTTTAAAAGTTAAGATGATAAATTATAAATTAATTTTAATCCTCTTATACTTTCCAAGGAATATGAATAAATGATACACCATGGTTTTATAAGTAATAGATAATAAAATATTGGCATATAAAAAAACAATTATTATCCATTCCATTTTTGTAATTTGGTCTTAGAAAATCATTAGTCTTGGACATCACTCTTCAATTATTAGACAATCATTTATCTATGGTCGAGTACTTTAGTATATTTTGTTATTAGCTGATCAAAAACCATGTCAAATAATTACATTTTTAAACCATACGATGGTAATTAAATAATCAAATAAATTTTTTAATACATTGAAAATCAGATAAACCATCAACATAGAAGGTTAATTTATTAATAATGGACAAAAGATGTATAAATAATGTATGAATAAAAAAAACCAACACAAAACAATGTTAAGAATAGTAATAATACAAATCATCAATCTCTATTCAATATAGAATTCAAAAACAAAACTACCCCATCATTTTAGCACTGAGAGAGTCAAACAAACCTAAACTAAAAAGGTCATCCATCCTACAAACCTCTAGCTGATCTGCATCAATGAATCTATCATGGAGATTCCCTCTTCCCGTGTACAATAATATCCTTTATTTAAAGATAAAAAATATACTTGTATAACTCTATAACTACTATATATATTTTATTCCTTTTTCATAGTTTATCTCTTTATGAAAAACCCTATAGCGTTCTTAAAATCTAATTAAATTAACTATTATATCTCTTTAAAAATATAAATTTAATAAAACATATGGATATGATGGGTTGGTTTTTTTACTATAGATATATAATTCATAGCATCGCGGTGCTCTTCACTGTAAAACATTAATATTTCTCTTAGTTTATTTCCAATAACTCAACATGATCTTGAAACAATAATAGTAACCTAGTTTCAACAATAAATTCCTTATTTATTATTTCTTTTATATCATTCCATCCATGCCACAATATCATTCTTAATTGTGTAACTACACATTTCAAAAAATAAAAAACAAGAACCGCACTATAATAATTACCCATTAATCTAAATATCATACTACCTCCACTTCTTCTTCATCATGGAATGAGCTCCATCCATCATTATTAATAGGTTTTCATGGGCTTTGACACCTTCCCATGCATTCACATACTCATGGTAGAAATAAAATGGTCCTAGAAGAGTGGTTGTTAATATATTTAATTTCACATAGACAATTGTGTTTCCATTTAATCAAATGCAGCTTCACCTAATATGACTCTCATTGTAAAACCTAAACTATTATAAATGAAATTTCCTTTTTTAATGAATAAATATTTTATCAAGGAATGTAGTTATAAAAAGATCATTTAATACTTTGGTTATTTCTAGTAGTTATCTTTTATTGGATTTAAAATATTTCTAATCATCATAACCGCTGATAATATATTCATTGTATAGTGACCATTAATATTAGTATATTACGGGTTATAATAAAGTCTAATTAACATAGAAAAAGGATGTAATGGCCTCCACTAGTAGGATCATACCCTATGGAGCTCATTTATCAAAATTTCTGAGGGAGATAGAATCATTGAGATTTTCCCTTGACCAAGCCCAAAATAATATTGAAAAAATAAATCATGATAAAAATTTATTATAGAAGTTCAAGGTCATCGTGATCATGGCCCAAACCATGTTCGCTGAACCACCACATGAAAATATCACTATCAAACACCATGACCTTCAGGATTAAACTGGTGTAATAAAAGGATTATGTATCTATACACTAATTGTTTTATTTTTTATATTTTTTAAGGATTATATTTAATCCCATTTGTAATTAATTTTTAAAATTATTAACTAATAAATTTCATAAAAAATATATTTTGATATGATGAAACACAAATTATATTTTTTCAAAATATATAGTTTCAACAAATACTCATCTTTTGGTGAATTTATTTTTTTAAAGTAAGTTATATTTTAATAAAATATCAATATTAAATAATATTTTTTAATAATAAATTATTATATAATTTAATGAAGTCAAATGTAATTTTTATAAGGGTTATAAAACTGTTATTATCAAAAAACCAGTATTATTCAATAAATAATGTTTTTTAAAGTGTAAATTATCATATATATATATATATATATATATATTTATTTATTTATTTATTTGGATAAAATAAATATTATTTATTAATTCATCACATCAAAATTTTCTGATGGTAATTTTTTCATAATTTTCTGAGATAGTTGAATTGTTGGGTCAAAATTAAATTTGGTATAAATATAAATTGTGTACCTTGACATCATAATGACCCACAAGTGATATAATATATTCCATAAAAGGTATCCAATACGAAAATTATTTTTTCCATTTAAAATAATGTCTTTTTTATGCTATCTAATAAATTTTATAAAGACTTAATGAATCCTCCCAAACCAATATCATATTTTAAGGTTTTTAAATCAATTATTTATAAACATGACTCCCTTCTACATCACCAAGAGAGTTATTTTAATGAGTTATATTATTATCCTTTTAAAATAATTTATATCACTCCTATTTTGAATAAACCATGGGAAATAACCATGGTAACATTTGATATTTTGATTACTTTATCATATAGATTCCAAAACCTAAGTTTGGAAATTATTAAAGAAATATCATCTATTATTCTGTATAAACCCAATGAAACTCCGATTAATATTCACTTAAAACCATTATATCAAGAAATTAATCTACCTTTACCTATCTGTATCCCTCCCATGGTTCAACCAATATCTTATTAAGCTCCATAAAATATTTTAGAAGCATCTTATAGAGGTAAGGGATATTCTCCTCTTTATTTCAAGCTCCTTATTTAAATTATGCATTTTTTATTTCCAATTTTTCATACTAGGATATATTTTGAAACATATTCATTGCCAAGATTATGATTTTTAAATGATTATAAACCACTTTCATTTTCATTAATCCCTATCATGAATCATTATTTACCCTTTTCTGCTGAAATTTTCATATGATTTCACATGCCAAACTTTTGTATTGTGAATACGTATCCCCATTTCCCCTTGAGGGTATTGACCTTGAAGTACCTATAGTTAATCTATTTGGTAATTCAATTTATTTATATCACACTTCTTAATCGTGAGATTAAAATTAATTCAATAAATACTTATATGTTATGATCTATGTGGAACACTTTTGTATATACATGATATGAAAGTGACAAGGGGCCTATAATTATATAGTCCTCTAATGAATTGTGTAATGTTTCAAACTCATGATATTCCATGTATTGTTCACGGGATGTTATCTTAACATCATTATTATATGTTTTCTTGTAATTAATCCATGACTGTGTTTATAATGTCACATTTTATGTTGTTTCCACATTTTTATATTTATTTTAAGTTATCATGTTATATCATGACTCGTTGCTCAAGATTATTATTCTTGTCCCCCTAATATTACCTTGATATAAATCTTGGAATAAAATGTATTGTTTTAACTTATGATATTATTTTATTAATCCCTTATCATGCTTTATAGCTCCCCCATTCTTTTGTATGTCCCTTGGATATCTTGTGCAGTTTTAGAGGAATGTTAAAATTTTTAGATCTTGTTAATGATATTTTCAAAAATGTAGTTGTACTTATTTTATAATATATTATGATATGTACCCAATTCATCATATTTAACTAGCCTTATAATATTCTTGGTTGTACTAGCTATGATTTTATGTAACAAATCATAAAATCATATGTATTGATGATATTTTTTTCATATTTGGTATGAGAGGAAATTCTAATTGTTTTTGGGATAAGGTTTAGTAAAATATAGTGAAATTTTTAAATATAACACTAAATAGTTGAAAAAATACTGATTGTTTTTAAAATTATAGATTTTTTGGTTTTAAAGAAAATACATTCATGTCTAGTTACTAAAAGTGGGTTGATATGGCATTGATGTACCTAGGGGTAATAACCATATAAATGGTCCATTTAGTTTGTCTTGATCACCAACTAGTGCATGAGAATAGTTCTAGTTGTGAAACTATTTTGACAAACTTGGGGAGATATTCTTTGGTATATTTTCAAGCCCATTATGAACCATTATTAAGGTAAAAATTCCCTAATGATTTTATATTCAGAAGTAGATTATCGAGAACTTAGACTAAGACCTGAAAAATCATAGCTTATATAATAAATGTCATTTAAGGGTTATCCTTTTAACGTTCATGGTTTTATTTCAATTTATTTAATAATTTAAAAATACGCATCCCAAATTTTCCCCCTTATTCTTGTCAATTATTTAAAATATAAGAAACGGAGCCATCAAAAAATATGAGGGGGAAATGTGAGGACTATTCAAATTTGATGCCCAAACTGATAGGAGTAGGAATAATGAACATCAATACAATACTTTTTAAATTAGAACCATTTTTTAATAGAATTCTATTTTAGGAGAAACATGTTAATCCCACTATGAAATAGAATGTTTTAAATAATTCCTCCATGATAAAATTCCTATGACTTTAGTTTATATTATGATCCCTTTATCATGGAGAAATGGATCAAATCCATTGAAAGTTTGTTCTAATTCCTTTAATTACATATGAAATATATGGTCATGATGATTTTTTATTTTATGAAGGTAGAATATGATCAATAGTGGATTTTGGTAAAAATAATAATAAGAAATATGATAATATAGAAGTGATGGAGTTGACGGAATTATGGAAAATCATTTTCAGAAAATATTTTCCTTGCACTCTCTAACTTAAATGAAGGGGGATTATTTTATCCTTATGAAAAAAGATGAATAACATACATTTTGGAATATGATAAAAACATCACAATACTTTCATGATATGTCTCTAAATTTTTGATTGCCTATAAAATTAAATTTTACCACTTCTTTGGTGGGATAAAACCGCGTATATAAAGAGACTTTGGCATTCAAGACTTTGATAACTATGAATAAATTGTATGATGTTCCCTCAAAGTCAAAATGGAGATCAATAAATCTCAAGTTTCTCATCTGTATAAGAAGTGGAAAATATAATTTAATTTTGGTGGTATGATGGAGAAATATATTGGTTGTAAGAAATTCCATCATCCCACTTGTCAAAATTGTGTGGAGAAACATCCCATGATTTGTATAAAGGGGAAAAGGAAATGCTTTTGGTGTGGGGTGGAAGGGAACCTAGCTAGAAATATTTGATGAGATAAACCCACCAATGTGATAGAAGAAATGATTAATTACTTCAACCATTATCCTATTTTATAATATTTCAACTACAAGGAAAAAGTATACTATGTGAATCAATTACCTATTCCAAATATTGTTGATCATAATCGATGATAATAAATACAAGGGCCAATAGAGAAAGGGAGAACATCTGACATAAAAACAAGTGAGGTCGATCCCTAAAATTAAGTGGTTATTGGTATACTATTTATTAATTTTGGAATAGAAAAATTACATTTTGATTGTAGTTATATGAATTATTTTACATCATGAAATTTTATTAGAAATATTCAAACACCCCCAAAAAATATAGAAGCTGGGTTATCAATGAAGATTCTTAATGTGTCAATTGTTGAATCCCAAGCATATAGCTCACCCCCTGTCCAAATTTTTGTTTTGAATTTCCTAAAAAATCCTATTATACTCTCATACATGGAATTAGATTCTATTCTAGGAATTAATTTTTTTACTTGTATATAGAAACAATACATTTATGAGAGAAGGAAATAAACTTCCATATTTAAAATTGGCCATCATTTTTTTAAAAGTTTAATTTAAAGGATGAATATATTTCGCAAAAAAATATCAAATCATGGGTACATTTTCCTTGTCAGAAAACATATATAGATCAAATTATTGAGACTAAAGAAACAATCAACCATCAAGACATGCCCACTGTAACGGAATACACTAATGTGTTTCTTGAATAATTTTCTATTATTACACCAAGCACTAAGGTGGTGTTTTCCATAAAGAATATACAAAAATATATATTGATATTTAAGAATCCATATAGAATGGTTATTTTGAACTAAAGGATATTAAGAAATAATTAAAAAAATCTAGATAAAGGGATTATATGCCTAGGTGCTTTACCAAGGGGTCCATCAGTCATCTTCATAATGAAGAAGGATTGGTAAATATGCCTACTCATTGATTACTGTGAGCTCAAAAAGATCATGATAAATAACAAGTATCCCCTTCCATGGATTGATGTTCTTGTTTGATCGGTTATGTGTATCCCAGTACATCTATAATGTGGATATTCATTTAGTATATTATTATGTAAAGGTGAAGTAGATAGATATCCCCAAGATAACATTTCATACATGTTATGATCACTATAAGTTCATAGAGATTATATTTCAAATCACTAATGCTTTAACAATATTCATTTAATTAATGTGTAGGTTCTTCAGGGATTAACTTTAAAATTTTGTGGCTATATTTATAGATGATATTATTAATTACTCTAAAATAAAGGAGGAATGTAAGGAGAATTTATTTAACATACTAAAGACCTTGATGAAAGAAAATTTATATCCAGGGTACAATAAATATGAGTTTTGGTTGGATCAAGTAACATTCTTGGGGATGTTATCACTAATAATGGAACATATATGGATCCATTAAAAATAAAATAAATTTAAGGATAGACAAGAATAACATATGTGATCAAAATCTATAGTTTCCATGGATATTCTGTGTACTATTATTGATTTTTGATAAAATTATCATGATTTTAAATCTCACTGACCATTCTTACTTGGAAGGGATTCATGATTTTTTCGGACCGATGAATGTGGGGAAGGATTTAAAGATATGAATAAGTGGATAATAATTACACCCATTCTTACATTACCCACCATTGGGAATGATTTGTTATCTGTAGTGATGTTTCCAAAAAGATATTGAGTTGTGTACTCATTCAAGATAAAAAATTGATATCCTATACATCATGACAATTAAAGATCTCTCAGGGAAACTATCCAAATATGTTCTAGAATTATTTATAGTGATCTTTTTGTAGAATATTTTTTGATATTATCTATATATAGAAAAGTGTGACATATATATATCATAAAGTCCTCAAGTATATATTAAAACCAAAGAAGATAAATGTTTGCGAGCCAAAGTTTTTTTCGCTAATTAAGTACTAGAATTTTTTGATCCATTGTCATGCAGAGAAGGAAAAAAGAAGCAGATTATTTGAGTAGAAAGGATCCCACAACCCTGTATACGATAAGGATTTCAAGGGATATAATCTTTTTTGACATGAAAAAGATGGATATGGTAATAATAAAAGGGTCTTCATCAAACATTTCTCAAATAAATACCCATAAATCTATTTTTATAGGATTAAGGAGGCACAGAAAGATAATGAGTTTCTACAGAAGAAAGTAGATAATATTCCAGAGATCAATTTTTTTTTTAAGATGGGGTAATAGGGTTTGGAACCTAGATAAGTGTCCCTTACAAACTTGAACTAAAGAGGGAACTTCTAGATGATTAAAAAATCTCATCCTTCCCTATTCATCCAGTAATAACTAATATATATAATGATTTGAAAAAAACTTTTAGTGAGATAAAATGAAGATAAAATTATGGAATTTGTATCTTGATGATTGGTATGACAACAGGATAAGGTTGAATTATATTGGTATAAGAGTATAATAATACCATTACCCATACTTGTATGAAAATGGGAAAACATAAAAATATATTTATTTGTCAAACTCCCCAGGATCCCTAAAGGAAACAACCCCATCTGGGTGGTAGTCGATCACCTTACCAATTTAGCACAATTCATAACTAACAAATAATATTTATATCTAGACCAAATCCCCAATATATACATAAGGTAAGTGTTAAGACTTCATTGTGTTCCATTAGGTACTATATACGATGTAGATATAAGGTTTTCCTAATGTTTTCCGAGAAGCCTTTAGAAATTGTTGGATATTGAATTGAGTATCATCATTTCATATCACCCTCATATAGTTATCCAGTTAGATAGGACCATTCAAACATACGTGGATATGATGAGATCATGTTACATAGATTTCAAAGGATGTTGGGATCACCACCTTCCCATTTTTTGTTAAAATATAATAATAGTTTCCTTTCTAGCATTCAAATGGAGGATTATGAGGATTTGTATGGAATGAGGTTTCAGACTCCAACATGATGGGATGAAGTTACAGATTTGAAGATTATGGGACCTGATCCTATCCAAGAGATGATACAAAAGGTGTAAACCCTTAAATGACATATGAAATTCACATAAAGTTAATAGAAAATCTATGCAGTTAATTTTTTAAGAGACCTAGAGTTTGAGGTTGAAGATAAAGTGTTCCTTCATATATCATTGTGGAAGAACGTTAGGAGGTTTTGGAAGAATGGAAATCTTAGTCCAAGATACATTAGACCCTTTGATGTCCTTAATAACATCATAGTGATGTCCTATCAACTATAACTCCCACCTAACCTATACCTGGTACACAATGTGTTACATTTAAATATATTGAGGATATAAATACTAGATCCCTCGCATGTACTTTATCTAAATGGTGTACCATTGAATAATGATCATTAATATGAGTCATATCTAGTAAATATTTTATATCGTAGAGAAAAATTACTTAAAAAAAAGACAACTCACCCAATCAAATAAAGGTTCCAAAACCACAAGTTTGAGTAAGAAACATGGGATCCAATAGAGGTGATGAAAAAGAAGTACCCAAATATATTTTTTTGTATAAAATAAAAACTTCAGTGGTGAAATTTGTAAATGGGGAATAATGTGATGACTACAACTTTCATAAATGAGATTCCATTTTTGAATGAGCAAATGAATTATCATGAAATATAGTTATAGAAAACACATGAACTAATTTATTTATTTATGTTAGTTATAATATGTTGGATTTAAAATTCATTAAGCATCGCAGTTTTTGATAATATAGCCATTTTAAAGTAACCATTAATATTAGTATATTAAGAATTACAATCATGTTCAATTGACACAAACAAAGGAAGTGATGTCCTCGACTAGTTGGATCACACCCTATAAATCCCATTTATTAAAGCTTATAAGGGAGATAAAATAACAATGATTTTACCTTGACCATTATCAAGCTAATATTAAAAAATTAAATCATAATAAAATTCCATTTAATGGATAATTTCAAGCTCATTGAGATCAAGGCTGAAAAAATGTTCATCGAACCATCCCATGAAAATATCCCCATCACACACCTTAACCTTAGGGATTTCACTAGTTTAATATAGGTTTATGTATCTACACCATAAAAATGTAATTTTGTATATTTTTATAATTATTATATTTAATCCTTTTTATTATTACATTCTAAAATAATTAACTAAAACATTTTATAAAAAAATAGATTTTGATACGATGAAACGTAAATTATATTTTTGGGAAATATACAATATCAGTTAAGACACATTTTTTTGATGAATTAAAACAAATTAAAACAAATTATATTTTTAATAAAATATTATTATTAAATAATGTTTAATAAATATAAATTATAATTTAATTCTATGGTTTGAAATATTATTTTTATAAGGGTTATAAAACTATTACTATCCAAAACCCAATATTTTTCAAATGTTTATTTTTAATTTAAAAGTGTAAATTATCCTACATAGATAATTATTTTTGTAAAATAAATGTTATATATTAAACGATCTCAGAAAAATTATCCAATGGTGATTTTTTCAAACTTTTTAGAGAGAGGCGAATTTTTGGGTCAAAATTAAATATGACATAAATGTATGGTGTTTATTATGACATCAAAATGACCCAAAAGTAATGTAATATATTACAGAAAAGGTATCCATGAACAAAATTATTTTTACAACTAAAAATAATGTGTTTTGGAAGTTGATTTATTACTTTTATAAACCTTTAATGTATCCTCTAAAGCCTATATCATATTGTAATGTTTTAAAATCAATTCTTTATAAACATGACTCACTTACACTTTACAAAGGCTTTTATTTTAATGATTTTCGTTCTTATACTTATAAAATAATTAAAATCACTCAAATGTGATATAAAATATTGAAAAACCCATGGGAATGTTTTCAATTTTCAATACATTATCATATAGAGTCCAAAACCTATGTTTGGAAATTAATAAATAACAACCCTCACCTTTTCTATATAAACCCACTCAAAATCACATTAATCTTCGCATAAAACCATTTATAATGAAATTAATATGATATTGTTTCTGTAGATACTTCCTAATGTTCCCTAATCTCATATGATTCTCCTCAATGATTTTAGAATCATCCTCTAAAGGTAAGGGATCCTCCCCTTCTCTTTATTTAAGTGCCTTATTTTAACTATGCATTCTTATTAATAATCATTCATATTGGGATATGTTTTTTCAATTCCATGTTACCAAAATTATTATTTACATGTGATGAGAGACCCATTTCACTGTCATTAATCCCACCCATGAATCATTATGTACCCTCATTATACTGTCAAAATTATCCTATGATTTTTCTTTTCTAACTCTTGTATTATTAATACCTATCCTCATTTATAAAAAATGGTATTAACATAGAAGTATTTTTCCTCTCATTATAGGGGAAATAAATTTATATATCTCACACTACCTACAAATGAGATAAAAATTAAATAAATAAACCCTTATTTTGTATATATATGTGGAACACTTATTCATGTACATCATATGAAAGTGATGAGTGGGAGGAGAATTATATAGCCTTCTAATACATGGGTTCGGGTTTTTATATGATGATATTCCATGTATGGTTCATAAAAAGTTATATTAAGAACTTTATTTTATGTTTTATAGGTGGTTATCATTCACATATATTAATAATGTCATGTTTAATATTTCTTTTACATTCCTATGTTTTCATTATGTAACAATATTATATCATGACTCATTATTCAATATTATGATTATCATCCCTCTTAAGTTACCTTGATATGTAAAATGGATAAGATTTACCACTTTACCTAACTCTATGACTTTGTTATTCCATTACATGGATTTATATCTCACCTATTTCTTATGCACATCCTCATGTAATCCTATGATATTTTAGAAGAATAATGGAATTTTAGTATCATGTTAAGGAAGTTTTAAGTAATCTCATTATACTCTTATTTCCAATTGTTGTGATATGTACTTAATTTTTCAAATAATAGACCTCAAAATCATCTAGGTTTTAATAAGTTTGATTTTAAGTAATAAATCATTAAATAATGTGTATTGAAGATATGGGTTGTCATAATCATCCAACATGACTTCTCACTACACTGATCATTCATGCCTTACACGAGTAGGAAGAATTTCAATCATTTTGATGTGAGATCCTTTTATGTCGAAAGTGGGTGAATATTATATATCCCTGTAAAATTTTAACATTTATATATATCAAAATATCATGAGTTAACTCTTATGTATCAATATTTTACTTTTTTAGTAAAAGAAAATTATCCTTATGTATCAGTAAAATCACAAGTACCCTTACAAATCAATAGTTCTTACCTAATTTAGCCTTAATCATTACATTTTCTTAGTTAATTGACTCTTATGCATCAACAGTCACTTAGTTTACCCATATGTTTAAATTTTCTAAATTATTTTCTTCACTACTTCAAAATTGCATTTATTATCCTTTTCCCCTGAAAATTCACTAAAATAAATTTCATTCCACATATCAAAAAAATAAAAAATAAGTAAAAATAATTAACTAATAAAATAAAATTAATTAATTTAAAATGAGAATGTATGAAATATTTCACTATTATTAATCAATCCTAAAACTCCCATAAATGAAGTGGAAAATATATTAACTAATCAAATAAAATTAATTAAATTAAAATTAATCGCCTATATGGGGTTGTTTGGTCAACTTCTCCAAAACTGCTTCTGTATATTTATTATATTAAAAGGTGTTGTCAAACAGTTACATGATCTAAATAATATTAATAATTTCAGAAATATTATATTTATTCATTATTTTTTTAATAACATCCAAGTAAATATGTAGTATATGTTTTATAACATCATGCATATAGGCGATTAAAAGTGTCCATGATAGGATTACTATATTAAAAAACAACAAAAACAGATTGTATAAATTATATTGTGATATAATTCATCTAAATGCATAATTATATGTTTATTATATGTTGATAATTTGTTTTATAAAAATTATAATGTAGATATAGAAGGAATAAGTAAGTTAAATGGAAAGGTGTAAGAAACGGAAAACTAAATTTAAAACTTTGGCATGCCTCCCTTAGATTACTCCTTTATCCATTTTAGATTGGCCTTTTGGTAAAACCATAAAATATAGTCCATGGTTAATAATTTTTGGGAGTAATATTGGTAGTGTTTTTTCAAGGAAAGGTGATTTGAAATTAAATGGGAATGGGTGTAGGAGGGTAGTATTTATAAGTGTGGTGAGTAAAATTTCATGGAATAAAGTATTGAATATTTTATATTTCCATTATCTTCAGTGCTTAATTACTTAAAATAATGCTCCATTAACTCCATTTATTATTTAATAAAATTTTAATTAAAACATAGGCAATGGAAAATAATTTATCCCTATTTAGTTAATGCTTACATATTTATGATGTAAAACATACTATATTTTTCAAAATTTCTCTAATTTTAACCGTATTTTACTATTTTTTAAAAAATTACCTAATATCACCCCTTGGATAATTTAAACATTTAAATTATATATATTAAATCAATTCTATGAAATAATTTTATAAATATTTGAAATATAATTTTTAAAATAAATTCTTCTTTATTAAAAAAAATATTTTTAAGCCATCGTCAAATTATTAAACCTTAGAAAAATTACATACGGTTGAGTAAATTTATATTATTATTAATATCAAAATACATATTTTTTTAAAACCATATTATATAAAGAAAATTTTATTTAAACTTTTTAATTTATCATAAAAATATTTTCATGAAAATTAAACTTATATGTTTTCTAAGAATACAATTATGCTTTCTTTGTGTCAAATACATATTTTATCCTCTTTAAAACATTTATTTAAATTTAATATGATAAAATTAAGTTATATTTTTTTTCATAAGATACCTAAATATTATTTTACTAATATAATGGTTAGTTTACTATTCAAATGGCTTGGAAACTATTCCCAACAGTCATATTTAAGATGGTCATATAGGTTTTTTTTCTTCCCATAAATACCTCATTTTTTCCTTCATTATTCATTAACTTTAATTCACTTCATGGTTTTGTTATCTTTTTTCATAAGAAATTGATTAAATTATTAATTTTATGTTCTTTTTTTTAGTATTAATAATGAGTTTCATTATTCTACGAGTGCCTGATGATATAAATTTTCATATTCTTGTTATGTTTCCTTTTTTATGTTTATTAACCTTTTGTATTGTTATCAATTTTATTGTTTATATTTTTCCTCTAAATGTAATGATCTAATTTAAAATAATAATTAATTTTTAGTTTTTATCATGTGGTTAAAGAGATTTATAATATATTACATTAAAAAATATGACACATGTTTATTAATAAAGAGAATTTTATACATAAAGGTATGAATCATTACACTCTTCCCCTTTTAAAAATTTCACCCCTGAAATTTTATTTCACACAATATGAAAAAAATATAAGAGGTTACTTCAATTATATTACTTCTTCAATCTCCCATGTCACTTATTTGTACTTATGTTTTCATAAATGTACTTTGACAAGGTGAGTTTCCTTTTAATGTATAACTTCGTCTCTATGGTCGAAGATCTTCACAAAATTCCCTATATAAGGAAAATCATACTCCAATTATACCACCTATGGATTTAGTATATGTGAGTGATTTAGTATGTACTTCTCCAAGTATTATACATCAAACACATCATGCACTTAAGACATGTTTAGTGGGATATTATTAAATTGGTCATACTACTGATACAATCAAGAATACCAATAGAACCAATGTATTCAGGAAATAAATTTACCTTCTTTAAAAAACACATGAATCTATTCTAAGGGTATATACAATGGAACACTTTATATCAATCCTCAGACTTCATTTCTTGTTAATGATTTTCAACATAGCTCTTTGTTTACTCTTTGATTCTTATGTTAAAGAATAAATTTTAACTTGTCCATAATTTATTCAACTACTTAAGGTTCTAATACCTTAAATTTTCCATAATCTTCCAAACATTTTATAGTTATAAATTTATTCCCGTTGAGGTATTTATAAGGATTAATTTTAATGATCATGTAGAACTATTATGATATCATAAATAGACAATAAGAAGATATTTTACCTAGGTTCCTTTGAAGTTCATAGAGTAGGATATGAGAATTTACTTGAATATCTAAATAGTTTTTCATATTATCAATCAGTATAAGAGTGATAGGATGTAAATAATTTTGAATTTGTATTCAATTAATGTTAAATAATCTTATTTAACTTTGACGTAAAGCTCATATATTTATTAGATGTAATCTATAGAGGAATTCCACAGAACTGAAACACTTCTAGGACATATATATTTTCAATTTCATTTAGTGAGAATCCCTATATAATATAGATGAAGTGAGTAATATTTTTAAAACAGTCCATTATAACTTATATAGAAATATTTCATTGGATATATTCTGAAGAATCATGAAATAATCCATTATAATGTCCCCCTATTCCATATAGGTTTGGGTAATGGTGACATCGTCACCTTGGAATTATCATTTCTTAATTTTATTATTAAAATACTATGAACATTGATATATATTCATAAATATAATTCTTCATATTTTACAACTATTAGTTCTCTCAAACATATTGATAAATATTTTTTCACCCTAGCTGGACAGAGAAAATTAATCTATAAGCATCTTCTAATAGCTTCTTCATTATCTCAGGCTTTGATGACACTCATATTCAGGTCCCCAATATCAAAAATCAATATTTTTCAATGTTTAACTCTGAGGATTTTCCCTTATTAATTTCATCCACCATATTTTTTATCACTATATCTTCCATTTGATCTTTTTGTGTATTCTCTATAATTGATTGTTATGAAATCATATTTGAAAGGTAAAATATTTTTCCTTCCTTTAAAATCCTTATGTTTATCCTTTTCATGTATGAGATGATTATATCCTTCATATTCCTCATTATGGATAAGGTTTTAGGATCCTTTTTACAGAGAAAATGATCCACATTATTTAACTTCCCAAGACAATAATGGATTAATCTATCATAGTCCATGATCATATCTAACTATCATCATTAGAAGCATGTTATACTCATTATATGTGAATATATAGTTCAAGATCTTATGGTTTTGTATATATTTCACACTTCAATCCATATATAGAATTCCACTAAATCATTAATGTGAATATTACTCTAGAAAACAATATATCATGAATTGGGTATTATTTCCTTATATCATTAAATTTCTTGAAGCATGTGCTATTAATTTATCATTTTTCTTGAAAATACAACCCAAGACATTATTTTATGCATATTTGTTTATAAAAAATTCTTCCATGCTTGAGGGTAGTGTGTGTATAAGTGTAGTGGTTATCCTATTCTTAAACTCATTGAAGGCATCTTCTCATTCCTCAAACCAATCTAACATTACTACCTTCCTAGTTAACATTTTTTGTCTTTGTAGATCATAATAAGTTCCCCAAAAATATTAAATGGTACCCAAATAGACCAATTAAATTATTGATCACGATTAAAGATATTGGTCTGGATCATTCCTTGATCAATATTTTCTTTGATGGATCCATAGATATCCCCTTTATTATCATAGCTTGCCCCAATAATGTTAACTTGTCCATATCAAACTCACATTTACTATACATTTCATATAACTTATCTTTTCTTAATGTTTTTCGAATAATTATCAAATAATCCTCATGTTCCTTTTTGATTTTTGAGTATATGAGAATATCATCTATAAAAACCACCCAAAATTTTTCAAAAAAGGTATTTAATGGATATTTATAAATTTTATGATTGTTAAAGAATTCATGAGTCTAAATGGAATTGATTAGAACTCATAGTTTCTATACCTTGTAAAAAATATAGTTTGGGGAATATCATACTTTTAAACAATTAATTTAATATATAATGACCAAAGATCCACATTAGAGAAGTACTGAGCATCTTATAGTTGGTTGAACAATTCATAAATATTTAGTAGGGGATATGTGATCTTTATCATGGTATTATTATGTTCATGATAACAAATTTATATAATCATTGAACTGTCCTTATTCATTAAATATAGGACCAGTTCACCCCATGGTGATGTGCATGGGTGTATAAAACATTTTTCCAGATTCTCTTATAGTTTCTTCATCAATTATTCCACTACAATATGGGCTATTTTATAGGGACTCTTATGATATGAGTAGATATATGGGTAAAATTTCAATTAAGAACTTGATATAGAAGATATTATTGAGTTTTTTAGAAAATTCAATGATTTAATACCCACCATTTTATAATTTAAAATTAAATTGAATCATTTTTTATTTTTAGGGATTTTTTGACAATAATTGTTAAAAATTATTAAGCCTTGGGTTTAAAGGGGTTTTAATCATTTATGAAAACAATTAAATAACCATTTATTTTATTTAATATTTTTTTTAAAAAAAATCATTTTGAACTTGAAATGGTCTAAAATTTTGATATGTGTTACTATATAATATCCTTTATATGTGCTAAATATCATATTTTATTTGTGTTAATTATGATATTTTTTTAAAGTATTTTGTGATTTTTATTTGATTTTATAAGATATTTTTAAGTCATGTAATACTTTTCCAGCTCATAAGATACCACCTTTATGAAATTTTTAAGTCAATTAAGATTTTTTATATGATCTAATATAACTTTTTTGAATCATGTATGAATTAAAAAATAACATAAGACTCTTTGATTTCACATAAATATTTTTTTGAATCTCATAAGACTTATGTGAATCTTATAAGATATTCGACCCCATAATATATTTTCTATAATATCATTTTAAGTTTTTTACATTATGTTAATTTTGGGAACAATTAGAGAATAAGTGTCCTGGTGAAATTATTATATTAGACTCCATGGATCATCCTTGTGATCTCATATTAAGAGGATATAAAGAGTTGAGGATGATGGTGAAAATAAATAGATTTTAAAGCTTGTTACCCACATGAATATCTCATTAAAACAAGACTTGTAATCCTATTTTTATTGTTACTTCCACAAATAATATGATCATGAAGGATGATACATATGAATAGAGGCTTCCTATACATGATTTGAATAATTATCCCATTTCAAATATTTTCTCTTTAATAAAAAATGGCCCCACATAATAGTTGAAGGAGAGGGGATGGAGAGACTATGAGATAAGTATACACAGTTCCTCTATTTTCTATTCATTAGTAAATAAAGAGAGATGAAATAGAATAAAAGCTGATTCATCCATGTGTGTTTAACCTACCAAGTGATTGTGGGTAGTGGAGACCTGATGAAATTTCCATTTTGAATCTTTTTTTAAACCTTCTAAATTGTCCGGGAATTTTTTATCATGAATGAAGAAGGTCCTTTTATTTTTTTAATTCATTTTCTTTTAAACTATTTTGGATTTTTTCTACTTATGAATGTAATATGACCATTCTTACTATTTAAACTTCTTAAGTGAGGTATCATATTTGAGTATGGTGGATTCAATAAATATTTCATGATCAAAGGTATTTGTGTAATCAAATCACTTTCATGATAGGATTAACACACATATTGGGGTATAAATATAGTGTTCTGGAAGATTCAAAAATATAATATAAGATATTTAAGTATATACTAATGAGTTCAATTAGTTGGGTTTTTAGATATATATAAGGTAGTTTCTAAAGGGTTGAAACATGTCAACTTTTACTAATTTTTATTCTTATTTCATAGTTTTTTTCAATCAAATTTTCCTATTCTCAGTAAAACACTTTCTTTCATTAATTTATAGATTCATTTGTTTTTGTTTCTTTTCAATATTATCAACAAAAACCACCAAATCCCTAATTTTATTCTTATTTATAAAAAATAGAATTAAATGGTAATTTTGAACATAGCCAACAAACTCATCAAGAGAGAACATTAGGTACCACTATATTTTATTTCTTGGTTCAAATGTTTTTTAAAGGTATCCATGAAAAATCCCTTCTTTCAACTAGTACTATTTTCTGGGAGATTTCATTGGATTACCTTACCATTATTTCATGTATAGTGTTTTAAAACATAATTTTTTTTCTTTTGATCATAAAATTGATATAACCTGCCATTTTAGAGATGGATCTATTTGGATTAAAGAAAATGAAACCAAATATTTTGAACTTTAGAGTGAAGAAACTTTAAGAGATCAACCCAAAATTTAACATCTTCTATAAACACTCAAAGAATAAACCTTTTTGAAATATAAATCATAATTTAATACAATATGATACATAGATTATTTGATTTATCTTATGAATACAATCAATAAAGTTATGTACAATATCTCTATGTAGATTCTATAATTGAAATTAAACTTAGTTTCATTCATCAACTTCTAGAATTTAATTAAATCCTAGTGGAGTATCCACAAAAACAACTTTTTTAATATATTTATATTTAAATTAATATGAAACAACATATTTTAAATGGTGTTCATATGACACATATTAATTTTACATTTTCTTTATAAGATTTTTCCAATTAATGGATATTATATTACCAATATACATTATTTAGATATTTAAATGAATTAAAAAATAAATATTTTTAAATTTTTCCCAACTTCTAGGACTCCTAAAATTTGAAATAAATTCTATGGAATTAAAAAAATCAAGGGGATACTTTTCATTAATACTCTAAATGAATCAAGAGATTATGTTTTAGTTTCTCTATCATACATTTAGTAAAAAAATCTAATTCAATGATTTTATAATGGATTTTTTATCACTAATTGGATCATGATAGATGTAGGTGCAGGAGGAGCTCTAATTGATACAACCCTAGCTACTACTATAATTCTTTTGGAAAACATGTCTTGAAATTGTCATCAAATTTTAACAAGAGGCATTTTTTATATTAATTATTTTCAAGGATTCCAAACATCCAGTTCTAATCAAAGTAATATTGTGAGTCAAAGTAGTGATCTTAAAACTATGGTGATGTCGATGATATTGTAAAAAACATCACAATCCCCACCCAAAGATGAATCTTGTTTTCAACCCCAAGTTCATTATAGAAATTATTCATAAAATTCACTTTTTTATCAATTTATATAAATGTAACAACATTATAAAAACTATTATGTGTATTTTTTGGAAAACCCTTTAAATCAAACCAAAAAAGTTTTGACACTTATAAAAACAATTAAAAAAAGGCATAAATATTCCCAAGATAAAATTATAAAACCTAAATAATAATGATAATTTTCTAAGGTTAGTCACGTAATTCAAAACCAAGATACTTCACTGAGAATGAAAATGATAATCTTTGATGGAATTTACTATATTAAAAACCTTTTAGAGATCATAAGATAACCTTGATGAAGCTATGAGATAATAAAAAATCACAAGGATTGATTTTATATCACAAATGGGAGAACTAGATACTGATGTGGCTAGTATAATAAACAATATCAGTAGAGGGTTATCTCTATAGGCTCAAGTGAAACCAAATGAAATGTTAAAACAAAATGAGAGTGTTATAGAATATTGGAGTGGAACTAATTAAACATCCCACGATCAAAGAATTTCAAACCTAGTACTAAATATGTATATGTTCAAGTGGATTAAAAAAATCATTCACATAAATTTGACCTTTTGAAAGTAGGAACAACTCCTATTAAATATAATAAAAGTTTTGAAGCTATTATAAAAAGAAATTTAGTTTCAAAAGAATAATATTTTCTTGAGAGTACCAAAAAAGGATTGGAGAAAATTGATAATACATTTTTTCTATAAAACATTTTCCAAAATGATCAAGAGATAACCAAAACATCACTAATGTATCCTAAGATTACCCAAAAAGTGAAAATGATTTTTTTAGTGATTTGGAAAATGAAAATTTTAAAACTTTTAGAAAAGTTAAAGTCAACTTAATTTTACTTTATTCCATGAAACAAATTCTAAGATATCCCATGTTTTTTTAAAAAAATATTATCTAATGAGTAAAAATTCAAGAGAGGAGCGAAATTTAACCTAGGAAAGAAAATTTATTCAATCATTAAGCATACTTTTTCTATTAAATTAAAATACCTAACAAATTTTACAATTACCTCTTCTATAAGAGAGTATAAATTTAATGATATAATACTAAAATTGGTAGAATAAACAAATTTTATTCCACATTCTATTTGATCATATTTATAGGTTGTATAGTTAAAACCTACTAGAATATTTATTCAGTATAAAACTAAAGTATAAAAAAGAAAATTGGTATCATTGAGGAAATTATGGTTCTAGTAAGAGACATGATTTACATACAATTTTTTCTACCATAGATATGGAATATTATATATTTAATACACATGAACCTCTTATTCATAGAAAACGATTTCAAAAAATTGTTAAAAAAATTATAAATGTTAATAAAGAAACTTTTTCACTGTTACTTTTCATATAAGGGGATAATTTTAATGTTACTCTATCTAAGATATACCAAATGGATGACAATTCATCTACTCAAGTGAAAACGAATAATTTGTTTCCCCCTAAATTATTTCTTGATTTCATAAGAAATGACTAATAATTTATGGACCTAATAATGAACTTTTTTCATATATAATCTTATATATATGATATTTAAAATGATGTGTAAGATAATATTTTAAATTTTAAAACAAATATATGTGATTTTTTTTATTTTATAACTTTATTAACTTTTATACATAATTTATAAAACACTAAAAATTGTTTAACTTAGTATTTATTTTCTTAAAAATAATTATAAATTTTCTTGTGAAATAGGCCTTTAATATATTGGCTCTATTAGAATTGGTAATTCATATTTAGATATTTAAAGTTCTTTTAAATCCAAAATTTTTCTTGGAACAAACATTTTTAAACAGAGTATTGAATTCATTATTGATTCTATATTTAATTTGAAATATTCTTATTTTAGAAATTAATTATGAGTTTAAAATTATTTGTATGAGTTAGTTAAAAGTAATTAAAAATAAAAAAATCTACCTGAGTAGGAAAATAAACCACTAACTAAGAATCTCATGTAGAAATTAGTATAATAGAATGGGTAATTCCTTGTCATTATTAATAAATATTTGTTACTTTATTGAGAAAAAAAACTTCTAGGAATACTTTGATATCCCAATAATGCATTGGGATATACCTTAGTCGATTTAAATGGAATAATTCCTTCTGTTTTCATGCTTAGTACATTTTTAAAGGAAAACAAAAAACTTTTTAGGTAATTTGATAGAATATTAAACAAAATAAATTTATATTTTGTTAAAATTTATGTGAACACTTTGTTGGATTATAGAATAATTTATCCCATTTTTTATTTTCAATGGTTAATTATACTTCCAATTGTTCATAATTGTTTTTTTCTTAATTTCAACAAATAATTTTGGTAAAATCTTTCTTTTATGAATTCCCAATAAATAGATAGTGTGTATTGATTATAGAAAAGTACATTTATTGACTAAGAAATATAAATTTTTTTTCCACTTTCTTTATAATATTATTTAATGGCTATTTATACAAACCCATTATTTTTTTCTAGATATATTTTTTAGTTACTTAAAAGTTCACATTACACATGGAGATCAATAAAAACCCACCCTCACTTGTCCTTTTGGAATATTTTCTTATAAAATAATTCATTTGAGTTTGTTTAATGCAAATAAATATTTTTAGAGGTATATGATGTGTATCATTGCATGTTTTTTAGAAAATTGTATAGAATTTTGTTGAATTCCATTACAATTTAGGGTTTATCTTTTGAATGTTGTTTGAAAATGTTGGTTGTTATTATTTAAACTTGTATTGATAAAAATATTTTTCTATACTATGAATAATGTAATTTAATGATAAATAGGATGTTTTTAGCCATATTGTGTCTCAATCTAGAATTTATGTTGAAAATCTAAATTTTACTTGGTTTCTTCACTTAAATACACAAAAATAGTGTTAGATATAAGATTGTTTCATGAAAATACTAGTTTTTATAGGGGATTTATAAAAAAACTAGCACTCTATATTGGAATATACACATAGTTCAATCAGAAAAATAGATCTTACCCTTCGAACTTATGATTGGAGTTTTTAATTTTTCCCATGGATTATTTTATATTCCAAAATTTGAAAAGTCTAATGTGATAGCTTATGCATCTAAGATTTTAGATCAAGATAAATCCAACTATATGGAAATTGAGAAAAAGATATTAGATATTTTTGTTTCTTTAGATAAGTTTAAATATTATTTATTAGGTTATAAAGTGATTTTTTTCACTGACCATTCTATTATCATATTTAAAATAAAGAAATATTATGAAAAATAAACGTTTTTTAAATGGATTTTAATATTTTAAGAGTTTTATATTAACATAAGTGATACAAAATGAAGATAAAAGATTATAGATGGGCATTTCAGTAGACTACAAGATATATTTGGATGAGAAATATAATATATTTCCACCTATTAAAAAAATTCTATATAATTAATTTTATGATGTGGAGAGTCAAAGACTATGGTTTGATAATATTTTGAATTATCTGAACTCTACTGAAATACTTCAAAAGTTTTCTATGGAAAAATTCACAAAAATTGTGAGTGTAGAAAGAAACAACACAATGAATGATCCTAACTATTAACATTTTTGTAATGAAAAAAATAATTAGAATGCGTATCCTTATTTATAAATTTCAAAAAATTCAAAAATTTTAACCATACATTGAGTTATGGTGTTCATTTTAGAATCCAACAAAAAATTAGAAAAATACCTGAATTAGGTTGGTATTTTTGTACCATTTTTAGATGTTCTTTTTAATTTTTTAGTTCTTAAAAACACAATCAGATTCAAGGTAACACTTCCAAGTGCAATGAAATTCTTCAATAGAACCTATTATTTTTAAATGTGATTTATGTTTGAGTTATTAATTTTATGGGACCATTTCCAAATTATTTTTTATATCTGTACATCTCACTTTTTTTATTATAATTCCAAGTGCATAGAGGTTATTCCCACTTGTTAAGATGATGGAATTTCTATTAATAAATTTGGGAAATGACTTCAATTTCACTGATTTAGTTTACTAAATTTTATCATCGATAAAAAAAACATTTCAAAAATAGTAATTTAGAATCCATCTAGAAAATTATAAATTTCATCATATGATTTCTACAAACTATCAACCAAAAAATAGAATGGATAAATATTCAAATAGGTAGATAAAACATATTTTGGAAAAAACTATCCACAAAAATAGAAATGATTAGAGTTTGGGATTGGATAATTATATTTGGTCTTATTAAAATACATTTAAAACTCTAATTAGAATTTCACCATTCAGACTTATTTGTGTAAACTATTTTTATTTTATATATAGTTAGAATGAATTTTTTTTGGTATTTTCAATATTTTAACATTAATATATTTAAAGATCTAAAGTATATAAATATTTTATTATATTGGATGGAACATGATAAAAAATTAATATAAAAACTCCATGGTATACACCAAGAATAAAATATTTTAATGAAGGAATGATCCACAAAAAAATAATGGAAAGAATATGATAATGTGTTGTTATTGGAATCCATACTATAGCTATTTACTTGTAAATTTCATTCAAAATAGTCCATAAATTTCATTATTAATCATTTATTTTCATTTGGTGTTGTAAAAATTAATTAACTAAGGAATGAATAACCATTTACATTCAACATACCCAAATTAAATCCATTAGAGAAAATTGTAAAGAGCCTCTAGGGGAGTAGGTCTACCTTCAAGAAGGTGAGTACAACCTAACACAAAGTTGTGTACTTCTTTTCTACATGTTTTTTTATTTATATATTTTATTATTATAATTTTTCATATAAATCATTTCACAATTCTTAAATTTTAAAAAATAAGTTTAGGTTCATGTTTTATTAGATTATAATATTGTGTGTTTGTTTTGTTTCTTTTTATTCAAAATGTTTCTATTTTTCTTTCATTTTTATATGTTTATTTTTTATATTTGGTGTTTTTTGAAACATATGAGATCATATTTCAGTCATTTGTATGTTTCTAATCCCATTTAAATAAGTGAACTTGTTAGAACTATGGGGTTGAATTTAAATGAATTTTGAAATGAACTTTGTTTCAAATTCAATTATTTTGTTAAATCATGAAAATATTGTAGAATTTTAAATAAAATACCATAAATAAATATCAATTTTTTAAATAACTTATATATGTGGTATTAAAACACCTTTTTATATTTTTTAAAATAACAACATTTCATGAGTGAACCAAAAAATGTTAGTTTTAACAATAATTTAACTTTTTTCTATGAAAACCTTAATTCATTATGTAGCTTGTTTTTAAGATGATTAAGGTGATTCATTTATTTTCAAAATCCATTTTTATACAAAATATCTCTTATTATGGCCAACATTAACCCTTAATCCTAATGATCCCTTATTTTCCCATGAATAACCTTTTTAGAAACCACACTACAAACCAATAATCCTTATCCAACCCACTCTAGAAGTATACAACGAATGATATCTTGAAACTAAAGAGTTGGGTATATTGTCATGTGGTTTTATAACTTATTTGAGGTTACTTTAAGAAGAATATTTAAGGCTTATATTTTGATTTTTAAGATAAGAAAATGTTTAGAAATTATATTCTACTAATGTTATTTTGAAATTGAATTATTGAAATAAAATGGTGAAAATATGATATTGAGAGAGAAGACATAGGAAAAAAAGAAAAAATCATTTTTGGGAAGTTGAATATACTTTTAATAGTTATAAATATGGATTATAAATACACACTACAATTTGAATATTCAAATAAAACTCACCATATTAAAAATTATTAAATTTAGAATTTAAAAATATCCAAATCATAATTTCATTTTTTTTATAGAAATTATTTGGGAAAAATAATACTATTTAAATTATTAATGGTGTTAGATATAATTAATTATTTTCAATATTCTTGGTTCAAATTAATTACCAAGGGGAGTATGGAGAATACATTTCATGAGTGAAAACCAGAAGTGTATATTTTTCATAAAAAATATCCAAAATTCATTATTCTTCCCTAGATATTTTCATCCTATAAAACATTAAAACCATCAACCTATGAACAAATCTGAAAATTAATCATTACTAGATAAAGTTTTTGACTCATTTTGGTGGTGATTATTGAACATAACAAGCCTTAGGTGACCCTTTAATTTATGTCTATATGATAAGAATTAAAAAAATTCAAATCTATTATATGAGTGAAAATTATTATTGTATAAGAAATTTGTGTGATTTATAATAAACCTGAAGTCATTACGGATAAAATTAACAAAATAAAAAATTTGGAATAAATATTATTAAAGAGGTATGATAATTTTGGTTTTCTTGGTTTTTGAATTTGATGACTCTCTTTTTCTTTTGTTTTGAATTAACTTTTTTGTTTATTTTGAGAATTACTTGTCCAAGATTGGAAGTCATAATTTTGAGAAAATTTATATCGATATTATTTCCATTAATCCCAATGATTTAATAAAGAAAATTTTTCCTTTTTAAATGAAATTGAACCGTTTTTTAAGAGATTCTTGGAGAAATATTGTTAAAATAGACTAATATTTAGTTTTAAATTTGTTTAAATATTTTTTATAAATAATTGAAAAATCATTGGTCATATTTATGTTTCATTTTCAAAATTTCAATTTAAAATTAAAATGGGATGGTATTTGGTTATGAATTTCTTTATAAGATATTTTATCTATGTTTCATAAGATATATTGTTTGGTTCCATGTATGCTATTTCTTCAGTGTCACAAACTATGTTTCTTTGATTTTATAAGATATTTTTGAGACTTTCAGGAAATTTATATTTGATAATACTCAAACTTTTAGACTGTTATGATTAGCGTGATAATTTTTTATGTGATTCCATATTACCTTTTTGATATTTGTAATAATTATCAAATCCTATGAGACTTTTTATGTTTTCATATGACTTTGTTTTCAAATATCAAATGCATTTTAAAGATTTCATAAGATATTGGATATTTTTAACTATTTTAAAAAATATTGTTTTATGTTTTATAGTTTGAAAATTTTAGAAACTCTTGGGGAATAATAGTTAGGGTGGAAGTATTTTTTCTGTCCCCATGGCTCAACCACATGATCACATATTAAGAGGTGATTGATATATGAAGGGCATGAGATAATTTAAATGGAATTAAAACATTGGTACTTTGGTAAATATAATATGTAAATATTCATTGGAACCTTTATGTCATTATTACCTCCACCTGGAAGCTGATCGAGATGGTTGCTTTATTTGCAGAGAGGTTCCCTATGTTTTATTTTAAGTATTCTCTAATTCCAAATATTTTTAGCACTATTATAAAAAAATTTCCAGTAGAGAGAAGAAAAGAGAGGGTTTGGAGAGTCTAAATTAGATGTGTCTGTAGTTCTACGAAATTTTTTGAAGATGTTATGAAAAATAGAAGAAGAGGAATGGGAGTTTATTTAGTCATAAATTACTAAACAATTAAGTTGTTGTGTGTAGTGGATGCTTAATTATATTTCAATTTTAAATATTTTTTTCATTGTAAACCATCAAAATTGTTCTATAATTTTTTTAATGGACGAATAGTATCTATTTTATTCTGAAATTAATTCTATTAAAAATTATTAAGGATCATTTTTTAAATTATAAAAGTGAAATTACTATTATTCTAGTTTAATCTTTTAGAGTAAGGTATCACTTTTGAGATCGGTTGGTTTAATAATTTTTGTTTTCTAGAAGGTATTTGGATAATTGAATCTATTTAATTAGAGGACCAATAACCGTATTGGTGTTCCAATATTGTTTCTAGGAATATTCAGTTGTATAATTTTAGTTCTTAAAGTATAAATTGGGGAATTTAATTATTTTATATTTGTATATATAGAAGAAGGGAGTGCATGGAGGATTTATACTTTCCAACAAATAGTTATTTCAAAAACTAATTTCATATTTATTTTCAATCCAATTCTATACAAGTCTCAAAACACATTCTTTATTTATTTTTAGTTTCATTTTTATTTTTTTCATTAAAAAAATCATAAAAAACAACCAAATCCCCACTAATTAATCTTCATTAAAAAAATATAAAAAAATTGTAGTTTTGGACTTATCTTGAAATATCTATGATAGAAAACCTTGAAAAATACTATATTATAATTTTACAGATATTTTTTTTGAAAAGGGGTTTATGAAAATTTTGTTTCATCAGAACATAACTCCTTGATTAGGATGAATACTATGAAACTCTTTCTGCGAACACATCAATATGTTATCTTAATGTGGGAATGATTTCATTGATGATATTCTCCGTTATCTTAATCATTTAAGATAGATATGACTACTCATAAAGAAACTATATGCATTCTTGAGATGGAATTTGAAAAGTAGATTCATCATTTTCATTAAACTTGTATCTTCTTTTAGGTTGATTTGGGATATATAAAGTGATTTCTCTATCTCGAAAAGTAATTTTGGAACTATATAAATACATATAATCCATGATTAATATAACATAGAATTATCATAAAGGGAGTATAATAATATTTTATGGGATATTTTTCCTATATTTTCTAATTAAGGAAGAGTTATAAAATTGAGATGAAATAATTTCACCACTTTTTATTTTCATAAATAATTAAAATTATATATTCTAAGGTAGTGTTTTAATTTATAATAAAATTGAATGATATAATAAATCATAGATGTCACACCCAATTGTTACTCTTGTGGTATTATATGTGATTTTGAGTTTTTTAAGAGTTCATAGGGGATTTCTTGATGTTTTTGGGTGGATTAGGAGGGAATGGGAAGCTATAGGTATTAAGATAAAACAATTCACTCTATTAACTAAGATTTCAACCCTTTGAAATTAACAGTGCGAGACCATTTACACCTTGAGATATGGTTCACTATATGAATGGGTTTTCTTGATAACCTAGGTTTTCATCATAGGGTAATTCACATTGTAAATAGAAACATCAAACTTGAAATTCTCAGGGGGGGGGATTTACCCTAAGAATATACGTAATTAGTTTTCATTTTTATTTTTTGACCATGAAAAAATTTCCCTCATCCAATCTTTAGGGTTTTCAGTCCATTTTCTCCATCATTTATTCATCCTATCCTAGGAACATGGGAGGGATTTATTTCTTCTCCTCCTTCATGATATCCATGCTCCTCCTCCTTATTTCCATAGTATTTCCTTTCATTTTACCTAGTATATCATAATATTCTCATTCTTCTTAATTTTATATTTATCCTAAAAATATCAATCACGGTGTGGTTCAATTTTATGGTATTAGTGGTTTTTATTCTTATGTATTTTGGTTTTTAGTGTTTGATTAGGATGTATTATTTCTTGTTTTGGATTCCATCATTGTATATAGTTTATTGTGTCTTGTTTACAGATGGAATGAGGTAATTTTTTTATTTTTTTATTTTCAAATTCATTTTCATCATGATGATTTTAAATGTTTTAATTGTTAAATTTTTACTATATGTGACAGTTATTAAAATTTCTAATGTTTTTTCAAAGAGGATTCCCAACTGGAGTAAAAGTATTACATATTTTCTAGTTTTAAATAGATGTTTGAAATTCCATGTTTTTATGAAAAATATTTAAAAATTTTATTTAAAATTTTTATTTTTTTATCAAAATGTTTTTCCTAATTTGGTTTATGGCATGAAAAAAGTATGGTTTTTAAGCCCAAATGATTTTTTATAAAAATGAAGTTGTTTTCTTTAAATTTATTTCAAGTTTAGTTTAATTAGTTTAGAATATGTTTTAAAAATTGGTTTCATAGTGGTATAATAAACATTTCATCCCATGTTATTTTTCAAGAATTATTGTTCAAAATATTTTTATGGTTTTAAAGTTATGTGGCTGTGTTTAAACCTCATTGATCCCCAAATTAATGTTCCCTTTTTTACAGGTGGTGTATCATGAGGGTGTTTTTTATGTGATGGGTCTAAATGGGATGTTTCTAATAACCGAATTAGAGGTTCTATAAATTTATTATTTATACTTTTTGATGCTTGTATAGGATAATTATTTTGACCACATTAATGTTTTTGGTCATGGGAACCCATGTAGCTAAGAAGGTATATAGTTATACTATTCTAGATAGTCTCGCACTACTAATGTACCCATAGTTGTATAGAACTAAATGACTATTATGCCCTTGGTTTTTAGATAGGTGGAGGCTAATCAAATAGATTGTATTAGGATTCAAAATAATCCAGTAGTTGATCCATATTTTGTAAAGTCATGGATAGTCTCACATTTGGACCTAGCGTAGATCCGAAGGCACCTTTTTTACTTGGTTAGTGGTTTTATATAGGGGAATCCTTTGCATACCCTTCCTGATCAGATTGGGAGGAAACAATTTTTTTGTAATAACTTTTTCTTTTTATGATCACATGGTTCCTATTGATTTATATTTAATTTATATAGTGTTATATTTTCAAAAAATAGGGGTTTGGAAATGGTTTGAAAAGGTTATTTAAATTTAAAAGTTGGTGTTTAACTAGAGAGTGTTATTTTTGAGATTTTTTTTGATGTTATTGTCAAAAAGAATTGTTTATCCCTTTATTCTTAAATAAAAGGGATAGTTATTTAAAAAGAAAATTTCTTGTTATTTTTTTCATACTATAGAAAAACTTATTTTTATAATGTATTTCAAATTGTAAAAAATTAAATGTAATTTTAAGTTAATGGTAAAAAATCCATTTTGAGATCCCACTAGGTTCATTTTCACACACCCTATATATAAAATTATGTATATATAGGTCTTATTGATTTTATTTTAGTTTTACTTGATTTTGACCACCTCCTTGTTTGATGTTCATGTTGGTCTAGTAGTAGCGGTATGCGATGTAATGACTGACCATTGATATCATGGAGATAGGTAGTGTTTTTTTTGTTTTGGTTCATTTTTTATTTTGGATTTTTTTAGATTATCTTTTTCTTTCAAAACATTATTTATTTATATAATGAAGTTTAATTATATATTATTTAGTTATATTTCAGTTTCCATTCATGTTGCTTTATTATTTATGTTTCTTACTCTGACTGATTGATGCACTTTATTGATTATTTATTTGGGAGAAATCATTTCTAATAGTCTTTTGTGATTCCTAGACACTAATTTACAGCTTGTGCGGATCTAGAATATACTTCGTTCATTGTTGTGGATCGACTCGAGTGGCTGATTTTGGGGTGCCCCAGGTTGGTTCATGAACAAATGGTTTCATAGCCAAAGTTCTCGAGAGATACCTAGGTTCTTGAAACCAACAACTTTTTTTGGAAGTGTTATGGTATTAAGGATAATTGGACTATATAGACTCTATAGGTCAGTCGTGAATATGTGATTTATCATCTCCTTTCATGATGAGACATGATCTGCATTTTGGAATTTGGGATTCATTGCTTTAGTTTGATTTCATTCTTGACTGTTTTGGGTATTTTTATATGTAAATATAATATTTGAATCCCATTTTAGTTATTAAGGTGAATTTTGGGGTTCTCTTACATTTTAGGGTGAAAGTGGTAAAATGATCAGAGTATCATGGTTTACCTAAACAGTCCAGTAAATTATGCAAAGCTAGTGTTGAATGGTTATGATGACTACACATAGACTTTTTCACGGTAGGCACATAGTCCACAAAACCATGCCGCTAAACTTTGAATATCACAATATCCATCTTATATTTGTTATTTTGAATTATCCTAGTTATATATTACTCAAATGGTGGTTCCCACTTATTAGAAATGTATTTATAAATAATTTTATAGTGTTTTATGTTTTTGAAAGGAATTTTTTTGATGCAAAGTTTTATTTTTTGTTAATTATTTAAGTTTTAATGGTTGATTTGTGTGAAAAGGGGGAATATCATAAAATATAAAACATAAAAACATTACGGGTGACTTGAAAATATTCCCTTGTATATTATAATGGTTTTTTTGAAAAGACTGATTTCATTATGGTTTTTGAAAAATATATTAAAAATCATATTGGGATTTTTTGTAATGTTTTAAAAAGGAATTTAATAAATTAGGTTAAGGATTTTAAGTTGTAATAAATTTATGAGATAATTTTGATTTGTTTTCTTAAATGAGATTAATTTTATTTACCAATGATAGATTTTTTATTGAGGGGTTGTTTTTTTAAAGGTACACCTTGAAAAATAGAAGTAAAAATATTATGTTTAAAGCTAGTGATTTTAAAAGAAAATAGGTTTTATGTTGTATTAAATGTGTGTTTTTGTATGAGGATTTATGTTTTTGGTTTTTCACCTCATTTGAAAATTAGACAATTTTGTTCTATTTAAAATATGTGGATTGATTAGGGTCATGCCTCATGTTATTTTGAGTAAGATTCCAAAAAGGTCAAATAATAATGTTGGAGTCTCATTTTCAAGGATTATATATAAATATAATTCTCTAATAGTATGTAAATGATTCATTCATATCTATAATATATCTATACTCTAAATAGAGTGGTGGATTCAAAACATTATCTTATTTAGGACCTATGCTATAGGTTTCCACAAGGTAGTGTTCATATAGTTGTTGTAAATTGAGTATGTGATGGGGGAGAAAACTATTGAGTTTATGAGCCTCATCATGGTGAATAAATGGTAAAGGAATTGTTGATTTTATATTGATGTTAGATTATTTATTCTTTTGAGTGAGTCACTGATGACTCTTGGAAATATCATTTGATTGAATTATCTCTTATTCAAAACCACATGTTTGTTTTGGGATTTTTACCTTTCTTTAGTATCATGGTGTTCTATAGAGAGAGGAATTATTTTTAATTATTTGGTGTAATTGGGTCTTGGGATGTTTTATAGTTTTGTGGATTTTATATAATGTATATAGGTTCAGTTATGGCTTTGGAGTTTTCCCATTGGATTTTTTCTAATGTTTATTTTCAATAATTTTTTATAGATGTTGGTTTTTGGGGTATATTAATTAATTTTAGTTACATGTTCATTTACATAGTGTAATATTTCTCCATGGGGATTCTATAATTGTTGTTAAAAGTGAAAGGGATTGATTATTAATGGGTTGAACATAGCAGACCTTTTGGTTCATGATCAAGTAAATAAGACCAGTTTTTCTTCTTGGTGTGAACCAAATGGTGTTGGTTTTATTTTGTGCTTTAATAATGAGACAACATCCCATAGTTGATGTATTAGTTCCACCATTGGAATCATGGTAACCCAGGTCGAGAATCCATGTTTGTTCTGATTGGGATTATAGAGTTGTCAGGTACTTTTACCTCTTTGGTGGGATTTTTATAGATATTTTATTCATGAATTGTAGTTACAGATGTTCGTTTTATTAGGGATCTATAACTCTATAGTTTTTATCGGTTTTATTGGGATGTTCAATATTGTTTTTTGGATAAAGGTTGAATTTTGTGATATTTTCTTCATAGAAGTGTTACATTTTTTCTTTTCCACAATTTCAGAAGAGTTACAATTGGAGGGGAGGACTATTATGGATTTCTATCCCTTTAATTATTCGAGTAATATATTTCTAGATTGGTTGATTATTGAAGTTGGTATGTGTTTTTAAGGATGGTAATTTGGAATTTTTTAGGCTTCTGGTAAGATATTTGTGGTAGCATATCAAGTTTAATGGTTTTTTATTGGTAGTACCCTTCAAAGGTTCTTTCCCAACCACCCCCACCTCTTACACTAGGGTGTATAGTTTTTTGATTTTCCATTACCATTTATTTTGGACTAATGAATTTTTTAGGGTCAAAAGTAATATAATCGGTAGAATTCTCGAATACATATGTATCCATTGAGATGTTTTTTTAATTTTTTGAGATTATGTAGTTATTTATCAATGTTTTATGGTGTCTTGAGAGGGATTGGGAAAGTTCAATTTAGAACCTATAGTAGTTCACCCCATGAATCGGGGGTTTACCCCATAAAATTTTATGAGGGATAAAATTCACCCTGTATAATATGATTCACCCCATGAATGGGTTTTCCCAATGATCTAGGTTTTCTACCTAGGGAATTCACTAAAATAACTAAAAGATCACCCTCATAATATGATCATGGTGGTGGTGGGGGGGGGGGGGGGTTATTCACCCTATGAAATATGGTTCACACCATGAATGGGTGTACCTAGTTTTTTATTTATATATTTTGTTTTCTAAATGTTCCCCCATTCAAACATAATGGTTTTACCACCTTTTCTCCATCATAAATTGGACCTAGAATAGAAACATGGAAGGGAGGTCCTTAATCCCTTAATCCTTGATCCTTATGATCTCCCATATGATATTTTTGTTATTTACCAAGGTATTTACCTTCTTCAACCTCTTATATCTTTATTTACTCCTTCTCCTTAGTTTTATATTTCTATTACAAACCATAATCACTATGTAAGTCAATTTTAGGTTTTTAAAGTGTTATATTCTTTGGGATTTTCTATTTTAAGGTTTCATGAGGGTTTATTCTCTCTTGGTTTATCTCTAATTATTATAGGTTCCTTTTTACGTCTTATTTACACTTGTAATAAGTTATTTTTTGTGATTTTTTTAGTTGAATATATTTTTTTTTCCTTATTAATTTAAATGTTTTTACTATTAAATTATAAATGTAAGTGATTGTTCACTACTGGAAATATAGACAATGCCAATGGTTCAAAACCATTGGTATACGCTGGAAAACCATTGGTATAAGATATACCAATGGTTTCCCAAACCATAGGGAAGTAAGGCATTCGGAAATCCATTTACCAATGGTTTAAGCAAAACTGTTTGCAAAAGGTGGTGGAAGTTTTAATTTCCCAACGGTTCCTCTAAACCGTTGGCAAAAGGATTTACCAACGGTTTGGAAATTCATATTTTTGAGCTTATACCAATGGTTCAAAACCGTTGGTATAGCTTTTTACCAACGGTTTAGATAAACTGTTGGTATAGCTTTTTACCAACGGTTTAGATAAACCGTTAGTATATATTCATATATGCTCAAAGTATACCAATGGTTCTAAACCATTGGTATTGGGTATTTTCACAAAAAACTAGTAGCCTGCATATAGCTGCCTCCACTTGATACACCTGCATAAAAAACATCACAAATAACAGCTAGAAATAGACTTCAAACACCATAAAAACATTGGAAATAGTAGAAAAAAACACATAAAAACGTCACTCTTCCAACCATTCCATGTACTACAATTCTCTATTTCAATCTTCATATGACAATAACTCTTCCAATTAACCTATTTCAATTTATTGGGTTCACACATATCAATTATTTCTTACTCAAAAAGGTGATGATTATGATAGAAATTAGTGAATGAGGGGTATGTGTGATAAAGTGAATTAACAATGTGGTTAATATTTGTGCATCATCTAGAGTTATGCATGACTTGCATTGAATGTGATGTGGGGGGATGTCTAGAGAGGGGAGGGGTTGTCCAGAAAAAGGGGAGGGGAGATTTCCAGGGAGTAAGTATGGGGGTTATGGAGAATGTGCAACAAGTATCTGTATTCAAATTATAGCATATCATCACATGCATTTGATTAGCATGAGCTAATTAGCTTACCAAGTCATTCATATAGTTCAAGACATTCAAAAATGGAATAATCTCAAATAACATTGCATGATCAAAGAAATAAAAAAAGGCATGTGAAATCAACATGCCTACATTTACATATCATCCATGAGGTATAACATTTAATCAAATTGTAATAGAATTATACATAAGGCATACGAGTCTCATTTACTTTCATACATAGTGGTACAAAAGGAAAATGTTATTCATGTCCGGGGGCTGTCCGGGGTCCAAGGAGAAGGGTGGGGGCTATCCAGGGTCCAGGAAGGGGGGTGGGGGGGCTTTCCGGGGCTGTCCGTTCACATCACATTTGACTCATGGATCATTGTCCTTATGTTTCAATAGAATTAGAATGCGTTTGGTTAGTTTTTTGTATGTCAGTTGTTGATTTCACTTAAAATTAAGTCCATTTTTAACAAAACAGAGGCACTTTGAGTGGTGTTGGCCACATCGGGCCTCAGAATTAGGCAGGTTTGACTCAAACACATTACATATGAGACATGGATCATTGTGCAAAATTATCAACACAATCAGAAGTTGTTTCATCGGTTTGACGTATGTACATAAAATATTGTCCATTTTAAACAAAATACGTACACATGGAGTGATACCGGCCACACTACGCTTCCGATTGAGCTAGGGCTTACTCGTACACATCACATATAACCCATGGATCATTTTCCTAAAGTGTCAACACAATCCGAAGGCGTTTGGTCAGTTTCCCGTATGTTAGTTCTTGATTTCACTTAGAAATAAGTACATTTTGAAAACAAATAGAGGAAGTTTGAGTGGTCCTGGCCACACCATGCCTCGGATAGAGACGCAGTTGACTCGTACATGTCACATTTGACACATGGACCATTTTCCTTAAGTTTTAACACAATCTGAATGTGTTTGGTCGGTTTGTCGTATGTCAGTTGTTGATTTCACTAAAAATTAAGTCCATTTTTAACAAAACAGAGGCACTTTGAGTGGTGTCGGCCACACCGGGCCTCGAATTGAGGCAGGTTTGACTCATACACATCACATAGGAGTCATGGATCATGGTTCAAAAGTTTCAACACAATCAGAATCCATTTGATTGGTTTGGCGTATGTACGTAAAATATTGCCCATTATAAACAAAATACATACACTTGGAGTGATACCGGCCACACCGCGCTACGTATTGAGCCTAGGTTGACTCTTACACATCACATATAACCCATGTATCGTTTTACTAAAGTGTCAATACAATCCGAAGGCGTTTGGTCAGTTTTCCGTATGTCAGTTGTTGATTTCACTTAAAAATAAGTCCACTTTGAACAGAAGAGAGGGAGTTTGAGTGGTCCCGGACTCACCGCACCTCATATTGAAGGGACGTTTACTCGTTCACGTCAAATTTTACCCATGGATCATTTTACTTATGTTTAAACAGAATCCGAATGCGTTTGGTCAGTTTTTCGTATGTCAGTTGTTGATTTCACTTAAAATTAAGTCCATTTTTAACAAAATAGAGGCACATTGAGTGGTTTCGGCCACACTGGGCCTCATATTGAGCCGGGGTTGACTCTTAAACATCACATATGATTTATGGATAGTTTTTCAAAAGTATAAACACAATCAGAAGTCGTTTGATTTGTTTGACATATGTACGTAAAATATTGTCCATTTTAAAGAAAAGAGGGATAATTTGGGTGGTTCCAACCACACAGAGCATCGAATTGATGCAGGATTGACTTGTACATGTCACATATGACCCATGGATAGTTTTCTTAATGTTTCAACAGTTTCGGAATGCATTTGGTTGGTTTTTCATATGTCAGTTGTTTTTTTCACTTAAAATTAATGTCATTTTGAACAAAAGAGAGACAATTTGAATGGTACCGTCCACACCGCTCCTCGGACTAAGGAAGGGTTGACTTGTACATGTCAAATATGACACATGGATCATTGTCCTATAGTATAAACAGATTCTGATTTCATTTGGTTAGTTTACCATATGTCAGTTGTTGATTTCACTTAAAATTAAGTCCATTTTTAACAAAACAGAGGCATTTTGAGTTGTTTCGGCCACACCGAGCCTCTTATTGTGGCGGGGTTTACTTGTACATGTCACATTTGAATCATTGATCCTTTTCCTTAAGTTTCAATATAATCCTAATGGGTTTGGTTGGTTTTTCGTATGTCAGTTGTTGATTTCACTTAAAAATAAGTCCATTTTTAACAAAACAGAGGCACTTTGAGTGGTGTCAGCCACACCGAGCCTCGAATTGAGGCGGGGTTGACTCGTACACATCAAATATGATTCAGATATCGTTGTACAAAAGTATAAACACGATCATAATCCGTTTTATCAGTTTTGGTGTATGTACATAAAATATTGCCCATTTTAAACAAAAGAGGGACAGTTTGGGTGGTTCCGGCCAAAATGTGCCTTGGATTGAGGCGGGGTTGACTCGTACATGTCACGTATGACCCATGGATCATTTTCCTAAAGTTTCAAAAGATTTGTAATGCATTTGGTCAGCTTTAAATATGCCAATTTTTGTTTTCACTTAAAATTAAATTCATTTTGAACAAAAAAGAGATATTTTGAATGGTACTGTCCACACCGCGCCTCAGATTGAGGTAGGGTTTACTCGTACACGTCACATATGAGCCATGGATCGTTTTCCTATAGTATCAATAGAATCCAAATGTGTTTGGTCAGTTTACCATATGTTAGTTTTTGATTTCACTTAAAATTAAGCCCATTTTAAACAAAACAGAGGCATTTTGAGTGGTGTCGGCCACACCGAGCCTCGTATTGAGGCGGGGTTGACTCGTACACATCACATTCGGGGGGTGTTTGGGGGGATGTCTAGGGTCCAGGGAGGAGGGTGGGGTGGATGTCTGGGGGTTGTCTGGGGATCGAGGAGGAGTGTCGGGGGCTGTCCAGGGTCCATGGAGGAGGGGGGGGGGGCTGTCTGGGGGTGTCTGGGGGGCTTTCTGGGGACCATGGAGGAGGGTGGAGGGGCTATTCGGGGGGCTGTTTGGGGGGTAGTCTGGGGACCGAAGAGGAGGGTGGGGGCTGTCAGGGGGGATTTCCGGGGTCTAGGGAGGATGATGACATATTAGTGGGAGGAGAAGGGTCTAGTCGGGTACGCAGAGATGCTCTTCTACCTCTGGTAGGAACCTCCCTCATACCATCGGCCTAAGAACTGAAAGAATGGAATAATGAAAAGTGCACATACTTATGTACCTGTAAAATCTACACATAGATAGAACATAGCCACATCATTTCATAAACAATAACACCAAGGATTATAAAAAATAGAAGCAGTCATGCAGAGTAATGACAAGTGCACATACAGATCAGAAGCAGTTAAACAATTTTTGCATAAATGCCATGATTATTTCCTAAACCAAAGTAAAAAAAGAAAAATTATGAAACTCTAGAAAATGGTTTGCCTCTCAGGAAGCACTAAGTTCTACGTCTTCAGCCAGATGGATGGACACTAGTCAATCATCTTGGTCCATCAGCTTAGAACTCCTCTGCCTCTTATAAGAACTGGTGGCCGTGTCATCAAGATCACAAGGACTCTTAGTGGGATTGATCACATCAAGAGCATAGCGGGCGTGAATCTGGTGTGGAAGTAAGAGAATCTGGTGCTCTTCATCAGCCAGACGTTGAGTCACCCATCGTGCGAGGTCAGATGGGGACATAACGTGCGCATCGATGATCATGGAAGAGGCAGACAAGCTATACATTGTTGGTTAATCTGCATGCACAAATAGATTCATTTATATATATTATAACCTTTATAAATGTCTGTCCCATTTTTAAAAACAATTAATGTGTGAAAATTGTGAAAAATAAATTATCTGATATATAAAAATGGATTTACTCATGAACACGATTCATAATATCTAAAATATTCCTCATTGGATCCCAATTTGAAATTTTAATCCATTATCAAATGTCTTATATCAATTTATTTTTATTTGGATCCTTAAGGTTGAGGGCTTTTTGTAAAATATAGCCAAGGGAGGATATACTAGTGACATGGAATACAATTGGATGCTATGTGGTGAAAACCACATTATAAGAATTGTTTAGGATATTATTGAGGTGGTTTGAGGATCAAATCTATCTTTTTAGAGAAAATACAGCATGTCTAAGTTTGGTGGTCAAAGTTTTGAATTGGGGGGGTGTGGTGGTATTTGGTGGTTGAGGAGTGGGGTGAGGGGGATGTATAAGGTCTAGGAGGAGGGGTGGGGGGCTATCCAGGGTCCAGGAAGGGGGTGGGGGGCTATCCAGGGTCAAAGAGAAGGGGAGAAGGGGTTGTCCATTGTCCAGGAAGGAGGGGGGGCTGTCCAGGGTCCATCAAGGAGGTGGGATATCTAGGGTCCAGGGTGGAGGGTGGGCGGCTTCCTAGGGTCCAGGAAGGAGGGGGACTATACAAGGTCCTGGGAGGAGGGGGGAGGGGGTTGTCCAGGGTCCAAGACAGGGGCTGTCCAGGTTTCAGGAAAGTGGGGGGGCTGGCTGTCCAAGTTCCAGGAGGGGGGGACTATCCAGGGTCCAAGAGGGGGGGTGTCCAGGGTCCATGAGGAGTGGGGGCTCTGTTAAAGGGAGAAAATCTCCAAATAATTCATTTAAAATTAACTAATCTTAATCCAAAAAACATCACAATTCCAATCCATCACCCAACCAACATCCAATTCATCCTCATTATCACTAACCTTCGAATGTCATAAACAACACAACCTATTTTATACAAAATTAAAACAGAAAACAAAAATAATAGATGAAAAACATTAAAAATAAGGTAGTACATACAGATTTAGAGTGTATAACTACAAAATTGTTTGATTTAAGATGGATCTATGAGTGGAACGAGTTTCTGAGTCTTTTTATAGAGAAATCCCTCACGTTTAGGTCAAATCAAAATAAAAAATAAAAAAATTTATAAAGAACATTATAACTAAGGTAGAAATTACTGATTTGAAATGTAGAACAGAAAAAAAAATTATTGAAGAGGATGGATGGAGTTTTAGAGGCTGGGTAACGAGAGAGCGTCGAGAGAGCTTCAATTTTAGAGATGTATTTGAGCGAACAGAGAATTGGGGGCTCTATGTATTTGGAAGAACTTTTCCCCCACGTTTTTTTAAAACCATTGGGAAAAATATGATTTACCAAGGGTTCATTAAAACCATTGGTAAAGGTGGTGGAATTGGGAGATATCCCAACGGTTTTATCAAACCGTTGGAAAAAATGGGTCATATTGTGAGATATTCCAATGGTTTTATCAAACTGTTGGGAAAATGTCCTCTATAGGGAGATATCCCAACGGTTTTTTATAATCATTGGCATCAAAGTGTTGGTATAGCCCTCCATTCCAGTAGTGGTTATTATAATATTTATAATTATTTCAAAGATTATTACCACATGGAAAAATATTATCTCAAGGTTTTATAGTTTTCAATAGATATTTGAAATGAAAAGTGTTTATGAATTTTTTTAAAAGGTTTGTTTTGAATGGATATTTTGTAATAAATGGATTTAACCCTATTTGGATCATGGGATGGTACTTTTTGACCTTATTAGGTACTATAAATTTTGAATGGTATTATTTAAATTGATTTTAAGTGTGGTTTTGAGTAAGTTATTTTAGATTAATTTTTTTGAAATTGTGTTTAAAGGGTGATAAAGAATATGGAATCCCAAGTTAGTTTTCAAGAATCCCCATTTGGTAAATTTGTATGGATTTTGGGTTATGTGAGTGCGTTAAACCCTCCTTGATCCCCTTGTTCATGTTCTACTTTTTATGGGTTGTTCTTCATGTATGAGGTGGTTGGTTTATGGATATAAAATGGGATGTTTATTGTGAGGGTGTTATTAGTAGGGAATATTTTTTTTGATTTTTGATGCATGTATGGATTTTTTTTGGATCATATCCTATTTTTTAGTTATGGGTACCCAGGAATAAAAATATGAGGACAATAATAATAATAAACTATATTTTCTCATGCAAATAGTGTACCCCTAGTTTTTTGGTATGGAAGAACTAGTGGGAGTTTCCCTAAATTTTAAGCTAGGTGTTGGATAGTCGGGTGGATTTTTTTGCATGAAATGTAGGCTAACAATTGTTTCATTTTTTGTAAAGTTTATGATGGCCTCACATTAGGACCTAGGGTAGATCCCATGCCACCCCTTTCAATGTTTGGTGGTAATATATAGGGGATTCCATTGTATATCATGATTGATTGGATTTTGTGGAAGACTTTTTTATTTATACTCACATGTACATTTATTGATCACATAGTTTCTTTTGATTGATATTTTATTTATAAAGTGTTTTATTTTAAAAAAAATTATAAATGATTTTAAAATTGAATTATAATTTTAAAATGGGTGTTTAACTAGAATGTTTTATTTATGAGAAATATTTTTGAAGTGTTTATTAAAAAAAATATATCCCCCATATTTTCTTAGAAGAAATGAATTTTATTTTAGTGATGTATTTTCTTGTTATTTTATTTGGAATTCCTACTATAGAAAAAAACCTTTTTTATATTGTATTCAAAACTATATCAAATGAAATTTCTTTTATAAACATAGTTTTCATTTTTTTTTATTTTTGGTAAATAATATGATAAACATACATTATGTCAAAATATAATGAAGAATGATAACATAAAAGTAAACTTTAGATGCATGTCCTAGATTAATTTTTAGATACTATCATATTTATATGATAGTGGAAGTATTTCCATTAATGTTTTCTATAGATATATTCATGTATGTAATTTATGTTTTGATTATTGGAGTTTCTACCATTGTAATTATTAAGGATCCATTCACTTGATTGAAATTTTGGTCTGAATATGTTGTTTCTTTGTATTTTAATTATAATGATTAATGAGTTAATACTCATGTCCTTGAAAAGTTATACATCCAGAGAAATATTTTCCACAATAGTTTAATATGGATGGAAGTACTGTCTAAGTTAATAGTTTAAACTATCTATAAATATCAATGTTAATATATAGAATAATGAGCGATTGAAGTGATACAGCTATGAAGAATACATCCATGTGTTATAATAAATTTATCTTCTGGAATTAGTGATAAAAACACATTGATGAATGTTGAACTAATTTTGAATGTGTAAATATAGTATAGTTCATGGATATATTCTAAATTTTTAGTTCATATGCTCTTGAAGTTATTGGGAAGTGTAAATAAGTGTTTGAGAATATTGATAAATTAAAAATGGTTTAGGAAGTTTTTATGAATGATTAAGAATGGTTGAATATTGACTAGATTATCCTTAGTTAAAAATGGATGAATTCTATAATTCATAGAAAACCACATATGATAGTATCTAGTGAATGTGATCCATGTATCTAAATAGCCACGTATCCCAAAACTGACATAGGAAAATTCTAGTCACATAGGTGACTTCACATATCCAATTTTGTCACAAATGAAAATTTTCTCACAAATGAAGACTGATGTAAATGAATCTATCACTTAGGTAATTATTCATAATACTAATTTAAAATTTACATAGCTAAAATTTCACTATGTGTTAGGTGATTTTTTTTGAGTTTCCATAATTATTATTTTCTCAAGAAAAGAAATAAATCAACTCACTTGAGATATTATTCGTGGATGATGTATCATGATCAATTGAAATGATCATGACCGTTAAAAAATAGAAGTATGGTTAATAGGTAAGTTGAGCTCTATGTCATAGAATGAAGTTCCATGTCACAAGCTACATGAATCTATTTTTTACATATAAATATGAAAGAAAACTAATATAGGTGTTTTTAGAGTGCTTAAATGAAAAATAATATAATAATAATTTAATTTTTAATTAGAGGAAGTATACCAAGTCTTAATCTAGATTTATAGAGTGTTTTAAATTTAAATTTTAATTAAATAAAGAAATATTTAAGTAAAAAATGACTTTTCAGTCTTCAAAAAAATAAAAAAAGAAAAAAAGAAAAAAGATCCAATATTTGAGGGAGTTTTGATATATGGATTTAATGTTTCTGAAACTATTATATGTGTGGGGGGAGTTGAATAAAAAAGGGTTAAATTCTTAATTGGGTGAACATAAAATACATACTTCAATTTTAAATAAGGAAATATTATAACCAATACAGTAGACAACTACATATCTTGAGAATTGAATAGATAGAATAAGGTGTTCCTTTTTTATCCATATTCACAAAATAAGAAGAAAGTAAAATAAGATATTGGGAGTGGAATACATTAATTAGTTATACATCAGCCAAAAATATAGCCAATAGTAACCTACTGTGGAACCTTAAAGAACATTGATGCATCCCATTTGACTATTATGGGTGAGGAAAGAAGATGAATCCATAAAATTATAGGAAGGATTATTTCGAACATAAGTGATCATACATCAAGAAAGTAAAATCTCATTATCTTCTATAGTGAGACAACCAGACTGTAATTAATTTTTACCAAGTCAGAGATAGGAGAGGGATTTCAATTTCATATTCCTTCTTATAACTTCATTAACAATAATAAGTAAGTTGTGTTTGTGGTGGATAAAACATTAAAAAATTAGGAGATATTAATCTGTAAGGAAGAGAACCTCCTAAACAAACCCTGATGGTCTCTTTTTTTTCTTTATTATATTTTATACATACTAATCAAATAATAGGTAAATAAATAAATAGATCTACACATTTAAAGAATGAATAGATACCAAAGGGATAATGTTTAAATTGGATAAAAGTAATTTCACACTATTTACCCCCAGTGTTAGACCCATCCATATTTGATCATATAAATTGGAATCAAATAATAGGCTACACCACTATTTAGATTCTATTGATTAGTTTTTTTAATATATCTTTGTAAAGGATATGTAAATTAAATATTTTAAGGAACATATGATTTCCATATCAAAGTAATAATGGAATAAATATATACCAAGACACTTAATAATAGGAATAAAAGTGATGATATGAGATTTAGAAAAGGATCATTAGAGAAAGAAGGGTCTATACCATTTAAAGGTAATAAATATGAGTGTATTTCAATTATAACTATTAATGAGTTATCTCTTGAAAATTTTGGTGAAAATTAGGAACCCCACGTATCCAAATAGGAATAAAAATTATTTTCCATATGAACTTATCCGAACAAATAATGATTGTGCAGGGAAGATAATGACCTGGTGGTTGAATCCACAACTAACTTATTATACAACAGTCTGTTATCATGTAGTTTACCATATCTATATGAAGAAGGGGTACCAAATATATCTTGTAAAAAAGTGTCCAGTTGAATACCATGTATGTTTTGGAATGGTAAAAATTCCAATTGTTCACATGATGAATCATTTAGTTTTATAAAAAACTTCATTTATAAATACTCCAAAAAAAATGTATCATTTTTTTAAAGAAAAATTATAGTATACAATAAGAGAGAACCCACCATTAATATGGAGTAAAATAATATAAAATTCATTAAAATAAAGGGTAAATATTTTTCTTAAACTCCCTAAAAATATATGATCAATAAAAATTATGAACGAGAAAATTTAAGAAAGATTCTCCTATTTTGATAATGAAGAACTCGCAAAAAATAATGTGAGGGAAGAATACAAGAAAAACATTTGACAAATAATCACTGCTTCTGAAGAGGTAATTATAATAAAGAATTCTCAACTTGGGATCAAGGATACGAGGATTAAAGAGATTGATCATCTACTAAAAGAAAATAGAGAAATTCATGAATTACAAATTTATACATAAGAAAATATTTTGAAGAAAAATTTAAATTATTATATAATATGGAATACATTATCAATATGAAATGATTGGTTCATAAAATTAAATTAAAGAATCTGAAATCATTAAAATAAACATATTCTCGATAAGTTGAAACTAAAATTGCATCCAAAAAAATTAGAAAGGAGTTATAATTTTCTGAAATACATATTTATGGTGTAAAAACTATTTTGAGATCGTAGTATGATCTGTTTCAATAATCCATTAAAGTAAATATACCATCCATATCAATAAATATTAATTATATTAAATATGGATGCATATGAAAGACTGGTTTGAAATCAAAATCAATGAAGAGGTTGTTGAAGAAAAAATTATGTTAATACCATAAAAATATATAAAGTGGTTGGAATAATTTTTTTGAGGATCTATTCCAAAAATTAAGGCTAAAAAGATAATTTTAATATTAAAAAAATTAAGAAACAAGTTCATAAAAATCTATACAACATAAATATCAATGATAGTTACCTAGTTTTTTTGTTATTATTTTTACTATAATAGACTAAAACAAATATCTATGGGATACTAAAATAATATATCAAAATATGGATGAAAATAATAGTATAAATCAAAGGGTAGTAAGGATAAGAGGTGGAAACACTCACATAGTAAGGGGAAATATTGTTACACTTCAACGAAATATGATTACATAAAATATCTATATGATGTATTCAATTTAAGTATTACTAATTAAGAGTCTGTAATTTATAAATAATTTATGCATGAAGCTAAAATAAAAGATACACTAAGACCCTAGAATCTGATCTTTGAAGAAAATATAACTATGAGAAAGAATCATGACAAAGATACTAAAAAGTTCATTCTTGATAATTCTGTTAATAAGGTCGATATGTTATCCTTAGGTAAAAAGTAGAAGAAAAATAATAATTTTTATAGAAATCCTAAGAAAAAAATGATGGAAGTGACACTAAAAGGGAGAAGTTATTTCTCTTTTGAAAAAATATGGTAAATCACAGGCAGTTTAAAATAGTCCATGAATTTATGAGTTGATAGTGACAAGAAGAAAAAAATAAATAATAGTCTAATGATTGAATGAAAAGAATAATCAAGTGAAAATCATATTTGGAAAGCTGTTAAAAAGGGATGAGAATATTCCTAAACTATTCATATAAATATTGTCAGAATATTTTTCTAAATTAAGGTAATTAGAGTCTCAAGAAAAGTTTCGATCCAAAGAGAAAATGACAGTTTAACATGAATAATAATTTAAATTTCATATGATTTTTTCAAAAGGGGAACCCTAGGTTATCATGTGGTGTTGTGTGGGAGGTGAGGTCTAGTTTTATATAAATCTTAATATTGTAAAACAAGAATTCCATCCCACGAATAAATTGTAAAGAACATGAATGTTTCACCTAGTGATACATGTGCCTTGATGGATCATGATAAGAAGGTAGTCCCACACAAGGATATAATGAAATTACCCATGTGGCCCTAAGAAACCATAGATTTGGAGAATAATTTTGCATGTATGAATATTCCATATATATATTGAGATAAATTGAGAATTATAAATGGTTGAGAAGAAATTATTAATACAGCTGCTCACACTGATGAACAATGAGGTTCTACACTATTCCTTTATTTTTATTTTTTATTTTTATTTTTCTAACCTTAAATTGAATTGATGTAGATTCTGGTTCATAAATTGAAAGATAATGAAATTAAGTAATATATAATAATTACTAAATATATGACGAAGATTCCATAATGGTATGATTTATCAAATGATCACCTAAAGAAGATCTAGAGAAAAGAACAAACATGATGAAGGTAAAGAGTCTATAAAAATTGGACAAGATTAATAATAAATGTACATATACTAGTTGAGATTAAATATATGATATCCTAAAGTATATTTGAAGAAGTAAATTAGTCTTAATGAATTAAAAATTTAGTGATTAAATATTAATAATATATCAAATAATGTAATCATTTATCTTACTAGATTTTTAAGATCACCCATTTATTTTGTAAATGTGGAATGCATATCTTGAGTGAGAGATTCCTAAGAAACATTCAGGATTATTCAATCCATAAAAATATAGAATTTATGGAATGTTCTTGATAAATAGTCATTGAAAATATTTTAATTCATATTCCCTCATCCAGGTTTCTCAAATAATTATTATTTTTATTGGGGGGATTTATTTTAATCAATGACAACATTTTAATTAAACTTTAAGTGATCATGTGTTGTTTAGATTTAAAATCTTTCAGTTTCACTTAAAGCAATTTAATATGTGTGTTAATGATGTTTAGGAAGCTCCAAATTGAAATTTTTTTATTTTTTATTATGAAAAACATGATTTAAAAAAAATCATATTATACTAGTTATATGGGATCAACCTCTGAGAAATAAAATTTAAAATTTTAATATTTTGTATCGTGTTCTATTAATTATGGATAGCATTTTTGTCTAAATAAACCCCCTTTTTTGTCTACTGATCATTTATCAATTATAATTAGAGTGGAATGGTTGGTGTAAAATTGATTAATAATAAAATTATAACATCATCTTATATTATTTTTATTAATATTAATACTGGGTAGAGAGAATAAAATTACTTCACATATTGACTTGTCATTTTCTAGAATTGTTTTTGATAAAAAATAAAAAGGTATTGATTTATGTACCCAAATTTTGTGTATGTTATATTTTCTTAATATATGAGAAAACATGTATAATTTGAATATATTATGAATAAAGATTACCTTTAAGGAATGTGAACTCCCCAATAATCATAGTTGATTCCATAATTCACATGGAAAAGAAGAAGAGTTCCTAAATCTATATGCTTCTAGGTGTTAAATGTTGAATAGTATATATAAATTATATTTTCATAGATTGGATTAATAAAATGATACATTAATATTTATATGATAGAGTAAGTAATATAATTAAATATTCCTATATATCTATTCATGAATAGAAATATTGTTTTGAGTGTTTATGTTTCTTCCATTAGGGTTAATACTGAATCATTCACTTGATGGAGAAGTTGGTAAGAAGATTCTTTCTACTATTATTTTACTTGTGATGAATTATGGTTTTCTTTCCTTGTCCATAAAAAGTGATAATTTTATTGAAGTACAATCTACAATAGTTTAGGAATCTTGAAACTGCTAGTTAATAGAATATCATGAAAGAAGTGTAATTATAAGTGTTAAAAGCTAATTTAATGGGTGATTAAAAATGGATATATATGAAGAATATATCCTAGTGTTCCTATGAATATTAATACTAAAAAGGGTGTTGAAAAAAGTGGATAATGTCTTAGATTAAACTGATGGTGTAAAGATACCATGTTTCTTGGAGATATTCTTAAATGTCTGTTCATATGTGGCCAAAGTTCTTAAGAAGAGTGATGAAGTGTTTAAGATGTTTGATAAATTACTAATGGTGTTTTTAAGTGTCGATGAATGAGTGAGAATAGTCAAATATTTACTGGATTATCATTAGTTTGAAATGGATGATTTCTTTAATTTTTCGTGAACCATGTTTGAGAATTTATAAGAAAAGTGATCCACTTATCCAAATGGTCACATATAAAAAACTCGCATAAGAAAATTCTAGTGATGTAAGAAACATCATGAATCCAAATTAATTAGGTATTTAAATGTTCACGTACATGAATATCAGTGTAAGGGAACCCATCATACAATCGATTTTAAATATGTGAATTTAAAAATCCGCAAACCAAATTTCTCCTACATCCTAGGTAAAAAATTTCAGGTTTCTAGAATTATTATTCTGGGGAGAAAATGAGTTCATAATCATGAGTGAGTTATTATTAATGATATATGTATAATTATAAAATAATATTATTCAGATCATAGAAATATCTAAGGAAGTATGAATGGTGAGTTAATCTATATGCCATAGAATGAAGTGGCTTACCAAAAGCTGCATAAATTCAATCATACCGAAAAATATCAATGAAAACTGAAAGTCATATTTTTTATGAATTGGTTAAATTAAAATTAAAATCATTACATTTCAAATTTTTCTCAAAGAAAATTTGAATTGTTTTTATAGGTATTTACTAAAAATATTAGATGATACTTTGACTCAAAAAATTCTAATATCGAAGAAGTAGATATAGAGTTTTGTGTCTTCAAAAGAAGAAGAAAACAGATCCAAGATTTGATGGAGTTTTAATATGAGTTAGTATTGAAGATATTGTAGTTATTTTATGTGTATTTTTGTAGATGTAGAATAAGAAAGGGTGATAATCATGAATAGGTGAACACCGAATACATTTATTAAGTTGAAAGAAATAAATAGAAGAACCAATAAAACAACCTATTGTAAATCGTGAATATTGAAGAGAAGGAATTATATTGAGGTTTTATTCATATTCACTAAAGAAGAGGAAGACATGATTAAGAGTGTCATATATCAGTTGATCATGCATAGGAAAATTCTTTGAGAAATCCATTCTACGAGATCAGGTTAAGGAAATCCAAAGAACATTGAGGAAACTCATTTGACTGCTTTGAGTGAGGGAATAAGATCAATCCAGATAAGTCCAAGAAGAACATGAGTGATCGTAAGTGATATTTATTCAAGAAAGTATATTCACATTATCTTGTATAATAGGATAAAAATACCACACTTAATTTTTAATTGGTTGGTTCTAGGATGATGAGTTCAATTTCATACCTTTTCCCATTCATTCTATAATAATAAAAAAGTAAGATATTTGTTCATGGGATAAAAACATCCACCCACCAGGGCCATAGTCATCCAAAAGGAGGAAAAACTTATTAAAACATGGTGTTATCTTGTGAAACATTAATATATATTCATACATTCTGATCAATGAATAGGAAAAGAAATAAATATACCCACATACTAAACATGTGAAGAGGTACCATAAGGATGAAGTTTAAATTGATTAAAAGTACTCTAACACTAATTCCCCCCCCCAAATATCAATATTAAATTTATCCCTATGTGATCCTATCAATAATTTATAATGAATTCCACAATATCCTATTTTTTATTTCCCATTGGGGTCATTTTATCACACCCAATATATACCAATGGGCATATTAAACACTTATTGTTTTTCTTTCATGTTTTCTAAGTTGTGACCTCCTCCTGGTTTGATGTCTGGGTTTCTCAAGTATTATTGGAATGTGATGTGGTGAGTGAGATTGGGTTACATGGAAATAGGTGGTAACTATTATTTTTTGGCATGGGATATATATGGGGATCAAGAATTCATTTAATGCCTTATTGTAGACCAACTCAGGTGCTCGGTTCTACGTTTCCCCTAGTTAGTTCATGATAGTAAAAATATAATCAAAAAAGATAATTTCTGTTCATTAATTAGAAATGAGTAGACTTATATTAATTTTATTCTAGTTATAATCATTTTCTATAACCATAGGTATCTTGGGGATGAGAATACCAAGATTAAGAATATAAAATTAAAAGTGTGAACCTTAAAAGATTAACTTATAAATGGAACTATATCATAACTTATAAATTTTTAGGTTTCAATATTGTTTATTCATGATCTATTTGACATTATGTTGTCTAACATAATCACAAAAAAATATTATACCATGATCTAATTCCAACTATAAAAATTTGAGTCTCATACACATATTATTAAATAATTTTTTACATAAAAAATAAAAAAACACCCAATAAATCTAGAGTTTTAGTGTCTTTGGAAGACTATATACATAATAAATAAAATAAAAAATAAACTAAATCATATTTATTTAAATGTATATAATTTTATTATAAATTCAATTGAACTTTTATTATTTTATAGGATATACTGGGTACATACATAAAAGAAAAGTGTGATCTAATGTGCCTTGTAAGGTAATAAACATGATAATGAGTCTAACATATGATTTAAGAGGTGGAACATAATGTCATAAAAGAGGGGGAGCACATATAATCACATGGAATAATAGAATAAATAAGATGATATAATAAGATAATGGAATAATAATGATGCATAAATAATATAAAAAATAACATAATCAACATAAGTTAAGGCTCACTTCCAAGATATCATAACATAATGTCCTTGGCTTATTCTCCCTGCACTATAAATGATATATAAGGAATTATAAACAATACCTAATTATTTAAAGAGATTTATAATTCTAGGGCCCCCAACACATCATAATATGTTCATTTATATTATTTCCACAAAATAAAATCATACATAATACATAATCATAATAAAAAACCCATAAAAAGGAAATGGGTTACATAATTTTATCTCAAAGTATAACCAAATTATATAGCATAAATATTACCAAGAGAATAAGACATTAAATATTTATGGTTTTTTACATTTTATTAAATAATAATAGGTTTTAAATATGTATTTAAAGTGAATAAAAAATCATAATAAATGAGTTTAAAATTAGGTCTAGAAATGAACCTCTTAAGAGATGTTTTAAGAAACAAGTAAAGAATCTTTATTGAAGGCAAGCACATCCGGATTTTTCATAAAAAATGAACCAAACTAGTTTTAAAAGAAATAATTATTGTTTTAAAAATTATATAATACAAAAACATTTAATATAGTGTTACATTAAATGAAATAATAAATATAAAATTTCTTTATAGTCATTTTTTCTATGAAGAAAACATTGAGATGGAAATTCATAAAACCTATATATATCATGGAAATAAAGGAAACATAAAAAATTTATATATATAATGAAAATATGTAAAGAATAATAAATAAGTACATATTATTAATTTAGATATAAAGAGAAATAATGTGAGAGTGATTATAACTCAAATGAAAATAGTGTGGTTCCGGAGTTCCCTTACCTCAAGTCTAGACTTGCTCGGTACATGCATATAACCACCAGAATAATAAAATTAAATTTATAATATAATTTATTTATAATCTCAAACAAGTATATTTCATTTTTTAATGTCTAATTATTATCATATATCATTCATTTATTATACAGTGGTTACTCACATCGGCTGTATAGGGGTGTTTGGTCATCTTCCCCCAAAACTAATTTGGTAGGATGATCCTGTAAAAAGGTGTTTTAAAATAGATTTATGGTATCAATAATAATAATAATAATTTCATAAATATTATATTTATTTAAGAAATAAATTTTATAATCATCCATGTAAGTTTTTAATATATGTTTTACAACGTCATCTATATGGGCAGTTAAAATTGACCATGAAGTGATGAGTGTCATAAAAAGCTTTAAAAATAGATTATATGAATTATATGATGATATAATTAATAATATATTAGAATAATTTTATTAATTATAATAAAGTTTATTTTATGATAAAAAAATAGTATTCGGTATTAGTAAGGTAAAATATTGAAAGGTATAAGAAATAGAAAACTTACATTATAACTTTGATGTGGCCCCAAAGGAATATACCTTAAGCCTTCTTCGATTAGTCCTTTGGAAAACCCAAAACATAATGATACAAATAAGATATTTGGGGACTTATATTTATTTATTTTTGGAAAAAAAATCTTTTAGAAAATGAATTTGAAGGGGTAGATGAAGGTGGTATTATCAGTGTAGTGAGTGGAATTTCATGGAATAAAGTATTGAATATTTTATTTTTCCATTATCTTAAGTGCTCAACTACTCCCTAAAGAGAACCATTTTCTACCTTACCGATCCACTGTAATAGTTTCTGAAAATATAGGAAAAGGTAACTAGCATAGCTGAGTTTTCTCATGCTTACATATATATGATGTCATATTTATAATATTTTAGAGTATTTCACAGTTTTTAGTAAAATTTCACTATTTTTTAGAAAAAAATATATAATTAAAATAATTATGTAATTATAAATTCATGATTCAAAATATTTAATCCATTTTATAAAAATAATTTCTTAATTATGAGAAATGTACTTTTTAACTAAAATCTTTAGTTATTGAAAAATACCAATTTTCATGGAAAGAATAAATTTTTAAACCTTAGAAAAATTACTTATGATTGAATGGATTTTTTTAATTATTAAAAAAATATTTTTCTCTAAAAAATTTAATAAAAAAAAAAAAATAATTTTTTTTTAAATTTGTCATAAAAATAAATTTGAATAAAAATAAAACATATATGGTTTCCAAAAATACAATTATAGTTTTTTTGTATAAATTATTTATTTAATTATCATATGATATAATTTCATTACATTTTTTCATACGATTCCTAAATAGTGCTTTTCTATACCAATATTTTTTTAATATTCAAATGGTCATGTTATAATTCTTAATGATATTCCATCGGTCATATAGATTTTCTACTATTTATAAAAAACTCATATTTCATTTATTCACCATTCACATAAATTGAACTCATGTTTTGTTTTATTATTTTTCAAAAATACTAATTACATTACTAATACTCTGTGTCTTTCTTACATTTTTTTCATAAGTGTGATTTTTTTTAGAGACTGAGATAATCTATATTTTCTTATTCTATTTATTTTATTTTTGTGTGTTTATTATCCATTTATGTTATTGTCATTTTTATTTGGTATATTTGTCCTCTAAATGTAAGGTTCTAAATTTACAAAAAAAATTACTGTTTTTTATCCTATGTTGCATGATTTTTATACTATAACACATTACTAAATACGAGACATGTTTATTCAAAAGTAAACTTTTAATATAAATTTTTGGGTCATTAAAAAACAAGATTAAGGGTTAGTAGGAAGAATAATATTATAATATGGAAAATATATGATAGAGTTCATGGATACTAGTGAATTCATGATGGTAAAAATAAGGTTGGCTCTTATAATATATAATACTACAGTTTGTTCTAAAGAAGTACCACCATCACTCTCTAACACTACTTTATTTTAAAAAGATAAAAATATGTAAAAAATTAAGATTTAGATGAAAATAAAAATTGAGTTCACTCAATAATGGATTATACTAGGAAGATTATTTAAAATTTAGTTTAGAGTACCTCTCATAATTGGAAATTAATATTGGTTAGTTACTAATGTGTAATGGGTTTTAAAAATTCTTCAAAATATTAAGAATGTTTTGAAAATCCAAAATCCAAAGAATTTTCCATTTAAACACTCATTTAGAGACATTTAAAAAAATTGATTATTTTTCCTTATATTTGACTTGAGTTTAAAAATATATAACATATTATATTTAATATCAATGTTTTCCTAAAAATAGAAAATTAAAGATAAAAAACAATACACACAAAAAATTATACTTTATGAAGCCCTTCCCCACACTTATTCATGAAACTAACATCTCTGATTTTCATAATGAAACAAAGTATTAAAGAAAGAGATAACATATCTACGATGATAGATATATCCTTATTTTCTTCCAAAATGTAATTTAATGTAATGCACCTAGGTTTTTCTATGAGATAAAACCTGTAAATGAAAAAAAAATCATTAAAAATAAAATAAAAAAGAAATGATTGGGGAGAAAAAGAATCTTGGGTTATCTATACTATGAGGGGATGTATTTTTACAGTCCTCTATTACATGGTTTTGTGATCATCCCATATTAGTTAGTGGGTAAATCCTATTTAATTTGAAAAAACACATTGTATTTTTGCTAATTTCCTTCAAAAATACCTTCTTTTTATTATTAAGTTAATTTTATGATTTATATTACTTATAATCCCCTATCTAGTAGAAAACCCTTGAGAAAATGTGTAAAGAACATGGTTTAAGTAACTTCTACATGCTCAAATACAAATGGAACTAAAATAAACACCACCATATGTATTTAGTTTGTTCCAAGGTGAAAACTAACTACTTCTTATTAAACATTTTTTCTTCTTAATTTATCATTTTAGTACCATATACTTCACATGCACCTTATATATAGAACGTAAAACCTCTCTTCATACTTTTCCACCTTTCTTAGTTCCATATCCACATAATTATCTAGTTCTTATAAAATTATAGCTAATTATACCATGTGAATACAAGGGAAATCACCTTGTAAAATATTTTTGAGAAACTTTTATATTAAGTTAGTTCCAATACAAGTAATACCCCCTAAAAAGTGTTATATACTAGTGTTTCTTCCGCGGTTACTACGTCTAGAATTTTATTTCATAAATAAACAAGTTTTTAATCATTAATATTTTCCTTAAATATAAACATATCTACTATATTTGGTTCCTTATCAACCATAAGATAGCTTAATAGTGCTTAATCATCTTTTTAAATATATGAAGATCTTGTTATATAATTTTTTATTGATAACTTGACTAATATTTAACAAAATACTCACATATTCTCCCATTTCTCCCTCAATTATTTTAGCTTCTTAATATTCATCACCCTCTTATTCTTAAAGGTCAATTTAATTAGGTAGTGTATGCTATTCAAATTGATTCTACACTTTGTGGATATCCTAAAGGCATTTATGAGTAACTATTTTTATCTCTATAGATCACAATGATCCTATAATTAATATATTTATTGTTTAATTATCTTTTTAATTTCATGATCAAATTCATCCACTTGTTCTTTCATCACATATATCTATTAGAATTCTTTAACATCATTTTATTTTCCCATAATTTGGGGGTAAATAGATAGATCACAATAAAGGGGAGTTAATTGATTAACCGAATTTTTATGTTAATCCAATGAAGTGGGTTATGGGGGAGAGATGAATTCAACATCCATATCTATTTTTTTGGTTTATATATATATATTTGTGTGTGTGTGTTTATATTTATAATCTAAGGAGAAATATATAATTAATAATACACTTAGATAACATCAAGTAATCACTAGTAATATTTAAAAATTTTGATGTGAGGGATATATTAAAGGGTCCCAACATCAAAATAAAAATAACAAAATGTCTATAGGAATATATTATTGTTCTACCCATGTATCGTCTCTCAACAAAGATTAGTTGTAACTCAAAAATTCATAATTTTTTTATATTTTTTGTAGTTTTAGTTTTAAAAATTAAAAAAAAGTGTTAAGGATATTTTGGATTTGGGATTAGATAGAAATAAATAAATAAAAACTCAATAATTCAAGGCTGGGTGGTGGTCAAACCTATTATTCTAATAATTCATTAACACATGGTCCACTTGATATGATTTTTGTCCTAAAATCACTCAATATATTGATTAAAAACCCAATTATCTATCCCAACACTCTGAATATAATGAAATATACCTATATAGAACACAAAAATAAGTTTATAAAGATATAATATGGCCTCCATTTGTAGTTTATAACTCATACAACACTCTCGTATCACACACTTTACTCTAGTATATGTGGGGTGTTATCAATAATGGGAAAACTTAGTTTAAACAAATAATGAAATATGAGGGGTGAGTGAAATGGACAGAGATTGAATACCACCACCACTTTATTCAAAAAATTAGTATAAAGGTATTTCTTAAATATAAAGTGGAAAACCTTCTCACATGACTCCATAACTCACCAACACTTGAATTGAAATTCTTTAAATAATTGTGGAAAAGGAAAATAAAAATCCATGACCAATAAGAAAATCCCTTGACCAATCCTTATAACTTGAGTATACATCTTCTGAGATATTTAAAAGAAACCTCACATCTAAACTTCCAACATCTCTGAAAATAACATAGAAACTATCTATACTTATTGAAAAGTTTAAAAACATGAACTCTGTGAGTTTATTCCACATTAATAATATTCACAACAACTCAAAATTCTTTTTTTACTTACCAGGTTCTTACCATGTGTAAGGGTATATTTATTCCACATAGCTAGATTCTATGAGGTTTTATAGCTTTTAGTATGATCTTATAATGGTTTATTCCATATTCTATTACTCCTTTGGTTACAAACGCCTGAATTCTTAACACATTGTTCATAATCATCATTGATTCCATTTTTCATGAGTATCAATTCACCTCCTTGAAGCACCTCAAAAATACATGATATAAAATGATATATGTGATGCGGTGATGCACATAAAATCTTCATAATTATAAATTATTTATAGAGCATGATCATGGTAGAATGTCTAATAAGATAAATATTTTCAATATTATCTTACCTAGGAAGATCCATACCTTATGGTTATACATATAGCGGTTATCAAAGGAGAGGAAGTTTGGTGCGGAATTCGGGGAATGTTTCAAAAATACTTGAATCTTTAGAGATATAAAAGCGATTATTTCTATTCAAGTGAATAAAATTTTGAATAATGTTAGGAACCTATGATCATTATACTATAACTAAACTACTCACTCAAAATATTTGACTACTTTAATGATTTCTTGATCAAGTGAGCTATGGTTTTGTACTTTTTTCAATTTTTTGAATGACTTCCATGATAGTAAACTATGAAATTATTGGTTAAATTGAGAAAATTCCCCTTACCCCTATTGATTAAGTCAACATTTTAATTTCTAAAATATGATGTTTATATCTATGGATTTATTATAATTTTTTAGGAATTACGGTATTTCTCCATTACTATGCTTTATGAATTTATCTTTCCTCTTGAACTAGATTTCACACTTCGGCTACTCAGGTTCCCTCACTACTATGATTAGGGGTAGTGGGACGATATAAGGTTTATTTGAGATTTATAATCACTAATACAGGTGATATTATAGGTTTTACTAATTGTTTCAACCCTCTAATTAAGCCAAAAACTACATATTAGGATTACAAGGTGTGGTTTCACATTATTTTAGAGAAAAATAGTAGAGAAAAGGAATTGAATCAGGACTCAATAATAAGTGAGGGGTATATAATTTTAATATTATCCATTTAAAACTATGCTTAAATAAAATCCGATTAAATCTGTTTTTCACACATATAACCCATTAGTAAATAGAACAACATACCAAAAACACTCTCTTATTTTAAGACAACATGATTCCACTATTAATAAATTAATTTAGGTTATGTTTTTAGGTTACGAATACATGCCTATAATTATATATAAAAAATGAAAACTAGTAATTATTATACCAAAGTATATCAATATATGTTATTCATATACATCATTTAAACCCCCATGTTAATTTTACAAAAATCTTGGTTACATTTGCATTATTATATATGATAGTTTTAATCTAATGTAGCCATCATAAATCACGATTCAATATAACATGAGTTATAGTGTACATGGAATTAATCTTATTTAGTGGATTTAAATGGTTGAGTTAATCTCATGTCTCCCATTTTGTGATACTTTTTATCCTATGTGAGCTTCATATGGGGACATTTAATCCCACACAACAATGATGGAACTAGTTTATTCTAATTTGATTCACTTATCCCATTTTTTAATATTTCATAATCCTTATTATGGTCATTTATTCATATATAAATACTTTTACTTATTTTTAATCATATTTTGAGAGTTTTTAAATATTTAAGCACACACACCTTAATTTTTTGGGAACAATTCATTTATATCCCACTGGAACATCAATAGAACATTATAAAAATAATTTCAATATAAAAATTATGGTATTTATTATTTAAAATAATCTCAAATAACGAAAAAAATAAAAAACCTAAAATAAATTCATTTCTAAGTAATTCCATTATTCAACCTAAATTACTAAAATTTGATCAATTTATAAATATTAACTAATTAGTGGGTTAAAAAATATTGTATTCTGATGAAAATTTAAAAAACAATGAGGCCTCAAAAAATGGATCCATATAGGTGGAATATTGTGATTCAGGATATGTTATTCCTAGACATATTGTGGTTGAAGTTGAGGGGTCAAATATGTGATATTCTTATATATGGAATGGTTTTCCTTTAGTTTTTAGTTATACATGATATTTTAGGATGGAGATGCCTTTATAGGGTTGAATATTTTTTTTCCATGTGCTCTATTGACCTTGGGAATGGTTAGGGTTACTTGATGGGAAATGTACATGGTTTTTTAATCCAAGGTTATTGGTGTTGGTAGAAGAAGGTTTAGTTTTTTGGGTGATAATGTTATCACTTATAGATTTGATACATTTTATAAATGATATATATTAATTCATTTAAACTTTGAACTATTTATATATAATCATACTTTAATTAATTGAGATAGAAGTGTTTTATGTGGTTTTTACTAAGGATATTAGTCTCACTTACTATACATATTCACCCCAGGTGAATACATATAACATAACTAATTTTTTGAGTTTTGGTGAGAAAAATTTCTAGCTAGGATTATTCCGATTAAGACACCTTGTATATTTTTCTGTAGGATTATGAGAACAATTCATTATGATTTTCTAATTTTTCTTTTATGTTCATATTCATATGTTCTATTTATATATAAAATTTTTTAGTCTTTCTTTAGTGTCATGTTAAATTTTATGAAATACATGGGAGATTGTGTGCTAGTGTTATGATTTTCTAGTTATGTTTATATTATTTTTTTATAAGTTTTTAGATTATCTATTCATGTTAATCAATTAAATATACCTTTAAAAAATAAATTTCTTCCCCAGGGATGTTCTTAAAGCCTCGTGGATAGTCTCCAACCTTTAGAGATTAGGGATCACACTTAAGTCCATGTGAAATTTTTCCATGATGGTCCATTTTTACTAAGGTTGGATGTTATATAATCTATTTAACTTCAATGATTATATCTATCAAATATTTCAGGCAAAATACAAGTAAATATAAGAGAGATTAATTTATTGCTATTTAAAACTATCTTAAGGATATATAGTTAGACAGAGGATATATTCATAATATATTAAGAAGATAAAAATATATTTACGAATGGATACATGTATACTAGTCTTAGTATATATCAATTTGACCTATTATAATAGTTAGGATAATGATAATTAAATAATAAAAATAATCCCAAAGAATCATGTAGTTTCCAATTATATTAAATTCATGTATATCAAAAATTCTAATACACTAAAAGGAACAATATATATATATTATTAATATCATCTCTTTTGGAGTTTTTCATAGGGAAGGTGACTAAAGTAATACCTCATTAAAAGTATGAATATCATGTGAGGGATAAAAAGTTGAGAAATGTAAGAAATTAACACTAGTATATGTGGGCGTCTGTTGGATTTGGTTCTCCATAACAAACATTATCATGTCCTTCTAACTATCAAACCATATACTCTATTTATACATGTTATATTATTACTACATATTGACCTTACTTATACATGATTTATTTTATAATGTTGTTATATTATTCACTTCATTAATAAGGTATAAAAGTTTCTATTATAATGTTATTTTATAGATTTTATGTTAATATTCTTAAAACTATGTCTTATGGTCTAGATAAATTAATCTAACTAGATATAAACAACATATAACTATGATGTTTTACGGGATCATAAGCATTGATAACTATTCTCACAAATTTAATATTTGGTGATCTCTAACAATAGAAGTTGTAAGGGGAAACCATCTAATAATAAATTCATATAATTAATGTATCAATGTATTTTTCTATCTAAAAGTTTTTATATCCATCCTTAGACTTGAGATTATAACCAAGGTGAATCATAATTCACTAATATAATTGCATGATATAAAATGTGATGTATTTACACATGGTAAGGTAGATTAAATTGGGTGTGTTATGGTGGGTATGACATTAATTTAATTTTTAATATATAATTTATCCCTTCTGAGTTAATGAAGATGATATCTGAGGCTCATTTATTAAGATGTATGTATTTAACTAAAATCCATGGCCAGGGTATTTTATAGATAAGTTTATTTTGGTAATTAAAATAATTATAAATCAATTATAAATTATGGTTTAACAATTATGAATACTTATTTATAATATATCATTTGGCAAAGATATTAGGTGACATTGTATCGTTCAATGAAAGGTTGTCATATTTTGTTAGTAAAACTCGTCTGTTTCTCTATGGGGACCATCATGTGTTTCTAGATACTACTTTTAGTATATGGTTAGGGACTATTATCCCTATGAAAGGATCCTAGAGGGTGTCATGCTAAGTGCCTCCAAGCCTTCTATAAAATCATTTAATTCTAATTTTAATAATAAATTCTATTGATCCAAATTGGTATGTGTTGTATTTCTAATCACTGGTTGTCAATTAATATGGAGCGTTCTTCGATGATTGGACTAAATATGGTGGGAATAAGAATTAAATTAAATAATATATTGTAATTTTGAATAAAAATATAAATATGTTTTTGAATAATAGTTCCTAATTATAGAGACAAATTATATTAATTTAATAATGATTAGAAGGCACATTTGGATTTTTTTCTGAAGTTTCTCTACATCTTAAAAGATAGTGAGTAAAGTTTCTTCTCATTATTTATATGTGTTTTGAAGATTTGAGTTTCATATAAGATAATAATGGTAAATTTTATATCTCTTTGATGAAGACTTTCAAGAAGATCAATTTGTGTTTATTAAAAGAAAGAAATTATTTTAATTAATTTAAACGAGAATACGAGAATATTAGGAAGTTTAAGACTAGTGTTTTTATTTTGAGTGTTTAGAATTACTTTTTTATATTTTACATATGAAACCTAAAATTTAAAGGAAAGAATTATGGTTAACTCAAAACTATCATATTCACCCAAGAGTTCGGGGAATTAAAAGGAAAATAAATTGAGATTTGATGTGTAATACATCCATTTTTATAATTGGAGGTGTCATAGAGGATTCATACCCCCAATATTGGGTTTTAAGGATCAAGGAATTGGGAAGCTATTTATATGGTGGTATGGTAGACCCATCAGGCTATTTCATACCTTGATGAATTTCATCAACCAACTATAGAGCACTAGTTTTAATAAGAAATTTCTCTTCCCACTGAATGTTTCAGGTTTGAATCATGTAAATATTTCATATTTCATCATTAAAAAATCATGCAATATAAGGATTAAATAACCCTATATATTCGATCATCTTCCTTAGACAACACTGACCACATGTCACTCTATTTTTCTCCAAGAATATATCCACCATTGAAGAAGGGTTGTATGATTGAAGAGGATAAGGTTCATGAATAGGGTATAGTTTTCGATCAAATTAATATTGGTCCACATTTATAGGATCCATGTAACTGGATTCATGAACAGTTATCCATGTAAGGGTAGTTGTAAAATTAAAATGGATCTTGATGTTGGAATAGAGATGTGTGAGTAAAACACATACATTTAATTCATGTATGATTGATTTTTAAATAAAAAAACACCATGTAAGTTTATCATTAACATAAACCTGCATGATATTGTTTATAATGACTCTAGTAGGTGATGGTTTATGACGAAGAAGAAGCTTCTATTAATGATGGGAGTTTTAAAGAGAGAGGACCATGAAAGTTAATCTACTCATTCCCATACACATGTAAATATTTTGAAGAAAAAAATTGTTTCTATGTACATTTAATCAATCTAATCATTAAAGAACTTTTAAAATAGTGATATGTATCTTAAAGGATGAAGCATTAGGTATTTTGAAAATATGATAACTATGGAGATTAAAAAATAATTTGATCATGCGATATTGTAAATATAAATAATGATAAATAATGTAGAATAAAGTAATTAATTTTGTCACATGTTCTACGAGACACACACACACATACAGATATATATATATATATATATATATATTGCATGTTTGGTAATTTTGAGATATAGGTGACCCAATATTTTTTTCCACTCTATATGTCATTAGGTGTTGAAGATAGTGGAGAGAAGAACTAATAGAACATATTATCTAAAAATTATGTTGGTTGAAGAAAAGAGAGAAGGGAACGAGTGAAGTTGTATTACATTGAAGTAAAATAAGAATAGGAAATAATAAGAAATAGTATCATACTAGATAATTTTCACAATAAATAATATATTTTTATTTGTTTAAGAGAACAAGTTTTCATAGTATCCTCTTAATTTTTAAACTGTAAGGAATGAGAACCATTTCATGCATGTTATTTTTTATATAAGACAAGAAGAAGAATAATATCATACATCACATCGACAACTTGATAAGCCTAAATTAGAGATAACCTCTATTGTTGTTATTTATACATGATAGTTTATTACTGGAAATAAGTATAATAACCTAATAGGATTTTGTTAAAGTGAGGTATGTACTATACAATCTCAAAAGACATGTAACATGAGTATTGGATAATTTTAATGACTAATGGCTCATAGGTTGACCATAGTGGGTCCATTGAACATGTTTATGTTTCATAAAAATATAAAGGTGAGAAGAGATAATGAGATAACCATTCAACTTAATAATTGCAGAGGTAAAAGGAAATAGATAAAAAGGTTTTAAAGAAGAGAAAAATTCACCAACACTAATTCACCCATGATAAGTGTTGAATATATTCCAAACTAGTCATCACAATTTTTATCAAATCATGGTTCACCTATTATTGGATGTTATTTATATTAAATTTCTCTATTTTTGGGATTTTATTTCTCTTTCGAAATTGATAATGAATTGAACTTTTGGATAAGATGCAATTAATTTTTTTCCTAATTCTATTTTTCCAAGATTATAATGATTAGGAAAAAGAAATATAATAAGAGTAAAAATAATGTTTCTCCTTTTATAAAAGAGGGATGTTTTATAATTTCTTCATTCTATAATAGCATATAATGTAGATCTTATAGAGAATAATATGTATCTCAATAAAACACTTGAGTGATGGAAGTCATTTCCCATTTATAATAATAAAAACATATAGGTGATCATGAAGTTTCTAAAAAATATTTCATAAATTGTACTCTATAATAACCAATCACTTGTGTGAGTGATAACATGTCAACAAATTTATGAGTTAATGAATTGAAGTACATGTTGTATAATTTTAAAAAATAATTGTTTTTTCTTATTTTTGGTATCTTTGAAGTCATTTTGGGAGAAATCACCTATCATAAATATGGGTATAAAAATATGTATAAATACATTAAATATTAGTTTCAAAATTGTATAAAGCTCTCTAAACAAGGTATATTCATAAAATATGTGAACATTTAGATTGAAAAAATATGATCCCTGTTTGAGAATGAATGTATCAAAGAAGTTCTAGAAATGGATGAGATAAAAAATTCACCTGAAGAAAAGATCCATGCAATGGAGGTAAATTAAAAAAAACTTATGGTATGGATGTACAACTAGAGATTAAATCAAAAAGGACCATGTACCTTGATACATTGTCACAATAGAAGGATAAACATTATGGTAAAGACGGTAAAATAATTAATGTGTATAGTGAAAAAACAATAAATATGAGTTAGTATGTGAATAATATTCTCAATATGAAGAATCTTTACATTGAGATTAAATTGTCAAATCTGGAAACAACTAGGGATATGTCTCCAGAAGATGTTACTGGAAAAAAGGTTTCTTACACACATGATTCCAGGGTAAATTATTATGATAAAATAACTACAAATAATGGGAAAAAATTATACCATCCAATGATTATTAATTAGAAGCCTCAAATAAAAAGGTACCACTAATATTTAATTCTAATGTTCTCATTAAATATATTTTAAAAGAATTTGAATGTTTAAACAAAAAATCTGTACAAAAATATATGAATAAAAATAATGATAATATTACAATTATGTAATTGGTGGATAGAAGGTTTATGAATGATGGTTCTTAAAATGAATCATAACCAATAGAGTATAATTCTATAAAACTACTTGCTAAGAAATCTAAAAATTCAACATAAACTATAGTATATAAAAAGAGATCAATATTTATTGTCCATTTTTAGTATTGTATAAAATTCGGGCACAATTAATTTGTTTTTTAAATAATATATCAAATGTTAAAGTTCAAAAGAATCTCATTTCAAGAGTTATTAATCCTAATAAGGAAAAATAATAAAATATGTAAGGGAAATACAAATATACTTCAAATGGATTTAAAAAGTGTAGAAAACATCGTGGTATTTACAATATAAGTTGGAATAGGGATGGTTAATTAGTAACTAAACATGTATCAAAATAAAATTTTAAAATAATAAAAAAAACTAAAGAAATAATGTAATACTACATTAAGAAGTACCTTATTTGAGGTTATGAATAAGAATGATCCCATGAAGTTTCAAAAGAATATTGATGAGAAATATTTATAAATCAAGATGAAGGAAAATAAAATTAATAATAATTAAGAATTCCATGAGGACTGATATATCAAAAGGGATATATGTTGTTAAATTCATGCACAATAAGGCATGTGGAAGTTACAAAAATACTACTGGGGTAACCAAAAATGTTTAGTGATTGGGATAATTGATATGATAAAGGAAAAGAAAATAGAGGAATCTTATGTGATGGTATTTTAAAAATAAAAAAAAGATATTACAAATGAAGATTCCAAATTTTACAAGAGTTTTTAAATAAATGAAAACCCAGGAGGCTTATAAAAACTTTGTGGGAGGTGTTAAAAGGCTTTCTACACTACTGAATATTGTTGAACAATACTTCTAGTATTATAATAATCCTTAAGGAGGATGAATCATAAAGGATTACGAAAAGAAAAGATACCTATACAAATAAGTTAAAGTTGAGAAGAATTACATACTTCTCGAATCTAAATCTGATCAAGAAACCGACTATGAAATCTTATAGAATATAACAACATAGTTTAACAAAATCCAATCAACTTTGTTTTTTTACATTGATGATAAATAAATTCCATATTATTTTCTTACCTTTATGTATATTATTTTTGTTTAAAACTTAGTTAATTGAAGGTTAAGTATGGTCTCATGGGGTAGAACCTGAGAAGAAGTGAAATTTTTCATAATTGGGAAACTATCAGAGCATGGAACCATATTATATTCATCTCTCAATTGTTTTTATAAAGAAAGTTAGATGAAAGTATTATATAAAATGAATTTGATGTATGTTTTCATATATGTACTACTACTTTATCTAATCCATTTTGGTGCATTATCTCTTGAATGTTATTTTAATCTGCCTATGGTAGAGATCAACAAAAATAAAGATTGTTTAGAATGTATCCTTGATGTCGACACATGTTAATAAAATAATAAACAAGATTTCATAATTATTATTTCAGAAAAAATAACTATTTTAGAAGATTATTTATCATATTTCATTTAAAATGTCTAGTTTTTTATTCTCTCATCCTTGGTAAAAAATAGATTCTAATACTAAGGGGAGAAATTATTTTTAATTAATGATATAAATAATCATGTTGAATAAGGTTCAAAAATAATATGTTGAATTTCAAATATATATTTAATGTTTTTGACCCATGGGTTGATATAATTTTAGTAATTTGGGTTCATATTTTTTTATGAAAAACATGCATCAAAATTTTTATTTCAATTGGTATAATCAATTTTCTCAACATGAAATTTTTTTTATAGTATTTGAAAGAGGTATTAAGTTTATATTTTAATTTGGTATCATATAGTTTTATTTCTAGATAGATTTATTATCTAAATCAAACCATATTATTTTTTAAACTAAACATGGCCCACATATACTTAGAGTGGGATAATTGATGGTATATTTATTTTTTTAATAATTTATGCCACTCTTTTAAGTATTCTATATTTTTTTCAACAAAATAGGGAGAAATTAAAATGAAATAGTTGATGGGAAAGGTAAATAGTTATCTCAAATGATATATTAGGGAGATAATTAATGGTTTATATATTTAAATATAATTTTATGTGATAATTAATAAAAAAATAAAAATGGGTATATTTTTTATCCCACTTTATTTGTATTATATTTTTTTCAGTGGTCTTCAATGATTATGGAACCATCATTTATGATTGATTTTAATAATAAAATAGAATAATTTTAGTGATGAATATAATATAGAAAGAAAAATCATGAAAGTATTATGAAGAATAGTTCCCATGTATTGTGTCTCCCTATAATAAGTGAATAATGATTCAAAGAAACATCTTGAAAGTTGGTGTTTAATGTTTTCTCACATGTTGAAAGTTTTTGTTTAAAGTTTCATGTTATTACTTATATGAAATAAGAAGAAATAATTTCTTTGGAATTATTGAGGTATCCATTTATTATTGAAGTAAAATAGGTTATGAATATATTTTTTATAGAGAAATAATAATGATAAATAATATATCTTTATGAAGAATAATTTTGATAAAATCCCTTTATGATTATTTGAAGAATGAAATTATTTAAATGAAGTTAAAATATAAGAAGAAAATGGTGGAATAAGGGAGGTACATATTTGGTTTTTGAGTATTTGGATTTAACATTTGATATTTTATAATGTAAATTCTAAATATTAATGGAAAAAAATATGGATAAATCAAAGACATAAAATCCACCGAAGCAGTCAAGGAATAACAAGGATACTCGATTGAGCTTAAAGTTGGTAGATATCCTCGAGTGGCCTTGGGGTTTTTATAGGGTAGTTTTAGCCCTTACTTGAAGAAATACCAGATAATTGAATCATGAATCTACAATTTGGGATTTCTTGTCAAAACATTCTATCTAGTTTAGTCCTAAAGGGATTTTTTTGACCTATTATAGAGTTCCAATTTTAACATGAAAGCTATCTTCCAACTAAAAATTTGATTTGGGACTCATGTAAATAGTAAATTATACATCCTTAAAAGTCCACATGTTATTAGGTTTAAATTAAAATGGGTATTTGGTTTAAATCCTTATTTAATATCGGTTACATGTTAAACCAGCTTTGGACAAGCTATTTACCACCATTGATTATTATAGAGATATCAAGTTGAGATGATGCAATTCATGTTGTAGTTCATGAGGATCACATGAAGAACTTGTAAGATAGTAAGAATCATATAATATATTAAAATTAAAATAATATGATGTTTATAATGTTTGATTTATTCATTATTTTATTATGTAAAGTAGATCATAAGGATAAAGAATGTGATTTTCATTAACCACTTAAGGTTCCCGATTTATATAACATTCGATGATATATACATGATTGAATTAAAGATAATCCATATAAGGGGATTCCAAAACATAGATATATGTAACAGTGATCTATTTATGAATATGTATCTCAATATAATTGTGGTTATGTTTGTGTAAACCATATACGTGTAATTCACATATGAGTAAGCTCTAAATCAGATGATGCCAAGTAAGTTGATCATTAATATAGAAACATAGTGATTCTTGTAGTTGATTGATTATAAATAAGGTGAATGTGCCAAAAATTATGGGTGGCTATAATGAAAAAGATGAGGATAGTTTATATAAATGTTTTCATACCATTGAATTGTTTTAAAGATGAGTAGTTTTTATTAAGGTGTGAGATACATTAAATTTTATTGTGATAAATGTAATATCACAAGAAGAAGATAATTTAGTTACCATATTTTGGAGTATTTCATAGATATATGGAAATAGTGTAAAAAAGTTATGTTGCCAAAAAAAAGTATTATGTGGTAGTGGAAGTCATCCCATTGGAAGTTTATTTAATGGAAGATATATAGGATTTCATTTATGTGATTCCTTTAAAAGGTTAATAGTCACCAAAATGTGTATGTTGAGGTGGTGAAAATCTTTGACCAGGTCGAGGGTTTCACCATGTAACTTAGAGAAGGTAGAATTTATCCTATATGGATCAGTAGTTTATATTTACTAGAATAAATGAATGGAAACTCGTATAAATATGGTTGGATCACTTTTGATTAAAAAAATGGACAAAAGGAGATTTGTGATAGAATTCATCATTATATTCTTCCCCACATGATACTTTATATGATAGATAAGTGTTATTCCCTCATGGATTATGGTAGAGGACTAAACTATATAATCCCTCTCTATTTTTATTTTTTTTCATGTTTTCCTATAATTATTTTTTAATAGTATTGAATGAATTCTTCAAGTGGTTTTATATTTTGGTGTGGTGACTTCTCTGTGTTCTTCTTCCATGTTTTGAGTGTTATATGTCGGGTTTATTTCAGAACTTTTTGACATATGAATGTGTTTTTCCAGTCATGTATCTTTTAGTGGTCTAATAAAAATCTAGATCTAGACCCAAAACATGGTATCATATCTCAATGCTAGAGGGTTTCTAGGGGATCCAGACTTAATAGTGGTGTTCCAAAGAATAGTATAATAATATCCATCCCTTTTCCTTTCTTGATAATATCTATTAGAAGTTCGTGAACTCTTATTTTACATTTACTATAAATAGTGGAAGTTCACAATTTAAAGTGGTATGTAATTATAAGAGAAAAAGGTTAGTCATGAAATGTTTTAAGGAATTGATTTTGTGTTTTATAAATATCGAAAGTGGGTTTTATTTTTAATAAGGACATTGATATTTCAGTTACTAGAGCTAAGAAGAAAGTAATGAAAAAGTAATAATGTTAAAGTATGGATAAGAAAAAAGAGATTACCTATGAAAAATTAAGGGGATTTGTTTGAGAAGATTTTGTTAGAGACTCCAAATAAAAATTAATTTTCAAATAAAATGAATCATAATTCTGTGAAAAATAATAGGAGTATAAGGATTTGCATAGGGTTACTCAAGGTTTTTTGCATGGTCGATGTGAACATTTTTGAAAAATTATTCAAATATATCCCCTCATAACTCATTATTAAAAAACATCAAGAGAATGATTGGTCTTAAATAATGGTTGACTTGAACCACCTCAATGTATTTAGATTACTCACTTATGTTCACTATGATTCAAAGGAATAAGACAATATTGAAGCTAAATATCTAGCGTGTCACTTTTTTGTGAATGTTGATAAATAATTTGAATTTGTAATCTTTGATAACGACTCTAGGAAATTCATTAGAAGAAAAAAAAATTAATCTTCAATGATAAGATATTGTCGAAAAACCATAACCTGAAGGGAAATGTTGATAAAAGTAATGTATCATAATAATATTAGGTTAACCTTGATGTATTCCAAAAATACACACATATTTTAAAAAAATAGGGAATCATAACAATAAAGGAAACATTAGAATATCTCGTGGAGTTACTTGAAGAATCAGTTCATGTTTCAAAGGTGTTTCCTCATTCTAATGTACAAGAGAGCTCAAGGACTGTAGAAGCTTGATCCCAAAAAGTACACTCTCTGGAAGCTATAACACTGGATGGAGCATAGCCACAGGGAAAACTGTAAATATATACTAGTGAAAGGTGACATGTGAAACCTTATGGGGGTACACTGTAAAATTTACTTCTATCATATTATATAGATCCTAAATTCCTACAGGAGTTTAGGAGTTTTAAGGATTCAAAATAGTGGGAGTTATCCATGAGGGATGAACATGATTCCCTCCATGTGTTCATAAAATGGGAGATGATGGAGAAACCTAAAATAAATAAGATTTTTTGGAAAAGTTGAGTTTATTTAATAAAATAGGATGAATATAATCGGTGGAAATACAAGGTTAGATTAGTTATGATGGGATTATAAAATAATAAAAAATTATATTTCGATAAAATATTTTCACTAGTAGTTAAGCATATAACTATCTAAACCGCATTGAATATGGTTGTATTGGAAGATATTTATTAAGATCATATGTATGTGAAGATAAAATTCCTTCAAGGGGATTTATATGAAACTATATGCATGGAGTAAAAGGATGGTTTATAAAATCAATAAAACCAGGGAATTTTTTGTAAGCTCAAACATTACCTTTACGGTTTGATATAAGCACCATGGTGTTGAAATCATAAATTAAATATTTTCAAGAAGATATGAAAATTCTTCCAGATAAATGTTTATCATTTTTTTGAAAAAAGGTGTTTGATTATAGTAATTCCATGATACTTTGTTTTAATTTAGATAAACATAATGATATTCTTTCTAGTAAATAATGGATCAACAAGATAAAGGATGAATTGTCTAGAACCTTCAAGATAAATAATCAAAATCTATAAAAGATACTTTTGGGGATAAATATGGTATGATACCAAAGTTTCGGTACACTGTAATTAACCCATAATGACTACATTTTAATGGTGGTGGAACACTTTGGTATATTAGGATAAATTTATATAACCACACCCCCTGATAGAAGTTTCATGAAAAAGTATAAACCACCTCATAGGGTAGTTGAAGTAGCATATATGGAAAAGGTTTCAAATGCAGCATCAATAGAAATTTTAATGTATATAATGGTTTTTACTCATCTAAACATGGCAAGTGAAGTATGATTTTTCAGAAGTTTTATGTTAAACCCTGTAAAGGGGAACTGGTTTGTTGTAAATTTTATTATCTAATACATGAAGGGTTTTGAGAACATAACACCTTAATTTTGAAAAACTATTCTCTAGAAGGTTTTATAGACTTTAAATTTATTGTAGATTCTGATTCATTAGAGATAACTATAATTTATGCGTTTACCTTTACTATAATTATTTTTTGTTACATATATAAGCTACAGTCAATGGTTACACATTCAATAATGGAATTAGTGTATGTCACCATGAAAAAAACATAGTAGGAGATAGTATAAAAAAGTGGGTTGCTGAAGGATCTTCTAAAATCATTAAAAATTGGTACATTGTTTTATGACTCATAGTGCATGATTCACTAGGTTTTAAATCAAATGTTACATTCTTTGATGAATAAAAATAAGATGAAGTATCAATTTATCTAGATACTATTGAAGAAAGGGTGGTTATAATTATGAAAGACCTAGGGGATGTGGAATCCATCCAAAATTTTGACAAAGGTTTTGAATGATAATGTTTTAAGTTGGTGTTGAGACTATGTGAGGTTTGGTTGATGGAAAGGATGGAATAGTGGGGAATTATAAAACTACATTATAATAATTCAGAGGAAGTATATTTAAGAGATAGACGATTACTTTGTCTATAAATGAAATTAATATCAAGTGAGATATTATTGAGGTGTGATATTTAGTTCATCCGAATGAGGGGAATATAAGATTACTGCAACGATAAAATATTGTGACCTTATGGAAATGGGGTGGTAGTGACATAAGGTTAGGTCACTAGAAGTTGAAATACAATGTAGTGGAAGTCATTTCATTAGAATATCATTCATCAGAATATATATAGGGTTCCATCTATGAAATATCTTCATAAGGGGAAAATTAACCTATTTAATAATTTAAAGTGGTGGAATTATTTGACTAAAAAGTGGATTTTCTATATATCGTAAAGGAGGTTCACTTTATACCATGTAGATAAAATAGTGTTGGAGAGTGGAAGCACCAGAATGACACTCCTATAATAATGGTGGGTCAATTTTTATTGAATAGAAAATTACATAATGATTTTTGAGTGAAATTTTCAATGTAATTTTTTCCTCTTGATAATTTGAATAAAGTAAGAGAAAAATTATCTGTTAGATTAGGGCATATTTCTGGATCACATAATCAATTTTTGGTGTTCTTTTCCCTTTAATTTTTATTCTAATCATTTTTTATATTATTTCTTTCATTGTTCTAGTGGTATTATGTTTCAGTGTTTTGATTAGGTGTTCGTATCTTCTAGGTTCCATGAATTGTACTTGGGGTTTATTCTATAGATTTTGGCTTCCACACCTGGGGATTTTATGATTTATTTTTAGTGGGTTAACTAGAATTTTTTCATGAAACAAATTGTTTATATGATATTTTAATGAATATATTTCTTTAAAAACCTATAAAATAGTGAGAAGTGTAAAAAATGTTGTTGTTTTGGGGATTTTTAAAAGACTATAATTGTGGATATTCAAAATAATGTGTTCACATGGTAATGTGAATAAAAATTGATTAATAAGGGATAATTAATTAACTGATATGGTTTTATGTTATTCCATACATACTTACATACACACACACACACACACAAAGATATATATATATATATATATATATCATGTAGGTCAAATAATTTTGAGATATATGTGATGTGATATTAGTTTCTAATTTGTATATACTTGGGAATCAATGATAATGGAGAGAAGGACTGATACAACATATAAAGTGATCAATATATGTGACAATTAAAAGATAGAATAGATCCAATAGAGTTCTATATCATTTAAGCAGAATAATAAGAGGGAATAATAATAAAATTTGGGTGAAATACATTTCATAAAGCATAGAAGAGTCTTTAATTTTTGAAAGAGAAGAACATTTCACAATATCCTCATTCTATTGTTATTTTGGATAAGGATAAGTGTTTCTTTCAATCTAACTTGAATGTAAGAGATGAATAAGAAGATAAATCCACTCATCGACAACGTCATATAGTAAAAATTGGTGACAGAATATTTTCTAAGTACCCATACTTCATTATACACTATTAGAAAGAGATATAAACACCTAGTGAGATGTTTTTATTATGAAACATTCATTATACACTTTTAGGATACATAAAACAGAATTGTTAGATAATTGATTGTTTTTTGGGATTTCACCAATTATTAGCCTTTTTTTGAATGGTAAACCATGTAAATATTTTTTCCTCTTCTATATGTGAGTGTTTGTGTTTGTGTGTGTGTCAGGATGCATTGTATAAAATGATAAAGGTGTGAAGAAAGAATAATTGAACCCTTCACCTTATAAATTAATAGGTAAAAGTAATGGGATAAATTTTTTTTAAATTAGATAAAAATCATCAACATTGATTCAATATGATATCAATGTCAAACATATATCAAAATATTCCTCATAAATTATTTCTATATTTTTGGAATGATTTTTATTCAAGATATATTAACAATAAATTTTATCATAAATTATTCAAATAAAGAATAATTTATTTTAATTTTATCTCTTATTAACTTCTAATAATTAATGTCCCTTAATGATAAGGGTGGTTGATGAGTCATTGGGTTGAAGAGACTTCATGAATCAAACTGGTGAAGGGGGAGTTGTGATTTGATCTCAATTGTGAAATGGAAAATATAGAATTTATATTTATACTAGTACACAGAGAGCTATCAAAAACATCATTCAATCATATAATGTGGTGTTTAAAAATATCCACATTGGAAGCATACTATGAATTTTCTATTAAGGAAATTCATCATTAGTTTTTTAGTTTTTTTGTTGTATTTGATTAAAATATGGTAATAAATGTGTAGAATTTAAATTTGAGTTAAATTGGATGAAAATTAATGAACATTGCGGAAAAAAACTATAGTGTGGAGGAAATCTTGTCACACTATAATGAGTTGAAAATAATTGAATTTTTATTATTAGATAATAATCACATCATGATCCCATCATTTTTGTACAATTATATGTACTTTGAGGGATCAAGGGTTCTATTTTTAATGAGGATTAAACCATGATGGAATCCCTATATTTTTTTGGTGTACTATTTTTAAAATAGTCGAAGCTAGTCTTGTAGAAAACCAGAGAACCACACTGTAATGTAGTTGACAATGAAACATGAAATGTTATAAAAATTTAATGATTAATTATATTTGGGGACTTAAATTGGTCCCTCCATAATTCCCATTGACATGACTAGACTATAGAGTTGTTTTTTAGGTCTATTAAAGATTTTAAAAGAGAAATAATCTATATATTTTAGATATAAAGATCATACTACAAAAAATAGTGTCATGATTTAAAGCATATGAGGTCTATAAATATGGGTATCTTTACCCAAATAAAATAAATAAAAAAACTTTGTGATAGTCATTAAAATATTTCATAGCTAATTCCAATGATATTTTCACTAGGACAAATAATAACAAGGTTAGACGCTTGATCCAAATCCCGAAGGCAATTGAGGAGGCTATATATTATTCACTGATTTATGGAAAATAAAATATATATTTCTTACACATAGAGTTTATAAATGACTAAAAATTAACTTTTTTATTAAGAAACACTTTTTAGGAAAAATTAAGAAACCAATAAACATGACTTCAACGACTTAAGACCTCAAACCATGCTCCAATGGTCCAAATTTCCAAAAATAATATCAAAAAACATAGAACGGCCCATCCCTATCATAAATAACATTAATTCCAGTTTCCACCATTCCAATGTGCGTGGAAAGCTGTCATGTACAAAGACGGATCGGTATCGATGGCTAAGCCTACCCTCTCAATCATCCAAAACCAAAACACATAATTCTGGTTGAAACATTCAACTCTAAACCTCATATAAAGCAGTATCTGAGGATAATCTGGAATCAAGAACATTGGAATAGCAAGAAGATGGAAAACAACAATCACAAAGTACAGAACCACCCAGATAGAACCACTCAATCATTTCAACATAATAAACACAACAATCACAACAAGGAGAAGACACCCCCCAATAAATGCACGAATTCCACCACAATTTCACTGCAATAAACATCAAATGAAAAATATATCGAAGGAAGACCATCTAGGAGAGACACACAACACTAGAATCCAGAAACTGGAGACCCTCCCCCCTCCATGCAATAGTGTGGCCAGCACCGAGCCATGCCCGAAATGAATCTAGCCCAACCGGAGCCACACCCAAATGGATCCATGGAAATTATGAAAACCATCACACATAATGGAGTTTCCATGTTTTCTATAAGTAGATTCAATATTTTGGAATGATTGTATGGTTCCATATATTCTACCACTTTGATGGCATATTCCAAATATCACAAAGAATAGTTTAAATATTATTAGACATAGTAAAAAATATTTATTCGTAAAAGGAATATTAAATCCAATGGGATTGAATTAAATGTGTTATACTAATTCTTTGGAGAAATATTTTACATGAGTGATGAGTATAAAAATAGGGAATGAAATTTATAAAAAAAACTCCATGATATCCATAAGGGTGAAAATAATGATGAGGATTCATGATTATAGAAATGTTGGAAAAAATTATGATATTCAAATGGAAGAAAATGAATTGTTGGGTGGATTATTCATTTGTATGAATAGAATTTTTACCTTTATTTTACATTATGAAGAGATTATTGAAGATTTCACCATGGTAAAGAGGTTAATAAGGATTCTATTTCATATGTTCAATGCATATAATTATACCCTTTTGGACCAGTACTATGATGATTGGACCATTGATAAGCTCTTTAATTTATTATAGCATATGAGATGAGGAAAGGATCAACCGTAAATATAAAAGGAAATTCATAGAAGGATGCTACATACAAATATTAAAAAAGATCAAAACACATTTAACCTAAATTATATCATGAGGATAAAACCAAAGTTGATGATTATTTCATGAAATTAAATATATTTTTTTCATTATTTTCTAAATTAATGAAGTAATTAAAAGCTAAATATAAGGGTATACATCATTTTATGGGTTTTAGTTATCAAATTATTAGACAATTTTCAACTAGTCACTCTTAGAAGGAAGAAAAATATGGAGATGATAATCAACCCAAAATATAATCTAGAATAAATAATGTTGTGAGTGTTTTTAATGGATTAAATTACTTTAAATAGATTTTAATGGCCAAAAAATCATGGAAAATGAATTTTCCCTCAAAACATGGTGTTATATATTATGATGAAAAAAATTTAAAAGGAGGATAAGGACTAAGCATTTAAAATACCTACAACTTTTATGGATAAATAAAAAATTTACATTGATACCTTCAGTGAACAAGAATATAGTAGTAAAGAGTAAATTAGTAATTTAGAGACACTAAAGGATTTTCAATTAAGGATAGAGCTATTGATGGGTCTAAAGGAAAATGTGAAGCTTATAAGAGAAAATTATTTAAGAATAATAATGATTAATTTACAAAAATATCTTCATAAATAAAAAAGATAAGGAATATAGAAATGAATTTAACATTAAATATTTTTAATATCAATGAAAACATGGAAGATGGAGATGTGGTTGCTAAGATTATCGTATTGAATATGTATTCTAAGAATGTAGAGGTAATGTAGTTTGAGGCAAAGTTGTGTGATATTTAAAATTAGATAAAATAATCTTAGTATGTTGATTTAAAATATTCCATAAAGAAAGTTAGTTAATGATCCAAATATGCTACAACAGTTTTTAACTATACCAAGAAACTATATTATAATCCCACGGTTCAATGAAATTTTAAATTTCATACCCATTATTTGGTCATAAATAGTGTAAGTAGTTATATGGAATGTCATAATTGGATAACTACATAGATGTGGGATGAAACAATCATTGTAAAGTCTAGTGACCATACAAGAAATTCTAAAAATATTCATTTGTGGAGGAAAAAAATATTGAGTATAATCCCAAGGGAATGTAAAATAAAAATTATAGTGCTTATAAGTATGAGGCTATTAAAGTAAAATATTGAAGTTCAAATAAGATGGAAAATCAAGGAGATTTTTTTGATGGAAAATATTTCTAGTCGAGTGGATTCCATTTTAAAGAAATATTTTAGTGTTGCAAAGTTTATGAACACAAATCCTATATGTGAAGGAAGAAATATTCACTCCCATTAATGAAAGAGTGGTTAATAATTTCGTTGGTCAACCAATATTTCCTAGAGTTGTATTAATTAAACATCCAAAAGATGATATAAAATTTCATAATAGTTTTGATTCTCTTAAGTTGATATACCTATTTGTGTGAGGTATTATTAGATTTGAATTAACCATTGATTATAAGTGCAATATAAATTTTTTAGTTAATTAACTTATATGAATTATGTCTATTTTGTGTTGATTAAATCACAATCAATTGATTTGGGTAATCAATTTTGAAGGTGAGAATAAATTAAAATAGTGTCTATAATAAAATTATTTCATTATGGAAATAGATCTGAATGTAAGAATTGTGAGTTTGATGATATCTTGATAATCATAGAATAAGGCCTAAATATAGTACTTTATACACACCCCAAAAAATATATTAGCTTATTAAAATCACTAGAGCTTAGTGGTAATGGGAAGAAACTTTTTATCATATCACGGAAGCTATAAATTCTTAAAGAGAAAAGATTCCATTGTGTTTTTATATATATTTAATTTGTGACTACTTTGACCAAATTCAATGAATTTACCATAAGATATATGGTTTGGAAGGCCGATTAATTTGAAAATATTAAAGGTATTTGGAAGTCCATGTTACATATATTGGATGTGTAGTTAAATATGGTTGCATTGTTTAAGATAATATCGTAGATCATATAGTATGATATGAAAGAGATTCATATCTTACCTTATGATATGTGTGTGCTATAAAAATCATAGGATGCTTCTCATTCATTCAGTATACATGGCATTCATTCATTTTGAAAAATCATCCCATAGAGTTTCCACATATTATTAATCCATTATAATTTTATTAACATCACTTTCAAAAATCGTTGAACAATTTATATGCATTCAAAATAGTATTTGATTCAATGTTAGCATTTTAGGATACCTAATATGGCTGAATGAGTTCTTCATTCATACGAATGCATAGAGGTTGGATATATAATGTAAATATTTCCCTCTTCTTTTGGTTTATAAAAAACTGGTGATTGTGATCATATGTTCCATTAAAACATTTTTAAATAAAACTCTTCCCATTAGCCTAATTCATTACTCTATGTAAATGTAATAACACCACTTTGAGCATTGTGGTAATCCTTTGGTCATGAACCAAGATCCATAATCTAATGTAATACATTAGAGGTAGAATATGCATTTAATAGTTTAATAATACCACCAAGAAACATCCTCCAATAAATAATATGGATGGAAAACTATGAGTTATATGATAACATTATGTTATTTAATTTTATGTCACATTTAATTTGAAAATAGATCATCGGTTTTTGGGTTTGTTTCAACTAATTTAGATCATATAATTATCAATAAAAACCCTTTAGTGGTATCGGATCCTTATTCTTTAGGAATAAATATGTTAATATATTAATTTTTTAGGAAACTCATATCATAATTCATATATATTAATACCATATAATATGATATGAATAAATTCTTTGTTTTCACTTTTTTGTGATATACAACATGATTATATCATAATTTATAATATACCAAAAATATGATTTTTTCAACGAGATCATATCAATCTATATCTGATATCATTAGATATTATCCAAAAACATATTTAAGAAATAAATGTATCAAAATATAATTATGATAACCCCAATATCATAAAATAAGATTGACCTTATATGACTCGACTTTTCATAAGTTGTGTTATAAATTGTATTTTATAATTTAATTTCACATCAAAAAATATAAAATGCATGCATGAATAATCTCACTTGTGTTAGTCTTATTTTACAACTAATAATAATATTATCCATTATAACATAAGACATTCCAAAAAAAATAAAACCCATTTTTTTATTAAATTGGTTATAATTTGTAATTTTTTTTAAATTTTAATTTTTTTTCAATATAAAATAATTTTTTTCACGCCAAAATTAGATATTAAATTTTAATATGTGTTTCTTTTGTTTTTAAAGATATATTGAATTTTTTATTTATTATTTTTTCATTTGATATTAAATTTTAAGAAAAATTAATATTGTGTATGATTAAATTTGTTTAATAAATTATTTCTAAGAGATAGAGTCTTTTATTCCAATCTAGGTGTGACTCCATAATATTTAGTTCTTAATATACCATTACCTTTGTTTATTATTTAGAGTCCTGATCATGAGAACAGTTATTGAATATATTTTTTTCATTTTAGATCTAAGAGATATCATGAATTTAACTCTCTCCTAATTATTTGCAAATAGAGGTACTTTGGGTCGGACTTCCCACTGGCCCAAAATTTTATGCCTTTTGTGAGTATTTTCAATTTCATATAACCCAATACCTTTAAATAAAAATTTCATGTACCTTATTCATGAGAAGAATTCGTATATGTGTGAATATACTTAGATTCTATTTTTAATAAATTAACATAAACTTGTGGGTTTTGAAAAGAGTTATACATAAATAATGTGTTCACACAATAATTTGGTGGATGGAATATGGATTAAAAAACTAAATCTTTATAAGTATTAATACACAAAGGAATAAATCATGCGAAGATAAATATTTCATAATATTCAATAGTTATTTATTTAATATTCTTGTAATGTATATTAAACTGGTTTGTCTTCTAAAAGAAAACAAAACCCGAAAATACTAAGTGTGGTATTCAACACAAAGAGACACTTTTCCATACCTCTATCATTAAATTGGGTAGATTATATAATATTAGGGATCCTTATTATTATATTGAGTAAGGTAAGAATTAGTGTGAACCTTATATCACCCCTAGAATGGTTCTTCTAAAGTAGGGTTCCCCTGGGAAATCCTTTTTTATGTTATTCTCAGTGTTTTATTTGGTTTACACTTAGCTGCAAAACCCTTAGGAAGTATATTAGTGGAATAGAGTTGAGTTTTTCCATTTTATGGATCTATTAAAATATTATCTAACTCAAGTATCTAAAAATCATAACTATTATGATTGTGATTATTCCATACATTAATAACTAAGCGGTGATAGGAACACTATGTTAGACTCATTATTGAGTGAAATATGGATATTGGATCACTAAATAGATATGATGTATGCGGTTATCAATTTTTTTGGGAGAAAATTCATTAAAGGTCATTGATGAAAATATATAAAACATGATACTCACCTACTTATATGTCTTTGTTTTATATTCTAGAATACTACATAATAATCATATTGAGATCACTTATAGTAATAACCTATAAAATAGTTAAAGTCATGTATCTAGGGTTATGAAGTGTTCTAAAGGATATGAATTCTGAACATTTGAATGAAAATTTTATAGATATTAAATTCCACAAACTCTAACTCATGGGTATTAAATTATGGGTGTGTATCACACATTTGTACTGAAAAAAACAGACTCAAAGATAAAAGGGAAATAATAAAGGTTGAATTAAATCTACATATTGATAATGAAGTGAGGTTTATTACATTATAATTAGTCACTTATTATTTAAGCTTACCAAATGTATTAGTCTTATAATTAGAGAACATCAATTAGGTTCACACCATAAACAAGAATTTGATATTTTTTTTATTTATCCAATAAGGAATTTTCATTCTCTATTAAAAACAAAAGTTGTTATATAAATAATAATAATTTTTTTAAAATTGGGAATATAATCAATGGTTTATAGATTCTATATATGTATAACAATGTTCATAAAATTTAAAAAAAAAGATGTCTGGAGTTGGTTATAATCCCAGTTACCTTTCGAATTGTCGCCTTAGAAATATAAATGATAAATAAATTTAAAGACTCTATAAAGAGACATTTTTTGGAAAATTCAGTGGTAATTGTTTTTAAAATTAAAATCTTGTTATTTAAGAAATATGAACAAAATAAATTTTAATATAAAATATGAGTTGGGTAGCAGACTGTTGGATCTCATATATAGTGACGTATGTTTATGAATGAGAACAAAAGAATTTTATATTTCGAGGTACTATATTACCATTACTAATTACTTTAGTCAGTATAGTTATTTTTTTCTAATGAAAAACAAGTATAAAGCCATTAAAAAGTTTAAAAAGCTTCAAAATGGAGTATAGAATAAACTGGGAAGGATTATTAAGATCCTCCAATAGAAATCAGAGTAGTAAATACATAATCCATAACTTCATTGATCATTTGATGGTTTGGGGATTTATTTCACAAATCAAACCTCCTAGAACACCAAAATTTGTTGGTGTGTGTTATAGGAGGTATTTTATATTTTTATAAATGGTTTGATCAGTAATGATTCAGTGGGACTTCTTTATTATATTCTACAGTTATGCACATGTCACTATTCCCTTAATGTTAAACCATGTTCTATCTAAAGTATTCAAAAGAAGACATATTAGATATGGACTGAAAAACATATTGTAATATATTTTGAGTATGTGAATTTTTTAGTCATATCTTTAATTTTTGGGTTCTCTTAAACATGACCTTATGTCTGATAAATTCTTATTGTGTAGTTATTATAGGTAAACTAAGGGATATTATTTCCATAGACAATCTAGAAAAATGTTTTTATGGACTTATTTTCAAAATTCAATGATAAAGAATATATTAATTATGGAGTCATTTTGAGAAATATTGAACATAGAGGAACAAGCAGTAAAATTTTATGATATGGAAATTAAATTGGTTCTACAAAGTGTTTTTAGAAGAAGAACCTAATCAATCTATGTAAAACAAAGACGTTCTGATGGGATTCATCATGAACCCAAAATATGTGTATTTCTATTGGAAAATTATGATGATGTAATAATCACAGGACATTAACCAACACTCTAATGTGAGGCCATCAATAATTTTTTTTATATTTTTTAAATCCATGGAATCTGAAATTTATATCATATACACTAAAAAAATTTGAACTTAGTGGAATCACCAAATAATTTAACACCCACGGGATAAAAATGATTTTTCTACAGGAAAAATGACATGCATTTTAGACATCTACCTATAAATCATGATTGGTGGAAAAAGGATACTTAAAAAATCATGGTATTAACTATAAATAAGCCTTTTCACCTATTTCAAAGATAAATTCCATTTGGATATTACATTCCATAGAAACATATTTTGATTATGAGATATATAAAATTTATTTCAAAATAACTTTACTCTATAGTAATATAGTAAAGGATTCAAATATTATATTTCTTTAATGTTTTGAAATTGAAAATGAAACTATTATGGTAAAGAATCTGTATTTATCCATTTATGTATTGAATAAATCTTCTTAGAGTTGTAATACCTATCTTTATGATGAAATCAAAGTGTTTTGTTTCATAAAAAACATAGATGATTCTTGTGTATATAATTTTATTATTTTGAACATGGTGGTATTTATGATATCATAAATTGATTGAATACTACTTATAAAAAATGAAATCCCAACACATCACTTTTTGAACATATGGTTGGGTAAGTTCTTCTTAATGAAATTCATGGGTGAAGATATAAACATACCTAGTATTATGATCTATAAAAGATATAACATTGAGGTTTCCTGGACTAAGTCAAAACACATATATCGGTATAGAGTTAAATCGAATTATCATGGAGAACTACAAGAAGGGTTTTTTACTAGTGTTTTAGGGTATTTATCTTAGGAAGATCAAAATACTTATAAGGATTTATAAATAATGAATAGGATTATTTATACATATTCCATTAAATCTATCATGTATGTGATGTTGTGTACTCAACTTGATGTCTCTTCTTCTTTGATAATAAATATTTGTTACAATCCAATACTAGTGAGAGTCATTATATATCTATGAATAACAACCTAAATTACTTGGTAAATATTAAGTAAATTCTCTTGGTATCTGGATGAGATGATGAGCTCTATTTAAATGGTTCTGTAGAAATTTTTTTCTATGTCGATAAAGATAATATGAAATTTATAAGATGAATTCATATATATATATATTGGATACACTTATTTAAGTATTTATTAGTATTTATTTGATAATAAATTGGGTTTCAGTTTAAATTTATAGAGAATAGGAACTCAAGAATCAAAGTCAGACTTGAAACAAAATAGAAAAATCATAAATTCCACACTGTGAAATAGATTCATGGTGTGTATTCATAAAGAAAAACATATTTGATCCAATTTACAAGATATGAATCCAAATTAACAGAATTAAACCTAATACATTAATTAAATATATTACACAATATGAACGTGTCACAATCTGAAATCGAGTGAAGAAACATGACATGAACTTTATACAGGTTGTAAATAGTTCAAAATCATAATCCCACCAAAGATACAATCCATGAAAATCATATGATCCACGATATTCAGATACCTTTTGTGATATTATGTATATGAAATAAATTTCATTTAAACATCATGTAAGTATCAAGGTATAATTTACTATATGTATTCCCAATATGTGAATAACTTTCACATTATAAGCTTCTCAAGTATATATATATCAAATCACCCCAACAGATAAAAAAAACTGAAACTCATAAGTGTTGGGTAGGAGAGTGATGGCAAGAGGGGGGGTGAATTGCCTTTTAAAAAATAATTAACAATTTAAAACAAAGTTAAAAGAGCAGCGGAAATAAACGAGGCAAGACACAAAACTTGATAACGGAGTTCTGCTTAAACCAAAGCCTACGTCTCTGCTCCCAACTCAACCGTTGAGAGATTTACTACCGCATGCTTTTTAATGGTTTTAGCAAGAAACCCACTAGACTTTAAGGTAGTCTAGAACCTATTACAGCTTACTTTTAATGGTTGATCAAGAACCCACTAGCCTTCTTACAGGTGAAGGCTAGCTCACCTATGACTCAAGCCTTTTAAAGGGAAGGCTTGACTAACCTCTTCACACCTTGATGGTGGTGTGAAAACCCAAACAAAGGGAAGATGAGAGAAAGAGGGGTTTGTAGGCACAAACCCAAATTGATGCTCAAAATAATAAAACAAGAAAAACCGTAATGTGGAGAAGTCTTGGGCGCCAATGGATTGATTGGAGTTGATGAAGAGCGCTCCCAAGATTCTATGGTGATGCTCCGTGGATGTGGAAATGGGTTGGAGCAATTGAGGTTCCTTGAAGGAATCCGCCGGAGGTTTTCCAAATGATGAAAAATGTGTCCGTTGGCTTCCGTTGGCTTGGTTATAGTTCCACACTGGTTCCGGGGCTTCCTAGTCCTTTATTTATAGAGGGGGAACCCTCATATGGCCGTTCGGGGTCTTCGGAGCCGTTGGAAAAGTCTTCGGAGCCGTTGGGAGCAGGCTGGTCAAAGCCCAACGGCTAGTTTGACTGGCTCCACCGGCTGAACGGTACAGTGCCACCGGGTGGCCGGTGATTGGAAAAAAGGAGAGGCCTTCTGCCCAGGCACCACCGGCTGGCCGGTGAGGAGGCCACCGGTTGGCCGGTGGTGAGACAGTAGGTGTCCCTTCTGTCTGGGTTCCACCGGCTGGCCGGTGATGGGACACCGGTTGGCCGGTGGTCTGGACAAAGGGGATGCCTTCTGTCAAGATTCCACCGGCTAGCCGGTTGTCATCCACCGGTTGGCCGGTGGACTGAAATCAGTCCACTTTTTATTTCTGGCTTTCTTGGCCCAATTCCTTGGCAACCTGAAATCATGCCTATCATCCAAAAACACTTAAAACAAGATTAGATAAATAAGAGAGTGATTGTGATCATGAAAATTAAACCACAAGGGGTACGAGAGGTACAACAATCTCCCCCTATTTTGATGATCACAATCACCAAAACAAGCAATGTAAAAGACTGAAAAGAAAGGCATGCTTTAAAGGATAAATTGAAAAGTAAAGCAAAGAATGAGAGAAAGATTTGTCCCCCAATCAACCAAGAATTTCTCCCCCTTTGTGATTATCAAAATAGCACGGGGCATAAAACTTGATTGAGGAAGAGGATTGAAAAACAAGATAGAGATTTTAAACCAATTGAAATTTGAATTGAAAGTTTTGAATTGATAGTTTTGAAAATAAATAAAAAAGGCTTAAACAATCCTAACTCCCCCTAAATAAAAACAACAAATCATCGGGGAGAGGATTTTAGAACCGAGACAAATTTTGGTCCGGTGAGACTCGATAAAAGGGATTTTTCAATCCAAACTTGTCTAGTGGCGGGTCTTCTCCTATGAAATTCATCGCTAAAGGAAATGGTTTTGGGCATTCCATACCGGGCATTTTTGCAATCGCACTCATAAATTAAGTGCCCGGGTTTTTTACAGTAGTTGCAAAATTTATATTGGGAGCTCCCCCTTACAAAAATAGTAGGAGCATGGGAAGAGGAAGCTTGCTTGGAATAGCCAAGCCCTTGGGTGGTTCTAGATACGCATTGGGAACCAAGGAGCTTCGAAAGGTTATGTTCACCATCGGTGAACTTAGCTAGGGATTTCCTTAAATCCTTGATTGTTAATTCAATAGAATCAACATCGGGAAGGTTTTGGACCTTGAGGGACAAATCCTCCTTTTCTTTGAGAAGTTGTTCCTTTTTGGAAGAAAGTTTTTTGAAATTCTTTTTTAAAGCAATAAATTTGGAAGATAGTTCGTGAAATCCTTCCTCCAATTGATCTCTAGCATGTTGGAGATCCTCATAAGATAAATGATTGAAAGAATTTGAAGAACTAGAGGATGAGGAGTCGGAAGAGGATACCTCATGAAATGCCATTAGGCATTTTTTACCGTTGTCACTTGAGGAGGAGGTGGAGGAGGATGTGGAGCTATCACTCCAAGTGGCCTTGAATGCCTTCTTCTTTTCCTTTTGCTTGGCCTTTTTCTTGTTGAGTGGACAATTGGGCTTGTAATGGCCTTTCTTGCCACACCCGTAACATGTTACCTCTGGCTCGTACTTTTCGTTGGGTTGAGCCTTGCGGGATTTCTTCTTTTTGTGCTTCTTCATGAATTTGTGCATTTTGCGGGCAAGATTCTCCATTTCTGAATCGACGCTTGAAGAGGAAGATGAGGAGGAGGAGGATCTTTCTTCTTTTTGAACTTTGAAGGCGATGTTCTTTGGAACTTTGATCGGATTGCCTTCCATTTCAGCTTGCCTCCTCATGGTGATCTCGTAGGTCATGAGGGATCCGATGAGCTCTTCGACCGGCATTTTATTTATGTCTTTTGCTTCTTGGATTGTCGTGACTTTCGGTGCCCATGTGCTTGGTAAGATCCAAAGGATCTTTTTTACCATCATTTCTGCAGAAACATCATCTCCAAGAGATTTTTTTCCATTGCAAACGTCAGTAAAATGAGTAAACATTTCAGTAATATTTTCAGATGGATGCATTGTAAAAGACTCAAAATCTTGACGGTACATATCTAATCGAGTATCCTTAACTTTGTTGGTCCCCTAATGGGTAACCTCCAATAGTTTTCTGATTTCATGAGATGAAGTGCATGTGGAAACTCGATTGAATTCATTACGATCAAGGCCGCAATGAAGAGCGTTCATGGCTTTGCCATCAAGCTCGAAATTTTTAATATCGGCTTGAGTCCATTTGGATTCATCGGGAGAAGAAAGAGAATAACCATGCATGACAATTTTATAAATAGGATAACCTATACTTCTAAGAAAAGTGGTCATGCGGGTTTTCCAATAAGTATAGTCGGTTCCATCAAAGAATGGAGCACGACCCAAAGAATAGCCTTCGGGGGCGAAAGAAGTTGAAGCCATCACAAAGGATCTTGAATTTGAAACCGGTTAGGGTATTACTCAAATTTTTCCTTTGATACCAAATGTTGGGTCGGAGAGTGATGGAAAGAGGGGGGGTGAATTTCCTTTTAAAAAATAATTAACAATTTAAAAACAAAGTTAAAAGAGCAGCGGAAATAAACGAGGCAAGACAAAAAACTTGATAACGGAGTTCGGCTTAAACCAAAGCCTACGTCTCCGCTCCCAACTCAACCGTTGAGAGATTTACTACCGCTTTCTTTTTAATGGTTTTAGCAAGAAACCCACTAGACTTTAAGGTAGTCTAGAACCTATTACATCTTGCTTTTAATGGTTGAGCAAGAACCCACTAGCCTTCTTACAGGTGAAGGCTAGCTCACCTATGACTCAAGCCTTTTAAAGGGAAGGCTTGACTAACCTCTTCACACCTTGAAGGTGGTGTGAAAACCCAAACAAAGGGAAGATGAGAGAAAGAGGGGTTTGTAGGAACAAACCCAAATTGATGCTCAAAATAATAAAACAAGAAAAACCGTAATGTGGAGAAGTATTGGGTGCCAATGGATTGATTGGAGTTGATGAAGAGCGCTCCCAAGCTTCTATGGTGATGCTCCTTGGATGTGGAAATGGGTTGGAGAAATTGAGGTTCCTTGAAGGAATCCGCCGTAGGTTTGCCAAATGATGAAAAATGTGTCCGTTGGCTTCCGTTGGCTTGCTTATAGTTCCACACTGGTTCCGGGGCTTCCTAGTCCTTTATTTATAGAGGGGGAACCCTCATATGTCCGTTCGGGGTCTTCGGAGCCGTTGGAAAAGTCTTCGGAGCCATTGGGAGCAGGCTGGTCAAAGCCCAACGGCTAGTTTGACTGGCTCCACCGGCTGACCGGTACAGTGCCACCGGTTGGCCGGTGCTTGGAAAAAAGGAGAGGCCTTCTGCCCAGGCACCACCGGCTAGCCGGTGAGGAGGCCACCGGTTGGCCGGTGGTGAGACAGTAGGTGTCCCTTCTGTCTGGGTTCCACCAGCTGGCCGGTGATGGGACACCGGTTGGCCGGTGGTCTGGACAGAGGGGATGCTTTCTGTCAAGATTCTACCGGCTGGCCGGTGGTCATCCACCGGTTGGCCGGTGGACTGAAATCAGTCCACTTTTGCCTTCTGGCTTTCTTGGCCCAATTCCTTGGAAACCTGAAATCATGCCTATCATCCAAAAACACTTAAAACAAGATTAGATAAATAAGAGATTGATTGTGATCATGAAAATTAAACCACGAGGGGTACGAGAGGTACAACAATAAGGACTAACCCTTTATTTTCCCCCCTTTTTCTATTCTGCATGCATATAAACATAGTTCAATTTCTTTTCTTTTCCATTTTTAATCCTTTCCTACCATGTACCATTCTGAGATTTCCAATTTCTTTTTTATGGTTCCAACATTAATGTTGAATTATAATTGTCATTCAACTGCATTTGTTGTTGTGTTGTTCATTGTTCATTAATTCAAGTTAGTATTTTATTTATTTAACATTATGGATTTAATTTATTTGAATTTTTTATTTATTAATTAAATCATGCATCTTATTTAGTTTATTTTTATTAAAATAGTCATGTGTGGATAATCCCATTAGGGTTAGTGGTCGAGAGTAAAGGTGTGTTTAAACATAATGACTCTCTAAATCAAAACTTGGTAAAACTATGGATAGTAATTTGGTTAAAAAAATTATCAATGTTTTGTTTCATAACCCTAATCTTGGGAAGTGAAATTTAAAAACCTTTTCCTAGTTATAGTTGAGAAATATAGGGCCAATAGCTTTTGATACTTTCTAACATTGAAAATAATTATACTACGTCATGATTATATGATATCTCTGGACTAAATAATATTTACAGCTTGCATAGATCCAATTGGTTTGATGATAATAAATTGGTGATCTTTTTTTGATTAATTTCCTAAGAAAAAGGTCTATCTCAATCTCGATTTAGGATTATTCTTTCTTATAAACTCTAAAATTAACCTAGGACCCTTTTCTCCTTCATAATTTAATCCCAGGATACATAAGTTCTAGAAAATCACACCAAAGAAAGATCATGAGGACTCCTTTCATAAGATTCTTATCACAAGGTTTTCATCCTTATATCTTGTCCCGTTGAATTTGACCCCACACTATTGCTATTCTATGTCTTTTCCTCTAGTATAGTTTTAGATAATATAAATTCTAATCTTATCATTGTATGTGTGGAATCAAAAAAATTGTGTGGGCCAATAAAACATTATCATCGTTGTGAGGGAGAGTTTTTTCTTTAACATAGTGTCCTTTTATGTTAACTTATGACTACTTCACCCCATTTTATCTTTACCTTTTTATTTTTACAATTTTCACACATAAACTAGAACCTGTGTCTACTCTCAAATGAATAGTTCATGCCCCAGGTTCCTCTGACTTGTTCTAGAAGACTAGATGCTCAATAATTGTAATCTTTTGATCCTAAAAACAAGAGCAATATCTCTATACAAGATTGTTTTATCATGGAAAATCATCATAATCTGGAACTACCTAATCAGCACGATTATCAATTTATACTACTTGAAGGACAAGGATAGAAACCCAAGCAAGAGGAGTGAACCATCATTGACTATGGATTTCCATACATTAGGGGTGTCATGACCAGTAACATATTACCTTTTTCCTATGAACATACATTTTAATTTTAACCTATCCTCATCTATATGATGCATAACCAGGGATAGTTTAGTAGACTTCATTGTGAAGATCTCCATGAACACATTACCAATTTCTTATAAGTATGTGACACACTAGAAATCATTTTGTATCATTTGATTCTATTATACATCAATTATTCCCATTATAGTTGTAAGATAAACCAAGTATTAGATGAAAATACAATATCCTATTTCCATCACTACATGGTATGATTTATCCTAAAAGTATGTAGATAAATACATCCCACTAATATGAATATAGAAGCTCATAAATGAGATCCAAAATTTCACCGAGGTGGATGGAGAGTTAGAATGAGAGGAACATGATCATTTTAAGGAGAAAACCCATAGGTTACCATATCATGGTATTATTCTATGGATATAGATTCAAATGTTCTTCCAAGGACTCCAATCAGATACACTCACAGTTGTGTATGCCACTATAGATGGAGAAATCAATCCCAAGATACCTGAAGTTGGAAATTTTCTATTAGATGATATCTCTCCCAATTATAGTCTATGGAAGAGAGTCCATGGATTGGACTATAGTGTAATCCATAAAGTGGAAGAAAATATCTTCCTTTCAACTTATTTCAAAGCCCTTAGAAATTCTTTTTAAAATTTTTAGCAACCTACTCCACCGCCTCCCCCTTCCCCTATTATGAAAATCCAATCTTGTGATTTTGAATAGAGCCACACCCATATTAAGAAAACTGGAAAGTATATAAGATCCTAAAATTTAGGATTTTAATTACATAAATTACAATAAAAAATCAATAGTTTCATAAACCCCAACACTACCAACAACAATATTATTATCAAAGACTGAATCAGTAGTTGAAGTATGTAAACCAGGGTTACTATCAATAGAGGGGTGGTCAAGTAACACCATAAAATCAGGGACCACTGGAGTACCAACATAAATAAACATATCATCAATAGAATCAAAACTTTTTACAACAACCATTTTTCCCTAGATCCCATCATGTTCAATCTTTTCATAAAGAACAATTTTAACAAACTCCACCAAGTCAATAACAATAAGCCCCACCGCTGTAATGAAATCTATGAAATCTTCTTATTTTTTTCATTAAGAAGATGGTTTATAGGATAACTGCCCAAGAAGATAAGTTTAATAACCAAAGGTATATCTTACACAATCTAGAGAACCAAGTGGGATAGATATCCAAGATAGTATCTCATCGATTACATTGTATGTTTCCTATTAAAACTAAGAAACATCTGAGAGAGGAGGCTAAGGATGTGTTCCATAGAAGTATAAAAGAGATGAATTTTTAGAAACCCTGCATAGGTGATAAAAAATAGATAAAAGAATTTGAAATATTTTCTTCAATCATCAAAAAATATAATGATGATAGAGCACAAAAATTTGATCATGAACAAAATCTAGAATTAGAATAAATTGAAAAGGAGTACATATAAGGGAAACCAAAAAAGAATGAATTTTATTTGGAACCACCACCTTAAAAAACCCCTCTTCTCTTTCAGTATTGGATAATTCAAAGAAAAATATAGGGATATTACAAAAGGATTTTAGAGATGTTAATGAAATTACACATCAACATCCCCTTTACAGAGTCCATCACTCATATACCCACTTATGACAAGTTATTAAATGATTTTATCTCCAAAAAAGTTAAAATTGAAGACATAAGAGTCATCTATTTGAATGAAGAGTTCTCCAAAAAAATTTCAATAAAATCCCCCATAAAATATGTGAGACCTCGGAAGTTTCTCGATACCCATCACTATAGGTGTAACATCCCAGTTCCGGAAGCCGCCCAGAGGTGCCCTGTACCTAGTTTGTCACATGACCTCAAGCGCATTTCCCCGAATGCCAAAGGATTCCAACTAGAAGCGATAGCCTTGGGTGTGATAATGGGGAAACTATTATCTCATTTGCATAGTAACACATCGGAATTAGAACAGATAGCAATAACAGAAGCAGTAAAACATGCAATTGCTAAATAGAGAAAGTAATAAAAAACTGGAGCACATATATATATAATTGATGCATGATACAATTTTAAGGAAATAATCCAAAAAAGTCTCAATTATAGAATATAGAAATATCAAAAGTACAATAGAAGATTGATAAACTCCAACAGCATCGCAAGCCTCATCTTTGTCCCATGCTCTCCTGCTCCTCAGCAATCAAGTACCAGATGTAGAAGTCCACATTCCCTTATCTATCCTTGTAGCAATAAATTATGTTTGGGCCCAAAATCATGACCCAAAAAGGGTGTGAGACTAAATCCCAGTAGAAAACCACCCAAATATCTATTCCTAATAGTCATTGAATATATATGGTAGGATATAATCATAATGAAGCAGTAATAAGGAAGTACTCTAAAGCAAACAATCCTATAGTTTCAAAGCATTCAATTCCATATATCAAGCAAGCATATAAACAAAAGAACGTAACCCTCTAGGAAGTACTCATAGCCTAACTACTCTAGTTCAACCAAACAAATAGAAGAAACCCTCTAGGAAGTAGACACTATCTATCCACTCTGGTTCAACTTTAGCATAGACTCTTTGAGGAAGCACATGCTGTCAATTCCTTCTATAGTCTCAAATTGGTAACTAAAAGGCTCTCTAGGGAAGCACTAAACATCTCATTCCCCATGTGTCCCATGTCAAGGAACTATAGAAACTCTAAGGAAGAACTTATGTCAATTCCCCCTATGGTCTCGCATCGTAATAGTAAAAACAGACACTCTGGAGAAGCCCTCAACATCCATTCTCACTATGTTCTACTACACTAGGTTCTCACGGGATTGTGTAAGTCATTCGTGGACAAAAGATACATGGTATCCAAAGTAAACCACATGAACTACTTGGCTAAACAGTCTACATCATATCAGCATGTCAGATAAATAATATTACTTAAATCTATCTGCACTTGGAAAGGAAATCAAGCAGCCTAATAGGCTAAGCAAGACCAAATGTTCATAAACAAAACATGCCTAGGAAAACAATTCCAAATCATAACAATTAACACTATTCACATTCAATTGACCTCTACTCAAGCATAAAAATCATATCAGGCAATAACATGGTTAGAATCGTAAACACGCAATACCCTGATCAAGGGTATTCGGCAATTTTGACCATATAATTCATAGAATATCTATGAAAAGGGAAAAACCACCTACCTTGGCATCATACGATCGATATACCCCGACATCGGCCATTGGATCAGCCTAGAATGTTGTAAGTCTACAAAAACATCAAAAATGTTTAACCTAAGATACCTCATGAGAGAAGTGAAAATAGGAAATGAGGTTCAAGAAGAATAGAGAACTCATTGATGCAATTCCAACACAATTAACAGAGTTTGATTCAAGGAACAGATGGTTGATCGGGGTATTGGGAAAAGATCAGTGTTGTATGGATGATCTCGGTTGAAGAAGGTAAAAAATAAGATACTTTTTCCAATTAGATGCTACCCCGTTATGTTTAGTGAAATAAAGGAAAGTTCATGGTGTGTACTTTATAAGTATGCAACATGTACTTGCCTTAACCGACCCTCATATTAAGCGGTCTTCATGTCACCACACATGAATGTGGGCATGGCCATTACACAACCAACACTTGGCTACCCTTGGTAACCGAGTACACAATGTGTACTCATTAATTAAACAGTTTGTACTTGATAAATTTCCAAAAACTCCTCTTTTCCTCAAAAACACTAGAAAAGGGAAAACACACCTGAAAAGAAGATCTGGGTTCTGACAAATTTCCCCCTGTAAATAAATTTGTCCCCGAATTTCACTATAAAAGTGTCGTAGAAGAAGAATCCTCAAAAAGATCCAGCCACTGAGATCATGCATTGGTCTTTCTCTCCTAGGTCTCATCATGTACTCACCCATGCAACCATAGCACTCATAACAAAGGAACAAACCGGTCACATGGAACCTTCACAATTCGACCAACAATCCAGATAGGATGCTCCTTGAACGAGGTGTCCACCTCTAACTCAAACTCTTCAGGTTGAAAAACATGATATGTGTCTGAGAAGTAACGTCGTAGATGAGAAACAGGGAAGACATCATGCATAGCATAGTACCTCTGATGAAACTGCAGCAGATAGTCAACCAGTATGACTCTCTCCAAAATCTAAAACGGTCTGATGTACCTCGGGGAAACCATACCCTACCTCTTAATCCTCATGTGTCCCAACCTCAGTGTGACACATAGGAAACCCTGATCTCTGACCTCGAACTCTAGAGGTCATCTCCATCAATCAACATAATACATCTATCGAAACTGTTTAGTATCCATCCTCAACTAAATCAACTATTTCTACTCTTTGGTCTCGTAGACAAGATGAGGTCCCAGCATAGCTACCTCTCATGACTCCATCCTGCATAATGGTGAACGGCATGGCCTACTATACAAATTCTCATAAGGTGAAATCTGAATAGTTTCTTGAAAAATCTTTTTGTCAGAAAAATCCAAAAGATGTATGTGCTTCTCCCACAAACCTCCAAAATCCATGGTGCATGCTCGAAGCATGTCTTTAAGCACCTGAATCATACGCTAAGAAAGGCCATCTTTCTTGGAATGGTAAGTTGTACATAGAAGTACATATGTACCCAAAGCCCTATAAAGTCTCTTCCAGACCCGATAAGTAAAACGGTAATCAATGTCTGAAATAATGGAGTGTGGAACCCCGTGTAGATGTAAAATCTATCGGATATACAACTTTCCCAACTCATCAACACTGAAGGTCTCCTTAATCTGTAAAAAGTGAGCTACCTTTATAAGTCTATCAAAAACAACCCAAACTGCATCATTCCCTCAAGGTGACCTTGAAAAACCTATCATGAAGTCCATCGTGACATTGTTCCATTTCCACTCGGGAATGGGTAACAACTGCAAAAGCCTTGCTGGTCGCTGATGCCCCACCTTCACCTGCTGACAGGTGGAACACCTCGTGACGAAACAAGAAACATCTATATTCATACCTGCACACCAATACTAATGGTGTAGATCATGATACATCTTCGTGACACTAGGATGAACTACCCAATCTAAGGAATAAAAATCCTTCATTAGCTCCTCACATATATCTTCTGACACCCACACACACCCCTAAAACCCATGTTCTCATCCTCCCCTATGGTTCATCCAGAAATGGGTTTCTCTCCCATCATACTTTCCTATAGGACTTGGCCTTCAAAATCTGATAGATGCCTCATTTGCACTTGATCAAGAACAGTAGAGGTAACCACTAAAGAATAATGAAATGTCTGCCCCTATCTATCATGCACCTCCAAATGAATCTCAGAGAATAGATCCATAAGCTACTACTCCTTGTTGGCCTCCTGAACTGCATGTATCTGAGTCTTCCTACTCAACGCATCAGCCACTGCATTGCCTTTCCTAGGTATGTAGGCAAACTCAATGTCAAAAGACTGAAGGCACTCAACCCACCTTCGATGTCTCTAATTTAGGTCATGCCAAGCGAAGATATACTTGAAACTATTATGTTCAGTGAAAACCACAAAATTCTCTCCCAACAGGTTGTTTCTACAACAGTGTAAAACATGAACAACTGCAGCCAGATCGAGATCATGCATTGGGTGATTTTCTCATGTGGCCCCAAATACTGAGACCCATATGCAATGACTCCTTCCCCCTAAATAAGCACTGCTCCAAGATGGATACCTCATGCATCATAGTACAAAATATAGCTCTTTCCCAGCTCTGGAAATACTAGTATCGGTATTGAAGTCAACCTTCCTTTCAACTCCAGAAAGGTTGACTCATAAGAATCTGACCACAAGTACTTCACACCCTTCTTATTCAGGCATGTTAGTGGTGCTGCTAAGTGTGAAAAGTCTGGTATGAAATGTATGTAGTAACCAACCTGCCCTAGATAAATCTGTACCTAAAAAACGTTCTTTGGCTGCTCCCAAGAAACTACTGCTCTCACTTTCTCTATGTCTATTGATACTCCTGTCTCTGAGATAACATGACCCAAGAAGTGAATTTGGTCCATCCAAAAGTGGGATTTTGAAAGATTATCATATAACTGATACTCTCTTAGTGTAATCAAGAAGATCTCATGATGTTTGACACGGTCACGTCGAATGTGAGAGTACACCCAGATATCATCCATGAAGACTACCACGAAAGAACCAAAGTATAGATGGAACATTCGGTTCATCAGATCCATGAAGACTGTAGGCACATTTGTGACACTGAACAACATAACCACATACTTGTATAGACCATACATGCTCCATAAGTCTATAAGAGGTATATTATATGGTCTAATGCACAACTAATGGTAACTGGATCTCAAGTCAATCATCAAGAACACCTGGGCTCCTTGAAGCTAATCAAAGAGATCCTCAATCCTCAGTAAGGGATATCGGTTCTTGACCATGAACTGGTTCAAATTCCAATAATCCGTGAAAATTTTGAGGGTATCATCCTCATTCTATGAAAACATAACAAGAGAACTCCAGGGATAAGTACATGGTCGGATGAACCCCTTAGCCTGTAACTCCTCCAACTACTTCTTGAGCTCCTGTAACTCTGGTGTAGCCATCCTATAAATAGTAATGGACACTGGTGCCGCTCCTAGAACTTGATCAATACAAAAGTACACCACTCGCTCTGAAAGCATACCTAAAAAGTATTATAGAAATACATCCCCAAAATGATCCACTACTCGAGGAATGTCAATCTGTGAAGTCCCTTGGTCATCCAAATATAGACTAGCAATCTGGGCTATAAGTCCTCCCAACCCATGATTCTTGGGTCCCACTCTGCTTTCCTGGACATCCCATTCACCCTTATAATGAAACGATATTCCTTATGGTGATGTGAAACTCACCCTATGATGATAACAATCGACAACTGCCTAGAAGGGAACTAACCAGTCCATTCTGAAAATGAAGTCATAGCATGTCATCTCTAAGACATAGAGGTCCCATAAAAAGTGACACCCACCAACCTGAAGAGGTAACTCCTTGAACTGATGTATAGTAGCTGTTATTATTCCCAACGATGTGTCCAACATCAAGAAATCATCCAAATAAAGGATACAGATCCCAAGGCTCTACACAACAGCAATAGATATAAAGCTACTAGAAGCCCCTATATCGAAAAGAGAAGAAGCTAAAACTAAGGAAACTTGAATCGTACCTCGAAATCTAGAGGTTTTGGAATATTTCTCCTACTGGGTCTGCTCCACCACAAAAGTTTTACCTGCACCGCAGCCCTGTGACCCTACCTAAGAACTCTGAGCCAATCCACCTTACTATCTCTGAAAGCCTGGAGACTGACTATCACGATCACAGCCTCCACTTCGGCCTAAACGGCTAGAAGAACTCCTGTTACCTGACTGGTGAGAAACATGTAGAGATGTTCCCGAACAATGAGTCATTGAAGAACCCCTGTCACCAGCTGCTGGTGAAAAGATATGATAGAAGCGTTGAAGATGGCTCATCTTGCTGCATGATTAGTACTCCACTGGGTCTCTTGGGGAATGTGGCCTCATATTCTTACTCTTCCCACACTGGTAACACACTGCCTAGATACCAGAAAAGGCATCCTGCCTCCTTAGATTCTCATGTGTAGACTCTCTATGGTGCTTCCTGCTATTAATAGGAGGGATACCAACTCCGAATGTCGATCCACCCTGGTTCACCACTACATAATCCCTCCAATTGCGCTTTGTGATTAGCATCTGGTTAACTATAAAAGTGATGGAAGTAAACCTGAAGATGTTAACCTGTGATCAGATGTCATTCTTGAGACTATCCTCAAACTTTATTTCCAAAAATAAATCATTACCTCTTGGAATAGGATTGAAGCATTGTAGATCTGTGAAACAAGAAGAGTACTCCATGACTGAGAGAGTATTCTTCTCCAGACTCATGAAATCTGAGGCTCGATTGACCCTCAAGGTCTACAGATATAATTATCCATAAAAAGCACACAGTAAGTCATCCCAAGCCATAACCTATTGGTGTCCCACCTGTGAGATCACATCCCACCACCTCTTGGCAGAATCCCGAAGCATATACGTCACGATCTTCACCCTCCTCTCTAGTAGAATCTCCATATTATTGAATATGGAAAGCATGGATTCTAACCATGACTTCGCAGCCTGAGGTCCTCCTTCCCCTGTGAAGGTTGGAGGATGTTGCTACTAGAAAACTCACGTAAACTCTGCCATAGAAGGGGAAGGATGTTGTACTCCTCAGAATGACTGAACAAACCTCATAAATCCATCACAGAACTGTGTTTCAGCACCTGTGTCTGGAATGATAGCTATTTCCAAGAGTGGCACAACTGAAGGATCTGCTGGTAGTCCCCAATCAGCTATATCAGGTGTCTGATCACTTCCCTGTAACTGCCAGACAACCGAAGGACGTCTCTATGGCATGACTCTACAAGGTCAACCGCACACCTTAGATCAAGTTTAACAGGGACTGAAACATAAATGTGTAATAAGTTAATAAGAGAAATAAATAATTCATGTTTTTGAAAATAGGGATACAAGGCGTGTATAACGCCTACACGGCATGTTCCCTTAAGCCTCCACAAGGACGTGTACTTATGCCAGCTCAGGTTATGTAACACCCCGTACACATGGCGTGTTCTCCTAATACATGGCGTGTACTTGAATCCTCTTCCCCAGTCCGAGTTCATCTATATGGCTACATAACACTGTTTGGGGTAAGCTGTGTAATCGGTTGTGTAGCTAACACAACGGGTTGGTGAAATCCTTCTAGTACATGTCGTGTCTGGAAGAAACACACTGTTTGGGGTTAGCTGTGTAATCAGTTGTGTATCTAACAACACGGGCTGGTGAACTAACCCCAAACAGTGTGTTTCTTCTAGACACTGCATGTACTAGAAGGATTTCACCAACCCGTGGTGTTTTTTAGATGTCCGTATAATCATGTAACACTACATGATATGTTCAAACATGACACGGTGCATATAAGTTATGATTTATCCCTCTGTGTCATTAGTCACACGGGTGCACACATGGTCTACACAACACGGTAGGTAAATCCAGCACACATAATGTTCTACCATGATTTCCCAACCCCATGTCTCTACCCACATAGTCAGTGACATGGTTCGAGGCTACATGGCATGTACATTCAGTACACAATGTGTACTTAAGGAAAACAATTCTTTCCTGAATAGAAGAACACACGGTGTGTGTGTGTGTGTCCAACACTACACATAGTGTATTCTGGGGTTCTCCAGATAGTAAGCCATAGAAACAACTACAGAACCCATAAAATAGTAAAAAAAATATTAAAGTTCCAAATTCTAATTTGTGAGGTCCCATACTCTCTGAAAATCAAGGCTTGGCATCTTATGCATGTCATAAATGAGGATAACAGTGAAATGGTCCCCAAAATTCCAATCCATGAGGGCCCATAACACCTCAATAACCAATGTTTGGTGTTGGTTCAAATAAAAACATATAAAATTCAATAACCAATAAAATAGAAGGTATTTAATCAAGAAATCTATCACAACGACATGCATACCTAGCATAATATCTATCACAACAACATGTAATCGCTAATGAAACCTAAATGGAATGGATAGAATGCATGACATGTTATTTAAATCATGTTCTTATATAATGAAAGAGATGGAATACCCTCATCTTATCAGGTTGCAACATAAATAGAACCTCAATAACACCAACAATAATAGCACAAAATATGTGAATCACCCAATGGTGAGATCAAATCAACTGTAAAATTGAAAAACCAGAAAAATTGCAATAAACAAGGTAGATTGGCTTTTCCCTATGTAAGGGTTAGCTACTCCCGGGGATAACATATTACCAAGTAACTATTCATTCCTATCCCATAATATAGGCTCCAAAAATTAAGCGAAGAAGAAAATAATTCCTCTGATAAAACTTTATAACATCCCGGTTTCAAAATCTACCAAGAGGTGCCCCATACCTGGTTGGTCACATGGCCTCAAGCACATTTCCCCAAATTCCAGAGGCTGCTGACTAGCAGTGAGGGCCTTGGGTGTGATAGTGGGGAAACTATGCCCTCATTGGTAGAGTTACATAGTGGAACTAAAACATATAGCAATAACAGAAGCAGTAAAACATGCAATAGGTTAACAATGGAAGTAATAAAAAACTGGAGAACATATATATATAATTCTTGCATAATAAAATATTAAGGAAAACATCCAAAGAAGTCAAAATTCTAGAATACATAAATATCCAAAGTAAAAAATAAGATATATAAACTCTAACATTATCTCAAGCCTCAGCTTGGTCCCATTCTCTCTAGCTCCTCAGTAATCAAGTACCTAAAGTAAAAGGGCGCTTTCCATTATCTATACCGGCAGCAATATAATATATTTGGCAACAAAAGAATGACCCAAATAGGGTGTCAGACTAAATACCAGTAGGAACCCACCCAAAGATCTATGACTAACTGTCAGTGAATATATATGGCAGGCTATAATAAAAATTAACAAATAACAAGAAATTATACGAAAGTAAACAATCCTACAGTTCCATTGCATTCAATTCCATAAATCTAGAAAGCAACTAAAAAACAAAGTAACCCTCTAGGAAGTAATCACAGACTAACCCCTTTATTTCAACCAAACATATAAAAGAAACCCTCTGGAAAGTACACACAGTCTAACACCTCTAGTTCAGATTTAGCATTGACTCTTTGAGGAAGCACTCTTCGTCAATTCCCCCTATATTCTCATATCGGTAACTAAAAATTTCTCTAGGGAAGCACTCAATATCTCATTCCCTCTATGGCCTACATCTAGTAACTATAGAAACTCTAAGGAAGCACTTACGTCAATTCCACCAATGTTCTCGCATCGTAACAGTAAAAACAGACACTCTGGAGAAGACCTCAATGTCCATTCCCCCTATGGTCTACTACACCAGGTTCTCACAGCCCTGTGTAAGTCCTTAGTGAAGAAACGATACATGGAAGCCAAAGTAAACCTAAAGAAGTACTTTTCTAAACAATCTAGATCATATTAGCATGTAAGATAAATAATATTACTCCATCCCATCAGTACTAGGAAAGGAAATCAAGCAGCCTAACAGGATATGCAAGACCAAATGGTCATAAACAAAACATGAATGGGAAAACACTTACAAAAATAGAAATTAACCCTATTCACATTCAATTGACCTATACTCAAGCATATAAATCATAGCAGGAAATAACAGGGTTAAAACCATAAACATGCAATACCTCGATCAAGGGTATTGGGAACTTTTTCACATATAACTCAAAGACTATCTACAGAAAGGCACAAACCATCTACCTCAGCATCATATGATCAATATACCCTATTATCATCCCTTGGATCAACCTCGAACATGGAATATCTACAGAAATATCTAAAAAATTTAACCGAAGATAACTCATGAGGGATGAAAAAAATAGGAAATGTGGTTCAAGTATAAGAGATAAATCACCGATGCAATTCCAATGCAACCAATAATGTTCAATTTGGATAACAGATGCTTGATTTGGGGTCCAGGAAAATATCGGCATCGTACGGATGATCTTGATCGAAGAAGGAAAAGAAGAAGATACTTCTACCAATTAGATGTGACCCCTGTCCATTTAATGAAAAAAGGAAAGTACATAGTGTGTAATTTATAAGTACACGATGTATATTTTCCTTAACCAGCCACTGAATTAGGTGGTATCCAGGTCACCACACACAGTCGTGTGCACGGCCGTTACACGGCCAGCACTCAGCTACCCACGGTAACCGAGTACATTATGTGTTCTCATAAAGTACACAATGTGTAATTATGAAATTTATGGAAACTCCTCTTTTCCGAAAAAACACTAGAAAAAGGAAAACATACCTGAAATGAGGATTCAGGTTCTTACAATAGAGATGTGTGAATTCTTGAAATCCTTGTGAGAACATGGTTCAAATATGAATCTAAAATCTATGAGTGTATTATAGAAGTTAGTTCATGAGGCCCTGAATCCAATGAGAGTTTCACTTCAACTGGTTGGCCAATCAATCAAGTTCCATTGAGTACTTCTTGAAGCTTTTTTTAGTGAAGTTCAATAAGATCGTATTTCCTACTTATTTATTTTTGTTGGATATGGAGTAGGATATCGAGAATGTATCAATCATTATAGGGAGACTATTGCTCCCCACCTAAAAATAATTGGTTTATGTAAATCAAGAAACACTAATATTCATAGTTGGAAACGAAAATATCTTTTTATACTTAGTAAAATATATAAAGAAAATAGGTGAGTCATTTGATTGTCAAACCATATTTATTACTAATGAGAAAGATGATTATATGAATAGTGTGGATGAAAGATATGCCATGTATCTGGATGAAGATAAATATACAGATCATGGGGATGTGAATTACACTAAACCGTTAATGATGGATATCATCCCACCATTCATAACCTCATTCATCAAGAATCTGACAATGGAATTGAAACCTATAACAAGCACACTAAATTATTCATTCTTTGAAATTTAAGTCTCACCTATAATCATTATTAGTACAAAACTGAATCAAATACAATAATAAAAACTCATTTATGTATTGAAAAATAAAAAAAAATCAATTACATGGGGAGTGGATGACATTAATGGGATCATCTCCAAGATATGAACCCAAATGATTTTATTAGAGGAAGGAATAAAACAAAAAAGTAAACCCTAAATGAGACTTATGAGCATTTTCTTGGCCACTCTCAAATGAAGTGTGAATGTTTGGGTACTTGGGTGCAGTAGAGTGGCTGACTAAGGTCCTATCTCAAAGGAGGAAGTAAATTAAAACAAATTCTTAAAGGTATTATAAAAATAAAATAATAGAGAATAAAAACACTACATGAAATGATGGGGGTTTTTTATCATTTATAAAACTAGAAGAAGTTTTATCAAAGAAGATTGATTTTTTTTGTTTTTAATTTTGAAATGAAGTTCGATTAAAAATATGCAATAAGAAGATGTTTTTCTTAGAAAATATATTGAAATGTGTAATTGATCTTACTCTAAATATTCATTTACTTATTAATAATTATCATTTAAATTCATATCCACTTAATTATTATCACATAATTTGTCACGACTCATCCCAGTGGGGCCTGCGTCATGACTCCGCACGCCCACCTCCAATAGGTCAGGGGCTGGTGACTAGCACCGAGTATGCATATTACTAACATGGGGGGGGGGGAATTTACTAAGTAAATGTACACATGCACACATCTCCAAGCCCACAAATACTGAAATGTAAACAAAACCACCAAGGAACAAAATGCAGGCAAACAAATAAACCCAATAAACAGAGTATGATGAGAATTAAAGTATTAAAAGTGAATTGGGCCATAATACAATCCCACTAAAAACAAGAGTATAAAAACTAAAAATTCCAACCATTAATCACAAATAGGTACTAGGTCTGCTGCTCATAGCCATAAGAACATCCCAGCCCATAGGGAACTCAAAAACCTTGGTCCTGTCCTAGTCTGCCCTGGACTCTGTCAAAAGGATTCTCATCTACACAAGACATGACACGTGTGGGAAAATCCCATGTAAGTGTGAGTATAAAATACTCAGTAGAGGGCCCTGAAAACCACAATACATACACAATGGAAAAGTTACAGTCATCTCTACACAATATATTTCTACTATAGATATAATAGGTGAACACAAACTAGATATACTCAAAACCCAGGCTCGTAGTTTAGAGAGAAGTCACACAACCACATTCCCCCACTAGGGATTCAGTTTGAAGATTCCACGAAGTACTCTTCAGATAGAACTCACTCCACAAGTTTAATAGATCTGATGAAGTCCTTCTAAGAAGTACTATCCATCCAGAAAAGTCACAAGAGATAGATACACTCATTCTGGGTGAACACACTCTTGAGTGGGTATGGATCATGATACAAAGATGAGGATCACTGCTAGGGCCTTAGAGGATACCACAAATCATCCTAATTCACCTGATATGTAGAATATCATCCCCCTGTTGGGATAGTCACATCGATACCTGACTCTAACTAGGGTCAAGAATGGATAGAGGATCTCGCTCCGGGTATCTTGGAGGGATACCTGACTCTATCTCAGAAAGTCATACTAATGGGATCATTCTACTAAAAAAGGAAATGATACCTGACCTTCAGGGAAACGAGAAAAAGGGGAACTAACCCAAAAAAAACATTTCTCAGACACGGTGGACAAGAATATTAAGCCATGTATGGAAAATTACATGGTTTGTAGAAGTGTCACACACCGTGTCTTCTGACCCTAGGTACTGCCCGTGTACAATGGCCCGTGTCGCAAGGCTTTTCATGTAGAAAGGTCAGTACATGGAATGTAGTACAGATCACGCACTGAGTCCATGTAACTAGGGTAGGCTCCATGTATGCAGTTGTGTGCTCATACATGGATTTATCCCATGTGCACCATCCTGTGTAACTGGTACACGAGGTAACCCATGCAGCCAGCCTGGTCTAGTCATGTGGTGGAGTACACGGTCGTGTACTCTATTCTGTGTCCGTGTATCAAACGAGATGCATGTTGAGTCCCGTGTAAAGACCCACATGCCATTTTCATTAGAGAACATACAATTTCATCACTTCATGCATCACAAAACCCTAGTCTCCACTGAGTTGGTCCCATATGGCATGTTCTTAGGGATACACGTCGTGTTCTTCAGAAATTTCCAAAAAATGCAGTTCTTCATCTGGCGCACCAGGGGATGCTTCGTTCTTCGATATGGCTGCCCAATCACCATGAAACCCAAGGGTTTGGGTCTCCCCGACACCACGTAGCTGATTCTGTTGGTTTCAGTCCTCCGATCAGCTCTAAAAAGGCATATAAATCCACCCGTATGAGGAATAATCGATGAATGGTCTCTCCCGATCTGATTCGATTCTTCATCTGCCATTGTTGTCCCACCGCCACTAGGTCGTTCCAATTTCAGATCTTCAATTTGGGATCATTGCACTGTTAAATGGGTGTGAAATGATCCATTGTTCATCACCCCATGAATAACGTAAAGAACATGAAGAAAAGAGGAAGAAGAAATCCAATAAACCAAATTGAGGAACGAACATCCACCGTTGTTCGTCACGGCATCGATCCAATCATGATAGAATGGTTTAATAGGGTGAATCAAATGATAAAAAAACAACTATCATATCAATTTCCCAAATCAAATACCAAAAGAAACATAAATTAAAAACCCTCCTACAAGAACGCACGATTTGCGGATCAACCTGTTCGGCGGTTGATCTGCATTCACTATTTAAACCAAGACCAGGGAAAATAAGAATTGAAATAATAACCCCTACATCTATTGTTGATGAATAGGGAGACCGGTCATCAGTCAGGATTCGATCTCACAGTGCAATGATCCATGCATTGTCATTCGTCATCACCCGTCAAAAATCCTCCAAGACTGGATTCTTTCCAAAGCTCTAAAGGATTCTAGGGGAAAACTCCAAGGTTATGATTCTAACCCTGTTCTCCTACTCATTTAAAAAAATAAGCATCATTCTGTTATGGAAATATTTTAAAATAAAATAAATGATTAATTCATTTTATTTCATCTAAAATTTTTCCTCTAAAATTCCCAAAAACTACCTTTTGAAGCCAACCCATGCCGTTCGATGTTAGGCCCCACCTAAGGTAATGTCTCTACTCTAAATGCAATAGTTCCCTCAGATTTCTGATCCAGGAACCTGTTTAAAAGCTATTCAACTTTTACAGGAAAATCACTTAGGCATGCTATTTAAAATTTTATTTTATTTCATACATTTATTCTAGGCACTCTGGGCCTCTGAATCACTTGTCTTTGAATGGTTTGGTCTCGAAATAATTCTATATAATATTTAAAAATAATACATGGAAAATCCCAGACATTACATTATATCAACCTTGGGTCTTTGCATCCCCGAAAATCCAAAACAAGGATACTCAAAAAGATGTGAGTAATGGGAATGGATTTGAGCCTCTCACTCCCACGTGATCTCATAAGGATTCACATTCTACCACTGGACACACACCAAGGGAATCAATCACCCATGAAGGATCCTCTCCTATCGATCCCTGATCTCCACCAGGTACTCCGCAAAGGTCGCTCCATCCTCAATGTGCAACATACCCCAGTCAATGATGTGAGATGGGTCATGCACGTACCTCCTCATCTGTGATGCATGGAAGACACCATGTACCTAGTGCAATTGTGGTGGTTGATCTAATTGGTATGCCACCTAACTAACTCTCTGCAGTATCTGGAAAGGTCCAGTGAACCTCGGAGATATCTTGACACCCCAGCCAAATCTTTGTAACCCTCATTGAGGTGAGACCCTAAGAAAGACATGGTCCCCTACCTTGACCTCCAAAGGTCTCTATCACCTATCAGTATAAGAATTTTGTCGACTCTGTGCAGTCTTCATCCACTCCCGCACTAGTGCAGAAAACGTTTTTAAAGTCACCATTTTTTACATCGGTTATATATAACCGACGTGATAATCTCTGAAACATGGTTTCTTTACATCGGTTATTTTATAACTGATGTAAAAAATGCAGAGAATAAATTTTTAAAGTCGATTATCTTAATAACAGATGTTAAAAATCATGCGCGTTCGTTTTTTACATCAGATATAAATTAACCGACGTAAAAAACCAAAGCACAGTGTTTTTTACGTCAGTTATCAAAAAACTGACATAAAAAACAGGGTATCTATGAATTTTTTACGTCAGTTATAAAATAATCGACATAAAAAAGCAGCTTTTGAGCCCTTTTTGACGTCAGTTATTTGAAAGTCGGCATAACAAACCAAACTGAAGAATTTTTTATGTCGGTTATATTATAACCGACCTAAAAAACTGTGATTTATGATGTATTTTTTATTTCAGTTATTCTATAACCGACGTAAAAAACCAACACGCGATATTTTTTTACGTCGGTTATAAAATAACCGATGTAAAAAAACCCATATTTGATACATTTATAATGTCGGTTATTATAATAACTGACATTATAAATGTAATAAAAACATTTTATAATTTCAGTTATTAAATAACCTATGTTATTAAATATTTAAAAAATTAACATGCCTCGTGGATTGTTATTTACGATTTTTCGATCAACAATCCGGAGACTCGTCTCTCTCACGCGGTAAACCCTAATCGACTCGTCGATCTCGTTGTGTTAATCTCATTTTTCTATCACTGCTTATCCTATTTACTCTCCTCAGATCTATCATCTCAACTCTCAACACACAGGTAATCCTCCCATGACTTTATTTCGTTCATTTTTTTTCTGGATAGTCTATATTTACGTTTTGTGATTTTTTTGTTTAAACTAGGTAATATTCTTCAATTTCAAACCCTCTTACCTAATTTTCCCATCATAATCTTATTTATTATCCTCAAATCTATTAGACGACTCAAAATATTCACGTAAGCTTCACCAACTTCTATTTCATTTGTTTTTGTTTCGAGAATGCCCGACATTGATGGTAATTTTTTTGTCATTGACAACTAATGATCTCATTCACCTATATTACTGAAATTTATATGTAAACCATAATTATAAACCCATTCTATGTACCAGTGTGATTTATTTTATAAGTATATATATGGTTTTTCATGGTGGAATGTTTGTTTTGGATCCTTGGTTGTTTCTATTTTGGGTATCACTTTTTCTTGTTCCATAATCTATTTACGTTCCTTATTTTCGTGGACTATTATAAATCTTCAGATGATATTAAAATCCGATTCATTACACAATAAATTATTTTAGACTAGTGGGATATAAAATTCATGGTTATCAGTTTGAATAATGGCATGATACCAAAAATAGTAGCTTGAGGTTAAAATCACATGGTTCTAGGGGGCTGTCAAGAGGGTTGGTGGTTGTCCAGGGGGTTGGGAGCTGTCCAGGGTGTCGTTGGAGGTGGGGGGGGGGGCAGTACAGTGGTGTGTGGGGGGGGGCGTCCATGGGGGTGGGTGGTCTGTCCAAGGGGGTTAGTGGGGGGGGGATGTCCAAGGGGGTGGGGGTTGTCCAGAGGTTTGGGGGTGTCCAAGGGGCTAGGGGGTGGGGGTGGTGTCCAGGAGGGGTGGGGGTGCTATCAAGAGGGTCGGGGGATATCCAGGGGTGGGGGTTGTCCAGAGGGTTGGAGTGTGTCCAGGGGTGTCCAAGGGGGTGGGGGTGGGGGTGGAGTTTAGGAGGGGTGGGGGTACTGTTTAGAGGGGTGGGGGTTGTCCAGGGGGTGGGGCTGTCCAGAGGGTAGGGGGTGTCCATGGGGTGCCCAGGGGGTGTCCAAGGGGGTGGGTTGGGGGGGGGGGGTTGTCCAAGGGTGTGGGGGCCTGTCCAGAGTGTTTGTGGGGTTTTCCGGGGGGTGGGGGCTGTCCAGAGGGTTGGGGGTGTCCAGGGGGTCTCCAAGGGGGTAGGGGTGGGGTGGTGTCCAGGTGGGATGGGGGTGCTGTCTAGAGGAGTGCGGGGGTGGAGGGGGCTTTCTAGGGGGTGGGGGCTATCCAGAGGGTTGGGGGTGTCCAGGGGGTGTCCAAGGGGGTAGGGGTGGGGGTAGTATCTAGGAGGGGTGGGGGTGCTGTCTAGAGGGGTGGGTGTTGTCCAGGGGGGTGTCCAAGGGGGTAGGGGTGGGGGTGGTGTCCAGGAGGGGTGGGGGTGTAGTCTAGAATAGTTGGGGCTGTCCAGGGGGTGGGGGGCTGTCCAGGGGGTTGGGGGTGTCCAGGGGGTGTCCAAGGGGGTGGGTGGGTGGGGGGCCTATCCAAGGCAGTGGGGGCCTGTACAGAGGGTTTGAGGGTTTTCCGAGGGGTGGGGACTTTCCAGAGGGTTGGGGTGTCTAGGGGGTGTCCAAGGGGGTGGGGGTGGGGGGGTGCTGTTCAGATGGGGTAGGGCATGTCCAGAGGTTTTGGGGGGTTGTTCGGGGGTGGGGATTGTCTAGAGGGTTGGGGGTGTCCAAGGGGGTAGGGGGTGGGGGTGTTGTCCAGGAGGGGTGGGGGTGTTTTCTAGAGGGGTGGGGGGTTGTCCCGGGGGTGGGGGCTGTCTAGAGGGTTACGGGAGTCCAAGGGGGTAGGGGTGGGGTGGTGTCTAGAAGGGGTGGGGGTGCTGTCTAGAGGGGTGAGGTGTTGTCCAGCGGGTGTCCAAGGGGGTAGGGGGTCAGGGTGGTGTCCTGGATCGGTGGGGGTGCTGTCTAGAGGGGTGGGGGGCTATCCAGGGGTGGGGTGTCTAGGAGGGGTGGGGGTTGTCCAAGGGTGTGGTGGTGTCCATGGGGTATCCAAGGGGGTGGGGGTGGTGTCCAGGGGGTGGGGGCTGTACAATGGGGTGGGGGTGTCCAGGGGGTGTCCATGGGGGTGGGGGATAAGTGTCAGTTGGGATTGACAATTGCATCATGGTTTCTGAGATTATGACATGGTGATTGTGCCGTGATGATTGTCTTTACGTTGTGATTTTATCCATCTGGATTTTTATTTTAAATTTGATTTGATTCTCATATTTACTCCATTTTCTCTAATTTTATATCAACCATTATAGGGCCCATGGTTTTCTTTTATTCAATGGAATTTAAAACTGTTATATATAACTATATTTTGTTTTTAAAATAATATTCAAGCATATTTTTTTAAATACACATAGATTTGTTTTATATTTCAAAATTTTTTTACATTCAAATTATGATTTTTTTCATATAAACATATATTTTTATTATCTTAATAATATGTATATTTTTGATATTTGTTATAGGTAATAATGAGTCGAAGTTGGATTACGACACATTGAATGATCAATGCATATAAGGAATGTGTTGATTCCTTTTTGGAATTTTCTAAACAAAATGTTCCAAGTAGTGACATATTTTTTCTGTCCATGCCTGAAATGTTTGAATATGTAGAAGTTGAAAAGTAGAGAGATAAAAGATCATCTGATTTTTCATGGTTTTAATCTAAATTACAGCCCTTGGATTTGGCATGGTGAAACTGGACAGAATGTCACTGATGATGATGATTCGCAAGATGGTAACTCTGATGGAATTGAAGAAATTATTCGCGATATTGTAGCATAACAAATTGAGATAAAACCGACAATTGGGCATCTATACGGTGATGCTGAAAAAACCATTATATCCTAGTTGAATAGATTTTATGGTTTTTTCGGCGGTGTTAAGATTGATTAACCTAAAGGTGAAATATGGATGGAGTGGCAGAAGTTTTACAGAGCTGCTACAATTGATGAAAGACATTCTTCCAAAAGATAAGGATCGTCCAAATTCATATTTTAAGGCCAAGAAAATATTATTCCCAATTGGATTGGGATACAAGAAAATACATGCCTTCCCAAATTACTTCATTATATACAGAAAGGAATAGTAATTTCTGTCAGAGTGTCCTAAATGTCGGACATCACGGTATAAGGTGAAAGAAAAATAACAGGCTGATGTAGATATTACAAAGATCCCTTCAAAGGTATTTTGGTATCTTCCTATAATTCATCATTTCAAAAGTTTATTTGCTAATTCACATGATGAAAAAAGGTTAATATGGCATGATGATGAGCAGGTATGTGATGGAAAAATACGTCATCCAGCTGATTTTCCACAATGGAAGAGAATTCATGTGCAGTATTCTACATTTGGAAATGAAATTAGAAATCTCAAACTATTGTTGTGCACAGATGGAATGAATCCATACCGAACCCTCAGTGTAACACCTAGTTTATGGCTGGTTTTATTGGTAATCTACAACCTCTCTCCTAAATTTTGTATGAAGCCCAAATATGTCATAATGAGTATAATGATCTCTGGTCCAAAGCAACCCGGCAATGATATTGATGTTTACTTGTCACCGTTGATTGATGATTTCAAATTGTTATGGTCTAATGGTATTAGGGTGTATGATTCTTATAAAATGGAATATTTTCAACTCCATGCGGTGCTTCTGTTCACTATAAATGACTTCCTAGAATATGGAAAAATTTTTGGATAGAGTGTTAAAGGGAATAAAGCATGTTCAATTTGTGAACAACAGACATCATATTATCAATTGCATCATGGGAGGAAAACAGTGTACATGGGTCATCAAAAGTTTTTGCCTATGGATCACCCTTATAAAAGACTAAAAAAGGAATTCAATGGCTCACAAGAATTTGATACTGCTCCAAAACTTTTATCCCCTGATCTATATTTTGAGAGGGTGGAAAACCTTCATGTGGCATTGGGAAAGACATAGAAATCTGGTAATGATAAACATATTTGGAAGAAAAGTTCAATATTTTTTGAGCTACCATATTGGAGGTATCATGAAGATAAACATAATATTTATGCCATGCATGTGGAGAAGAATATCTGTGATTTTTTGATTGGAACATTGTTAGATATTAATGGAAGGACAAAAGATGGGTTGAATGCAAAATTATACTTACTATAAATGGGAATATGTTTGGAGTTAGATCCCACTCCTAAAGGAAGATGAACATTTCTTCCCCTAGATTGTCATACATTATCAAAGAGGGATAAAATTATCTTTTTTCAATGTCTTCATGATATCAAACTGCCTCAAGGTTATTCTCCAAATGTAAAAAATTTTGTCTTATTGGGGGACTTGATGTTGATAGGTATGAAATCACATTATTGTCATGTCATGATGAAAAAAATTATACCAGTTGCATTGCGTGGAATATTTCCCATCCGTGTCAGAAAGACTATAATGAAGTTGTGTTATTTTTTCAATTCAATTTGTTACAAGGAGATTGATGTGAATTCTTTGAACATTTGGGAAAGGATGCAATTTTTATACCTTTTCAATTGGAAATTTATTTTCCTCCAACTTGTTTTGAAATAATGGTGCATTTAATGATTCATCTGGTTGAAGAAATAATTCTTTGTGGACCTGTATATCTTTGTTGGATGTATCCTTTTGAATGGTATATGAAAATATTAAAGGGGTATATTAAAAATCCATATTAACCTAGAGCCTCCATTATTGAAAATTATGTTTCTGAGGAGGTAGCAGAGTTTTGTACGAGCTACATGGCTGCGGCACAACACGTAGGTTTGCCTCCATCTCACCATGAACGAGTTAATAATGAGGGAAAGGGGATTCGTGGCTTGAAATTCAAATCATTGTCAGCTAAACAGATGAAGAACTTAGAATAATACATCATGAATAACGAAGCTTATTCTCAACCATATATCACATTGAATATTAATGAGTTGAAACAATGTCATCCAAAGAAGAAAGAAATGTGGATTTTGAATGAGCACAACAAAACTATTTTTTCATGGTTTAAAAAGACCTTTCTTGATATATCAGATGTATCAGAGACATTAAAATGGATAGTGGGTGGTCCAGGTTCAAATGTGATAACATGATCTGGTTATGACATTAATGGCTATTCATTTCATATGAAAACTCAAGACAATAGAAGTGTAGTTTAGAATAGTGGTGTATTGGTGTTTTCAAAAGCAATTCATTTTTCAAGTGCTAAGGACAAAAACCCAATTTCTGCATCAAGTGCATATTATAGAGTGATTGAAGACATATGGGAGGTTGATTACTTTAAAATTAAAGTTCTTGTTTTTAACTGTAAATGGTTTATCGGTAACAAAAGTGTCAGACACGATGAATTTTGAATGACACTTGTTAACCTGAATAGATTGGAAGACACAGTTGATTCTTTTATAATGGAAACAAATGCAAAACAAATTTTCTATGTCGTAGATCAATCAGATATGCAGTGGGATGTTGTTTTACAAGGGAAAAACAATTTGTTGGGAAGGATGAACTTGATGAAGATGCTGATTTATGTGAGATCCCTACTTCCATGGAAGGATTAATAGAACAGAATGATGAGCATGTTGAAGACATGGTTTTTGCCATAAGGAATGATCACGATGAAGGAATTTTGGAAAACAATTCATTTGTACATTCTTAAAATTACAGGTAATATATGTTTATTTCTTGTTTACATTTATTTTTTTCATAAAATGTTAGATATTGTATGTTTTTTCTTTATTAAAATATGTATTAAAAAAATACTTATATTTTTTTGTTTGTTTTAAGTTTGTTTAGTTTAATTTATCATGTTTACCATTAAATGAAATATATATCTATTATTTTTGTTCAGTGACAATTACTTTACCACGTTTACCAGGTTTACCATGTTTACTATGTTTACCGTGTTTACCATCTTGACCATCTTTACCATTTTTTAACATGATTACCATATTAACAATGTTTACTGTTACGTAACATAGTACACTTTTTATTTTCTGATTATAGTAGTATTAAAATATTTGAATTTTTATATTTGTGAACTAATGTTTGTTGTTTTTTTGATTTGGAGGATAATGACAGATCATTCAGTTGATCAACCACATGATTTTGGAGATGATTATATTGGTCATACCTCTGGGGATGAACATTCACATGATCCTCTTGATGTTCCCCAATCATCCTCATGTTCTCCTATTATGACAAAGAGTTCAAAGGTTGGTAAACGTGGGTGCACACGTTTACCAATATTAGCACATTCCCATATGCAGGATCAGAGGATACTCATTGAGTTTGATGATGATGATGATATTCCTAAAGGTCCAAATGAAAAATATTTTACGAGTTTTGTATAAACTCTGGCTAAGAGAAAAGTATTCATTTTGTTTGATGACTGGAGAAGTGTGGATAAAGAGATAATCATTCAGTTGTGGGAGATGATTTTGGTAAGATCTTTTGCTATTTTTTGACTATTCTTTAAATGTTTCTAGTATATATAATATGTTTAACCTCTTCTTTATCAAATGACATTTGATATTCCTGACACTAGAGGAGTCAGAAAGAAATGATAATCATTGGAGGCCAGGAGATGAAGGGATTTCAAATCAACCCTCTCATCTGATTTCATTTATGGTCAGAGGAGTCATGACAATGCATGTCGTATATATCCTTTTATATATGAAGACACGTGGAGATAGTTTTTTTAAAGTAGAAGAAAAGAGTCATTTTTTGGTATGGGAAATGTAAACTTTTATAAGCTTTCCTATATAAATGATCTTATTAATGTTTTTTTAATGATTTATTATTTTTAATTTACAGCAAACAAGGAAATATCATCAAGAGATCCAATCTAAAAATGTATACCCTCATAGTTTATCTCAGGGAGGGTATGCATTTTTTTAAGAACAAATGATGGAGGAAAAATTTCAACAACTAAGAGCTGAGTCTTCAAGATCTAGAGAGGTGGCCCCTCTATCCCCTTCATCTAGACATGAAAAATGGAAGAGAGCTCGGATGGGAAAAAAGGGCAATATCTTTCGGAAGAATCGAGAATCGTAGCTGAGAGGATTGTAAGATATCTATTTTATTTATTTAAGTTAACTATTTTCTTCATATAATTTCAATCATTACAGAAATTTTCAATTAATTAATATAGGACTCTCTTAAGGAGCAGAGTTCATAGGGGAAATTTACAGCTACTAGGAGGCAATATATTTTATCTGTAGAATTAGTAAAGCCTGAATATCCTAGTCATGTAAGAGGATATCTGGCAGGTGTATCGGTAAGAAAAGTGTTGCAACATTCTTCAACTTCTAATGTTGAGGGGGTTTATAAAAAAATAGAATCCTTTTTGGCTGATGTTCGTAATATTAATGCGACGATGGAGGAAAAGATTAGAGCGTCGGTACAGTCTATGTTTTCATACATGAAAAAACAATTTCAGACTGTATCTCCCACTCCTCCGCCTCCCCCTGCAGACCCCATTAGTTATCCTCCACCTCCGCCAGTAGCTCCCACTCCCCCACCACAACCTGTAGACCCCATTTTTTATCCTACTCCTCCATCGCAACTTCCTTCTTATTGCGAGTTGTTTGTTGATGATCCTCAACATCATATAGTTGCATATGGGTTGGTATATTGTATAGGAGATATAGTTCATCATCAACAATTATAGGTATAGAATCATAGGGTCATTGTACAAGATATAATAGATTGATCAACATGAGTACCATTACCTATAGATGAGGTGATGACAGTTGGACATAGTATCGGCCTTTTTTAAATTTGGCCATCCAGACTTCTTCCACTCATTACCATAGAGGTATGAATGTTATATCATTTATTTTATTTCTTATTAAATTTGTTTCATCATTTGAAAACTAATATAAATTTCTATTTATTTTTGAAGGAATACTTAAAAGGTAAAGAAATACTATATAGACAACAATAAAGACAAATGGATATGACATCAGATACTGATTCTAGTAGTCTTGACAGATTTTCAAGATATTCAAATTTTTGGTGGGTCATTATGAGTTTCCAATGGATTCTCATGTTTGTGGACGTGTAATAAATGTGGGGATTATGAAAACTGATATCATGGAGCTTGTTACTGGAGATAAGATGGGCATCAACATGGTGCAAATTTTTTCCATGTAAATCTTAACACCTTTTCCCTGCGTTATATTTATTAAAAATGTATACTTATGTCTATTTTGTATTAGGTATCTTTATAAAATTTGTGAGAGGAATGAGCTGACAGATGTATATGGATTCATGAACCTGCAATTTATTTCCCTTGAAGTATGTGCATTGGATGATGAACAAAGAATGCTTTATATTGATGAAAGACTTGAAAATAATATAGTCACACTATATTGGATGATGCCTTTTTGTGAGAGGTATAAAACACATCTCTCTCAAAGATTTCATTATCTTTTAACATAAAAAACCACTAACCGTAAATTTCCATTTATCAGTGATCATTGGATGTTATGGGTTTTTTTCCCAATGGAGAAAGCACTTTATTAGATATTCTCTGTCCAAGATGATGTGCGGGAAAGTTTTAAGAATATATTAGAAAATTAAGTTTCAATTTCTCAATAGTTTTATATATTATAATGAATTTTAAATTTACCCCATTCGAATTATTTTCTATCAGGGCATGGGTATACTTTCGAAAAAACACAAAGAAAAGGAGTGCAAAGATCAAATATGTAAATGAAAAGGTAAATATCCATTTATAATTTTTACTTTTTGACTTATTACATAAAAATAATATATTGAATTTACACTCATTAAAACAGAATTTTCATGAACAACAAGGTGTCATCGAATGGGGATATTATATGTTAATATTTATGTATGAAATAATAAAAACTGGGACAGTTGTGAATTTTGACCTGGTAATATTTACTCTTAAACTTTGCCATAATATTTCAATTTGATTTATTCATTATACACGTTAACTACTATCCTTTTCATTTGTAGAATTTTAATGAACCTAAACCCTATACTGCTGAAGAAATCAAACACTTAAAAGTAGAGTCGTCAAATTATTTTACAGGTTTGATTGAATTTTAGTTTTTTGTAATGTAAAATTTAATTTTGAATATTGTCATTGTAATTGTGTATTTGGTATTCATTTAGGTTGGATTTAGTGTTTTGGAAGTTGACAGTGGAAATTTTGAATGTTATATATGTGAATGTTTAATTTTTCTCTACTTCTTATTTTGGTCTAATTATGATGGTTTTTCTGGTATGGATTCTGGTCTGAGGGGGAGGGGTACCAAGGTTGTGAGGGGTGTTCAGTGGGGTGGGGTATGTCCAGGGGTCTGAGAGGGATGTCTGATGGGGTGGGGGTCCTTTTAGTCCATGAGAGTAGGGGGGGAAGTCCAGGGGGTGGGAGCGTTTCCAAGATGGTAGAAGGGCTGTCTAGGGGAGTGGGAGGCTGTCCAGGGGGTATCCAGGGGTGTGGGGTGTCTTATGGGGTGAGGGTGGTTTCCATGGGTGTGGGGGTTGTCCAGTGGGGGGTCCAGGGTTTCCATGGGGATGTGGGAGTAGTCCAGGGGTGTGGTGGGGGTTGTCTAGTGGGTTGAGGGAGTTCTGGTCTGGTTTTGGTAACTTTTTGGTCTGTTTCAAGGGTGTGGGAGGGTTGTCCATGGATGTGGGAGTGATGTCTAGGGGTGGGGGGTATACAGGAGGGTGGGGGATGTCCAGGGGGTGGTGGTGACGTCCAGGGGTGTGGGGGGGAGTGTCCAGGGGTGTGGTGGGGGCAGTCAAGTGGGGTGAGGGGGTTCTGGTTTGTTTTCGGTAACTTTTTGGTTTGTTTCAGGGGTGTGGGAGGGTTGTCCAGAGGTGTGGAAGTGCTATACAGTGGGTGGGGGTATAGATGAGGGTGGGGGGTTTCCTAGGGGTGTTTTTGGCTGTCCAGGGGGGTCGGGGGGTAGTCCAGGGTTGTGGTGGGAGCTGTCTAGTGGGGTGGGGGAGGGCTGTCCAGGGTGTGGGGGGGTATACATGAGGGTGGGGGTTGTCCCAGAGTGTTTGGGGCTATCTAGGGGGGTCGGGGTAGTCTAGGGGTGTGGTGGGGGCTGTCAAGTGGGGTGAGGGGGTGAGGGGTGCTGTTCAGGGGGGGTGGGGGTTGTCTCGGGGTGTTTGGGGCTATCCAGGGGGTCAGGGGACAGTCCAGGGGTGTGGTGGGGGCTGTCAAGTGGGGAGAGGGGGGTGTTGTTCCGGGGGTGGTGGGAGGGCTGTCCAGTGGGGTAAGTTTTATATGTTATCAATGTAAATGATTAATTTTTCTTTAGTTCTTGTTTTGATCTACTTCTGTTTTTGTGGTATAAATTATTGATTTTGTTTATGGTTGTTTCAGGGGGAGAACGGAGGACTGCATTTGATTTTTTTTAATAAAATGGTCTTCCACGTCGGTTATTTTATAACCGACGTGATAAAGAAATCGGTAAGGGTTTATCACGTCGGTTTTTTTAATAACCGACATTATAAACACCTGTGGAATGGTTTATCACATCGGTTATTTAATAAATGACGTGATAAAAGGGCTAGGAAATGGTTTATCACGTCAGTTATTAAATAACTAATCTTATAACCCCCCCTAGACTGGTTTAGCACATCGGTTATTATATAACCGACGTGAAAAACCATTTCCCAAGGGTTTATCACATCGGTTATTAAATAACTGGTGTGATAAACATCCCCCACACGGGTTTATAACTTCTGTTATTATATAACTGATGTGATAACCCCCCCTCCCCCCATTTTATCACTGTGGTTATATAATAACCGACTTTATAACCCCCCCCCCCCATTTTTGCACGTAGATTATTAATTAACTGACATGATAAACAACACGATGTTATGTTTTTTACGTTAGTTTTTAAATAACCGACGTAAAAAATGATATTTATAACGTCGTCCGTATTAACGTCGACTAAAAACTGACGTAAAAAATGAAAAATAACCGACATAAATAACATTTTTGTACTAGTTCCAGATGATCTGCACCTTCTCAGTGGTATCTCACACAAACTCTGGACCCATTAGTGCCGAATCTCTAGTGTCAGTCAAGTAAAGCAGTCACCAGAAGGGTATCCCATATAATGCCTTGAATGGTTCCACACCAATGGTGAAGTGGTATCTGTTATTGTACACAAACTCACCTAGTGGTCCTCCCAACTGTGACCAAAGTTCAAGATACAGGTCGTCAACATATTCTCCAGAACCTGAATAGTCCTCTCCATATGACCATCGGTCTGGGGATAGAACGTAGTGATCAAGTATTGTTGAGTCCCAAAATCCTCTTGTAATACCTTCCACAATTAGGATGTGAAGTAGGAATCTCAATCTGAGACTATTTTCGAAGGGATTCCCTGAATCCGAACTATCTCCTGCATGTAGAGGCATCCCAAGCTCTTAATAGAACTCTGCTCTCTGATAGCTAGGAAGTGGTCTGACCTAGTGAGTCGGTCAATGATCAACCAGATGGAATTGTTCCCCTGGGATATTCATGGTAATCTTTTTATGAAGTCTATCAATATTCCATCCCACTTCCACTCTATAAATTCCATGGGTGAGCTAATCCCACTGGAACCTGGTGCTTAGCCTTCGCCTACTGCCATGTAAGGCATCGAGAAACGAACTCTGCTACTGCCTTCTTCATGCCAAACCACCAGAATTGTCGCCAGAGATCCTGGTACATCTTTTCCACCCCCAGATGTACCACAAAGGGGGATATATGAAACTACCTTAGGACATCTTCTTGAAACGCCACTGATACAATAATCTTTCCTCTGAAAATAAGTATATGCTCCCCACCTGGCGAATATCTATCATGAGAATATCATGTGGATAACTGAGCACGTAAATCCTCACAATTGAAATCCCCAAGCTATGCCTCCCTAACTTGTTGTAAGAGTGGAGGGGATACCACCATCGAATGTAGGTAAGTTTCATCCTCTCTGCCCCTGAAGGATAACTGCAAAGTGGATAACTGCAATGTCGCCTCACTCAACATCTTTGAGCTCGATCTTTTACTAAGAGAATCCACCACCTTATTCCCCTTCCTAGGAGTATATGTGATCCTGAAATCATAGTCCTGGAGGAACTCTAGCCAACGTCTCTGTCTCAAATTCAGATCCTTATATGGGAAGATGTACTTGAGGCTCATGTGGTCAGAATATTCAATAAACCCTCACCCATATGGTAGTGTTGCCACATATTCAATGCAAATACTACCACTTCCATCTCGATATCACGGGTCACATAGTTCTACTCATGTGTCCTGAGTTGGAATGTACCATAAGCAATAATTTCCTACCTTTTCATCAGGATATAGCCAAGCACGGTCGTCGATGCATCCTATAAAACTACCTACTCGACACCCTCATATAGTAATCTCAAGAGTGGGGTTCTCATCAAACTCTGCCTCAACCACTCAAAATCCTCCTGGAACTTCTTCGTACAAATGAATGGTTTCTCCATCCTGGTCAAGGCTTCTATCGATGTTGATATTCAGGAGAAATCAGGAATGAATCTCGGGTAATGTCCTACCAACCCAAGGAAACTATGCACCTCCATCATGATATGAGGTGGCTCTCATTATAAAACTTCCTCCAACTTAGTTGGGTCCACAGCTACTCCATCTACTGAAATGACATGTCCTAGAAATTGGACCTTCCTAATCCATAAATGGCACTTCGAGAGCTTCCCATAAATTTGGTGCTCTCAGAGTATATCTAGAACCATACATAGGTGTCTCACATACTCCTCCTCTGACACTGAGTACCCAAGGATGTCGTTGATGAAGACTACTAAGAATCAGTCCAAGTATGGCTGGAAGATCCAATTCATAAGTCCCATGAACACTACGGGGGTGTTCATCACGCCGAAAGGCGTCACCGAGTACTCATAGTTATTATAGTGGTATCTAAAAGAGTTATTGTTATATCTTTGTCTTGTACTCATAACTTGTGGTAACCTGACTGAAGCTCATCTTTTATGAACCATTATGCCCATATTATCTGGTCGAAGAGGTCATCGATCCCTGGTAGTGGATACTTGTTCTTCACCATCACCTGGTTCAGGCACTGGTAATCCACCCACTACTTCAAAATCTCTTATTCCTTCTTGGAAAACAATATTGGGGCCGCCCTAGGTGAAACTCTAGGTCACATGAAACCCTTTCTCTACAAACCCTCCAACTGCAGCTTCATATCATGAAGATCTATGGGAGCCATACGATTTGCTGATGAAGAAATCGCGGTCGTCCCACAGTGTAAGTCGATTCAAAAGTCGATTTCTCGTTGGGGAGGTAGTCTTAGAACATCTTTGGGAAAGATGTCCTTATACACCACCACTAATTCTGGGAACTGGAATCCCACAACATATACTGGTTCGAGGGTAAGGCTAGACAAATCATGAGTGATTAGTTGTACCCTGCTACGCATGAGCCCATCCTATGCTGCCCGAGTCTGCCTTTCACTGACAAATTAAAACCTCATCCCATCCTTCCGGACACACCGCACTCTTCACCTAAAATATTCAATCTTGGCATGGACCAAGGATAACCAATCCATAACTAGAATGACGTTAGAAGGCCTCAAACCTTCCACCAAGAGGATCCAACTGAAACTATAACCTCCAAGGGTAACATCACACTGTCTGCAAAGGTGTGTGATCATCAAGTCTCCACTTGTAGGTGTCTCCAAGTGTAAGTATGGAGTCAACAGCTCTACCAAAATCTCAAGGTTTTACACAAGACATGTAGTGAGGAAGGAATGACAATAACCTCTGTCTATAAGTATAACAACTAAGGTTGAGAAGACACAAATTACACCACGGATCATCCCTAGAATCATGGGGTCGTAAAACTTGAATGCATGTAGCAATCCCTACCCCTATCCCATATCTCCTTGTGCTTAGTGAAAACCTCCTGGGGGTGGTGGTGGAAGTATATTGAAGTATCTTCCACAAACTATAGCTCTCCCTGCTCCTCTGCCATGTCCTCCACCTGGAGAGTCTGTCTACTCCACTCTTTGCCTTTGCCTTAGTGGTCCATCCATTGTCTCCCTATCAGAAGCTCGACGGGTTGGAAAATCTCTAGTGATATGTCCCCTACCATCGCACAAGTAGTATCACCTCTACCTAGGATGACTGGATCCATCCTGAGAGCCATGTACTTCCAAACCCCTATCATTGTTGCTCATATGACATCACCCACATCCTGATCCCCATGCCTGATGTCGGCTCCCTGCTGTTGTGGTCTCCGCACCTGTCTTCCAGCTGCTGACTGCTGTCTGTTGTCCCTGCTCTTCCAAGAAGCTCTTGATCACCATGTCCCACTTGATCACTCCAACATAAGTTGGAATTCAATGAGGAACTAAACTAGATCATATTTCCCATCGTAGACCTCGCTTGAAGGTCTGAGATCTGAACTACTAATCCTTGACCATATCAATCGAGTACTTGGTGAGGTTGGTGAACCTCAGTAAATAGTCATCCACTATAAAACTGAACTACTAGAGTTGTAGAAGTTCCTGGATACACACTTCTCTCAGTGTAACCGGTGAAAACTCCTCCCTAAAGACTTTCTCATAATTTTTCCATGAAAGAGTCTCCTCATCGTGAGTCTATGTGGACAGACTCCACCATTATCTTGCTGAACCCTAAAAAAGGATCACTCCTAGGATCACCATATGGTATTCCGATGTCCTTACATGATGGAAAACTCTGGTCACCGCCTCAAGCCAGTCCTCAGCTGCTTAAGGGTTAGGCTCTCCATGGAACCTGATGGGTCTCTCTCTCTGGAACTCATCGAGTGATCATAGCCTGTTCCTCTCATCTATCAGTACTGTAGGTACCACGGGCTTCTCCACTGGTGGTGGTATAGCAGGTATACCACCTGGAGGTAACACATGGGGATTTGGTCCCTGTATCAGAGCCTCATCATTGAGGGGGTCATTATCGTGATCGCGCTGCTGAATCCTAGAGGGAGGCATCCTGTAAGGAACAAGATATACCATGGTCAAAGAGTATATCTAGATAGCTGACACAAAGGACATGGAAAACAAAACCTATTTCTATATGATGAAATTACCAATATATTTTTTCCCACCCAACTAGTTTTTTCATGTACCGAGTCAAAAATCAGGTTATCAGAGTCCTCCTTTATGGATATGTTGGCCTCCCACACCAACACTGGAGTCTCTATCCTGAAAGTCGAGCCCAAAACACTTAACACTATTTCCCCAAACCAAACTCACGTAATCATGGTTCTATGGTAGAACTGACCACCTCTGATGCCACTCAGTCACGACCCATCCCAGTGGGGCCCGCCCCGCAACTCCCCAAGCCCACCTCCAATAGGCCAGGGGCTGGTGACTAGCACTGAGTAGGTATACTACTAACATGGGAGGCATTCCCTATGTAGATGTACACATGCACACATCTCCATACCCGCAAATGATGAAATGTAAAAAATACTAAGGAACAAATTACATGCATACAACTAAACCCAACCAACATAGTACGAAGGGAAGTAATGTACAGAAAGGAAACTGTGCCAGAATACAAGCCCACTAAAAACAAGAGTCTGAAAACTAAAAATTCAAACATGTAAAAACAAAGAGGTACTGGTTCTGATGCTTGTAGCCATAAGAACAACGCAGCCCATAGGTAACTCGAAAATCTCAGTTCTGTCCTAGTCCTCCCTGGCCTCTGCCAAAAGGTTGGTTGTCTACACAAGAGAGGACACGTGCGTGCAAAGCCCGTGTAGGGGTGAGTCTTACGATACTCAGTAGAGGACCCCAAAAATCACAAGCAACACACAAAGAAAAGGGTACAATCAGATCTACACAATATATGTCTACTGAACTTATAATAGGTGAACACAAACCAGATATACTCAAAACCCAGACCCGTAGTCTAGAGATAAATCACACAATCGTATTCCCCTGCTAGGAATCCAGTTTGAAGATTATATAAAGCACTCAGCTAGGAGAACTCACTCCATGAGTCTGATATCTCTGATGATGTCCATCAAAGAATTATTTTCCATCGTGAAATGTCACAAGATATAGATACACTTATTCTGGGAGAACACACTCCTGAGTGGGAAAAGATCACGATACAGAGATGAGTATCACTACTAGGGCCTTGGTGGATACCACGATTCATCCAGATTCACCTTCTAAGTAGAGGATCATCAACCTGTGGGGATATTCACATCAATACCTGACTCTACCTAGGGTCATGAATGAATATTGGATCTCACTCTGGGACACTCGGTGGGATACTTGACTCTATATCGGAAAGTCCTATTGAAGGGATCATACTCCTAAAAAAGGAAACAATACATGGACTTCAGGGGAATGAAAAAAAGGGTCACTAACTCAAATGAAACATGTACAAGATACAGTGGAAAAGAAGATAAATCCATGTATTGAAAAGTACATGGCGTTTAGAAGTGTCACAGGTCGTGTCTTCTGACCCCAGGTACAACCCGGGTACAATGGCTCATGTCGCATGGCTTGTCATATAGAAATATCAGTACACAACATGTAGTACAGATCATACACTGTGTTTGAGTAACTGGGGTCAACTCCATGTATGTGGCCATGTGCCCATACATGTCTTTATCCCATGTGTGCCAGCTCGTGTAACCGGTATGCGGGGTAACCCGTGTAGCAGGCCTGGTTTTACCATATGGTAGAGTACACGACCATGTACTCTATCCTGTGTCTGTGTATCACCAGGGATACATACTGAGTCCCGCATAAATACCCAAACGCCGTGTTCTTTGGAGAACACAATATTTCATATCTTCGTGCATCGCAGAACCCTAGCCTCCGCTGAGTCAGTCCCAGACAATGTGTTCTTAGAGATACATTCTGTGTTCATTAAAAATTTCCAGAAAACGTAGTTCTTCATCCGGTGCTTCGAGGGATTCATCGTTCTTCGATCGAGCCACCTGATCACCATGAAACTCAAGGGTTTTGGTTTCCCCAACACCACGTAGCTGATTATGTTGGTTTAAGACCTCCGATCAGCTCCGAAAATGTGTATCAATCCACCCGTGCAAAGAACGCTCAAAGAACAGTATCTCTCGATCTGATCTGAATCATATTCCTCCATCATCTTCAGACCTTCTCTATGTCGTTTTGATGTTGTATATTCAATTTGGGATTTTTTCTTTGTGAAACAGACATGCAATGATCCATTGTTTGTCTACCCATGAAGAACGTGAAGAACGTGAAGAAAAGAGGAAGAAAAATCCAATAAACCAAATTGAGGAACGAAACTTTGTCGTCGTTCGTCATGGAATCAATCAACTCCTATTAAAAGGATTTAACAGGTCAAATTAAATTATAAAAAAACAAAAATCATATCAATTTCCCAAATCAAATCCCCAAAGAAATGGAAATTAATAAACTCCCCAAAGAACACACGATCCGCGGATCAACCAGTTCATGTGTTGATTCATGTTCTTTGTTTAATTCAAGAAAGGGAAAAAGAATAATTTAAATAAAAACCCATACCCTTATTGTCGACTAAGAGGGAGATCGGTCCTCGGTTTACATTTGATCTCACTGTGCAAAGATCCACGCGTTGTTGTTTGTCAGTGCCCCTAAAAAATCGTCCAAGTTTGGCTCCTCTCCAATGTTCGAAAGGATTCTAGGAGAAAACTCCAAGGTTACGAGTCTAACCATGGACTTCTTCTCATTTAAAAAAAATAAGTTTCATTTAATTGTGGAAACATTTTAAAATAAAATAAAATATTATTTATTTTATTTCTCCTAAAATGTTTCCTCTAAAATGCCCAAAAAACTGTCTTTTTCATTCGACCCAAGTCGGTCGATCTTAGGCCATACCTAAGGTAAATTCTCTGATTTGAATGCATTGGTGCCCTCAGATTTCTGATTCATTAACTGATTTATAATTTATTTCACTTTTATAGGAAAACCGCTGACACACGCTATTTAAAATTTTAATTTATTTCGAACATTTATTCGGGGCACTCTGCACCTCGAAATCGCACACTGTTGAAAGGTCTGGTCTTGAAATATTTCCATATAATATTTAAAAATGATACATGGAAAATATGAGACATTACATAATTTTTTAACCCTATAACCCTATGATTTTTAACTAAAACACAAATATGAAATTACATAAACCCTAGGCTAGCTTTGGAATATGCAATCATAGCACACTGCTTTGATTGATGTTCTAAATCTAGATTTTGGTCTGTTGTAAATTATGGAACCTATCCATTAAGGAAAATAATGATGAATTGTGTTTAGTGACTATATTTTAACTCTAAAAATTTATCATGTGTGTTCTTTTATTACCAATTATGATCATGCTCTCACAATTCACACAATACTCGACCTCACGTGTTTTTGTGTTAATTGTTCAATTGATTACTTAGTTTCATCTAATTTAAAAAATAAATTCATTGATCGTATTAACTATATTACAGTAGCTCAATGTTTTAAAATAATTAAATGAATAGGTAAGAAGATAGATCAATCACTAAGAAAACTACTCTTCCAGGGGGGATGTGCTCATCATGGAGATATTTTTCATAAGCGAATGATTGAAAGGCCACAACCCAATATCATCTCCAATCATGATTCAAACCCAAATAAGATAACTAAAGAAGAGTAAAAGTGAAAAACATAGATTATTAATTGGTTTAAAATTCACGATACAAGCATGAAAGCAAAGAAATACAAAGAGAAGGTGGGAGAGGAGAGCCTTTTTGGAAGAGATGTTTACACAAAGCCTTACTTCTTCCAAGAGTTCTAAGGGGCTCCCAATATACACCCATTCAGACAAAACATCCCAATTATTCAAAAATCCCTCCTAAGGAGTGAAAAAATTCTTTCAATATAGTATGGAAGGGCTAGGGTTACAAAACATTTTTAATTGTGAAAGGAAAAATCATCCAAATTGTTTAGTTGAACGTTCACTGCATAGTTTACCTCTTAAACATTACCATTAGATAGCCTTATAGAATATTTTTTGTTCATAATAATGTCCCCAATATTACCCCCAAATTTGGGCCCAATAAAATATCAGATGAAGAAGATAAGGCCAAAATGGTAATGTGATGTCTAATTTGGACAGTTCAGTCCAACTTTTTCTTCATGGCCCATTTGCTCCACTCAAATGCACAATCCAGCTCCCATGTACTAAATAGAACTTGTATACCATTAAATTAGTAACACAGTAACAAAATTTAAGTCAAAATAATTTATAGAACAATTTTTATGCCTGGAATACTACAATTAATTCTAAAAGGGTAAAACTGGAATTTTCATCAAATTTGAAAATGAATGATCTAATCCCAAATATTGCTTAATTAAACATATTTCACTTAATGTGATGAAATTATATCATTTATAATAAATAAAATATTCAATAAAATGTGTTTTATCTACTCCCCCACCCTTCCCCTTTTTATTCCTAGGGAAAACCTCATATAATGTATTTGAGAAAATTGTCACAAGATATGCATGTTCATATTTCTCAATCCACAGTGGAAATGTAGGCAAAGTAAGAATCCCATAAATATTCAATATAAATAAAATTTAAATTCGTTTTCTTATAAATTGTGTCAAAAAATCCAATGAGATTAATTACACTAATACTAGTGAAATAAGTCTTGGGTCTACCATGACACTAATTCTCCATGTGTGTGTCTGCCTACCATTCGAAGCTCATAAATCCGCCCTTTTTTTGGTATACTCTGGTTGTGTAAAACAATTCTTCTTACTTGGTTTAATTAACCAAACTTGTTCTACATTAATTTGTAATAAAATTTCATGACCCACTCACTTTAGCATTCCCGAAATTCAAACCATAAACTCCCGACCTAGATATCCCTATGTGTTTTACATTTAATCACTACCCTCATTTATTATTATTTTTATGTTGCACTTGGATAAAATCTCACACTCAACTCTGAACCCAGGTTTTATCAACTCGTGACACTAATTGTAATAGTTATAATGAGATCAAAGGTCGAGGAAAAGTGGTTTTTGACCTGTCCAAGACACAACCCATTTTTTGAGGGCGTACACTAGTTAGATAACAGATACACAAACATAGGTTAATTCTGTATAGTAATGAAACTGATCAAAATAGAGACAGATGTATGGATAAAAAAATAAATTTTTTTATGTAACATGACAAAACATTCAATTAAGTAGGAAAAATTTCACATGTCATAGTTGAGTGAAAATTTGTGTGGATAAATCAATGACACAATTTACAATGAACAAATATAAAAAATAATGATGTCAAAATATAAAAGGATTTATAATGACACAACCATTCATATCATCGAGGACTTCAATTTTTATAAAAATAAACCCTTGATGATGAAATCATACTCATGCTGATCATTCTACCAATGAATTTTGAAAACATTCATTTTCCATATATTCCACATGAGAATGTTACATTTTATATATATATATATTTGATATTTTGTTTTTTTTTTGTTTTTTGTTTTTTTTTGAAAATATTAACCAAAAACTTAATATAAAATACACACAAAAGACACAAATAAAAATACTAAATATCTACCCCAAAATTTTTTCCCCTACCCCACACTTAGAATATTGAATTTTCCTTAATGTGAACCTATGAGATGATATGTTCACATGAAAATTAGAATTTTATATAGGAAAAATAATATAAAAGTAAAAGGGTTAAGAACAACCTGATATGATCAGGTGATAGTAGGGTAATGTTGTGTGATGAAATCCAATGCATCAGTAGAAATTCCCTCAATGTATTTCTTCAAGTGTTTCCCATTGACTATGAAGCTTCTTTCAGTGTTCTCTTGCATGATCTCCATAGCACCATAAAGAAAAAAATTAGATACAATATAAGGACCCAACTATCTAGAATGCTACTTACCAGGCATCATCTTCAGTCGTGAACTATATAGAAGAACTTTCTCTCCAACATGAAACTCCCTTTGTTGGATCATTCTGTCATGATCTGCCTTTGATCTTTACTTATAAAGCCTTTAGTTCTCATATTAGGACAATAAAATCTCCTCAAACTCTTGAATTTACATCTTTCTATGAATCCTAGATTGGAGAAAATCCATGTTCCATTTCTTTATATCCCAATAAGAATGATGCCCAACTTCCATGGGGAGATGATTGGGCTTCCCAAAGACAATCCAAAATGGGGAAATATCAATGAGAGTCTTTCATTATATCCTATAAACCCACAATGCATCATCCAAGCACTTTCTCCAATCCTTCCTATTTGGATACACAGTTTTCTCCAAAATTTGTTTCAACTACCTGTTTGAAACCTCTGCATAGCCATTTGTTTGGGGGTGGTATGGTGTCGATGTTTTGTCTGTCACCGTATACTTCTGAAGGAGGGAAGACAAATTCTGATTGCAAAAGTGTGTCCTTTGGTCTCTATTGATGGCCTTCAGTACTCCAAACATGCAAAAAATCTGTGCTTTGAAAAATTCCACTACAACAAGAGAATCATCAGTCCCAATGGCTTAGCCTCCACCCATTTTCTCACATAATAATCAATGACCAAAATATAAAAAAAACTAAATGAACTAGGAAAAGGATGCATAAATGCAATTCCCCACACATCAAAAATCTCATAGAATAGTATGGGTTGTTGGTGCATCTCATGTCACCTAGATACATTCCTAATGTGTTGGACATAAGAGCACGACTTACAATACACATGAGCATCATGGAATAAGATAGGAAAATATAATCCAGAGTCTAAAACATTTCAAGCTATTTGTTGGGGTCCAAAGTGTCCACCATAAGCAAGTGTGTGACAAAATTACAGAACATAATAAAATTCATGACCAGGAACACAAATCCTAATAACATGATCACTACACATGTGCCAGAGGTATGGATCATCCCACACATAATACTGAGACTCACTTTTAAATGTTTGGACTTGAAATTTCATTAAAATTAAATGTATTTCGGATGCAACAATTTAGTTCACTAAATCAGAATAACAAAGATGTGTACTTGATATGGAATAAATACGCTCATCGAGGAAAGTGTCTCGCAGTGGTACCTAGGCCAAGGTGTCAACCTCTAGTGTGTGAGTAATCTTAATCATGTGGTCTTCCACCAGGTTTTCTGATCCCTTCTTATCCTTCATTTCAATATCTAAATCTTGAAGAAGGAGCATCCATTGGATAAGTTTGGGCGTTGCATCTGGCTTCATCAAAAGGTACCTAAGAGCTTTATAGTCAGAAAAAACAACTAATTTAGAGCCTAATAAATATTAATGGAATTCATTTAAAGAAAATATGATGGTAGAAAACTCCTTTTCTATGGTTGTGTAGTTTTATTGGGATAAATCCAATGTCCTCGAAGCATAGGCAATTACATGTGAACATCCCACCACCCTTTGTGATAAGAAAGATCTAACCATAAAGTTGTATGCATCACACATAATCTCCAAATAAATGTCCCATTATGGGGGTTTTATGATTGGTGGAGTGGTTAGATACTTCTTCAACTCATCAAATGCTACCCTACATGAATTATCAAACACAAAATCAGAATCCTATTGAAGTAACCGTTAAAAAGGAAGAGAAATCTTATTGAAATCATTGATGAAGAGTCGATAAAACCCTGCATGTCCTATGAAAGATCTAAAATCATGCACACACAAGGTATATGGTAAGGATTAAATGATATCTAACTTTGATCTATCGACCTCTATACCATCTTTTTACACTACATGCCCTAACACAATGCCACGCTATACCATAAAATGACACTTCAAAGTTCAATAATAGATTTTTCTCAGTACAACAATTCAACATCTTTCCAAAAATACTTATACATTCATCAAATGAAGATCCATACACTGTAAATTCATCCATAAATACATCCATTAAGGTCTCAAAAAATCAGAAAAAATACTCACCATGCATCTATAGAATGTACCTGGGGAATTGAAAGGACTAAATGGAATCCTCCAATAGGCATATGTGTCAAAGGGATAGGTTAATTTAGTCTTTTCATAATCCTCTAAAGCTATAGGTTCCTGAAAATATCCAAAAAAACATCCAAGAAACAATAAGGTGTCTTCTTAGCTAGTCTCTCGAGCATTTGATCGATAAATGTGAGGGGAAATGGTATTTACGGGTGGACTGCTTTAGTTTCCTATAATCTATACACACACACACCAAATGCTCTTCACAATCATTGGAACTAACTCATCTTTCTCATATCTAACAACTATAACACCACTTTTCTTAGCCACCACCTGAATAGGACTTACCCACTGAGAATATGAAATGGGAAAGAGTATACCTGCCTCGAGCAATTTTTCAACCTCTTTTTTAACATCCTCCAAAAGTTTCGGATTGAGTCTCCTTTGTGGCTACCTAACAGGTTTTGTCCCATATTCCAAAAGAATCCTATGTATTAAAATAAAGGGTCGAGTACCTGATATATTAGCCAAGTTCCACTCGATTGCCCTGATGTTCTCTCTCAAAAGTTTCAAACGATTTTCTTTATATTCAAAATAGAGATTGTTAGCAATGATAATAGGTAATCATTTTACCACTCAACACGTATGTGAATTTGATATTAGGTGGAAATGGATTGAGTTCCAATATAAGGTGTGTTGTATGGATGGAGATAGTGAAAGAACTAAAATATGTGCACAAAAATAATTAGTATCTGAATATAAATCATCAAAATTAGAGAATAGTTCATCAAATCCATCAGCATACTCAACAACCATGTCATAATCAGAGTTAACATGATCAAAATACCAATATGAATCCATTTAAAAAGAAAATCTGAGAGAGTATTTTTTTATTATAAACATGTGTGTAAGTACTCTTAGACATCAAACATGAACCATTTCTTATAATATCCCTAAAAATTGGATAATAAAAATCCTTGTGGTTTTTACTAGGTGGTTCAAAATGGGAGATAACAAATGTAGAATGGTCTTCTAAGGGGTAATTCATGGATTTCATAACATTGAATATCACAACTTTATCTACAAACTCCATTGAAAGTGTACCCTCATTGAAAATTGTGATACTTTTTGATGTTTTGAGGAAGGGTATACCTAAGATAATTGGAGCATGTGAACTTACATGATCATCCTCCTTGTTAAGATCATATAAATCTTCTAGAAAGATCATGTATCTTACCAAAATGAGTATATCTTTAAGGACTCCCATTGGATATTTTGTTTCTCTATTCGCCTACTGGACCACTACTCTTGTCATCTTCAACTCACAAACCTATAAATAAGAGAATACAGAGTGAGGCATCACATTTATGGATGCTCTTAAATCACATAAAGAATCAAAAAAGTGTAACTCTTTTATGGTTCATGGGATGGTAAATGTCCCAAGATCCTTTCACTTTGTTGGAATGGCTAGATTTGTTATAATGAGTGCTGAAGCATTCCTTCCAATATTGATCCTCCCATTTCCCTTGAGCCCTCTCCAATTGGTACACTATTCTCTTAAGAATTTTTCATAACTTGGTATTTGTTTAATGGCTTCAAGTAAAGGGTTGTTGATCTCAACACACTTAAATGTATCCAAAACTTCTTTTTGCATTGCCTCATCATCCATATTTTTTGTTCGAACAACCATATTTAGAAAAGGAAGGGGTTTAGGAGGAACATCATTAATATTTTTCTTACCTTTACATTTCTCCTTGAGTTTCTCATCAACTAGGATTGAATGCGGATTCTCCAGAGTTGAGGTGAATCCCAGTGGAATAGTGGGTATAAAAGTATCATTATTTTGCTTCACACTTCTCAATGTGATGGAACTGACATTTCACTTTGGATTTGGAGTAGGTTGGGATGGTATATTTCCATAATTCCTACTAACAAGTTCATGGAGGGTTGTGGAAATCTGGCTCATTTGAGTCTTCACCTCCCTCAGCTCTAAAAATCGACTCTTCAACTCATTCAGTTGATTAAGAACAATTTGTTTCAAAAGATCATCAGTATGAGTATCTACCTTTGGTGGGGAATTCCCTTGTTGTTGGCTTGTTGATTCTTGGGATTCAAATATCTGTTGGGTTTGTTGGAAGCCCTACTGGTAAGGAATAGGCTGATGTATGTTTTGATGAAAATGTGGTCTTTTGGGGATATGGTTGTTGATGTTGTTGATATGGTCTCCTAGGAAACACTAATGCACAATATTATATTTATTGTAGTTGGGGGAAATAGTCAGTTGGGTGGATTCTCTCAGTGAAAATGCCACAAGGCCATGAAGAAGGGGGTTGGTATGTCTTTTGAGACAATTAAATCTGCCTCACTATATTGGTCAATTCTTCTAACTTAGTATCAATCAAATGAATTTCAAGAGAAGTACTTACCTGATGTACTCCTCAAACATGTGGTGTGCCTCAATCGCCAAATTGTTGAGAGTTTTCTGCCATCTTTTCAATCAATGCACGTGCAGCTACGACTGTCTTGTCTACCAATGCCCCTCCAACTAAGGCATCCTCCATGCTTCTCTCCATATGTGTGAGTACTTCGTAGAAGTACTGGATGAGGAGATACTCACAGATTTGGTGATGTGGACAGCTTTTGCACAACTTCTGGAATCACTCCCAATACTGATACAAGGACTCCCATTATTCTTGCTTGATCCCTGATATCTCTTTATGAATGGAAGTGGTTCTTTATGATGGAGAAATCAATGTAATAAAATACATTTCAAATTTTTCCAATAAGTTACATCATCAGGTTGTAAATAAAACATTCTGTCTTTTGCAGCTCCATCAAGTGAAAATGGGAATTCCCTTTGTTTGATTTGATCTTCATATAAATTTCTTGGTTTAAGGGCTGAGCAAACTGTATTAGATTCTTTGATGTGTTTATTGGGATCCTCACTAGAGAGGCCATTAAATTTTGGAAGCAGGTGAATTAACCCAGATTTTAGTTCAAAGTCTGATTCAAGATTTGGATATGCAATACAATTTGGTTGATAATTAATATCTGGTGCATCCAATTCGCAAATGGTTCTATTAAGTTAATTTCCAAATTTTTAAGCCATAGTTTTTTGTTTTATTTGTTAATTTGAATTTATTTCAATTTTAGTGTTCTAGGAGTGGATGAATTCTCCAACTGGTTGAATTTTGAAACTTCTTATAGACTGAGAATGCCTGATCTGAGCCCGAAGGATACGTTCAATCTCATGGTGAAGATCCAAAATATCCATGTGATTTGTTCATGTCATAAATCAAATAAAAATGAAATTAAAAAAAGTTAACCATAGTAAAAAATGTAAAGTTTGATTTGATGGTCCAAAAATTAGAAAAATAAGAAAACCAAAGAAGAAGAAAAATTCAAATTGGGTAAAGAAAGAAGAAATAAGAGAAGAAGAGAATAAAATGTAAAATAAAATGAACACCTAGAACTTGTTGTAATAATAACATACCTACCCAAAACGATGCCAATTTGATGAGTGTTTTCATGGGCTCTCTCAAATGAAGTGTTATTTTTTGGGTACTTGGGTGCTGCAGGGTGGATAACCTAGGTCATCTCTAAAATGAGGAAGTAAATTAAAACAAATTCTTAAAGGTATTATATAAATTTAATAAAAGAGAATAAAAACACAACCTTAAAGGATGGGGTTTTTTTATATTTTTTAAAATAAGAAGATATTTTCTGTAAAAAGTTTGTATTTTTTTAATTTTGAAATTAAGTTCGATTAAAAAGATGCAACAAGAAAATGTTTTTCATAGAAAATATTTTAAAATGAATAATCGATCTAACTCTACCTATTAATTTACTTATTAAACATTATAATTTAGATTAATTTCCACTTAATTATGATCCTCTATTTTATTAACCCTAGATCCCTATGGGGGTTAACTTAACCACAAAGATGAAATTACTTAAACCCTAGGCTAGGATCAGAACACGCAATCATAGAACCCTGATTTGATTGATGTTCTAAATCATGATTATGGTCAGTGGAAACTTATGGAACATATATATTCTATAAAACTAGGATGAATTTTGTTTAGGTATTATATTTTAACTCTACAAATTTATCCCGTGTGGTTCTATGTTACCACTTAAGATCACGCTCTCACAATTCACACAATACTCAGCCTCACGTGTTTTTGTGTTAATTGTTCAATTTCTTGATTAGTTTATTCTAATTTAGAAACAAAATTCATTTATTATATTAAGTGAATTACTATACCTCAATGATTCATAATAATTAAATGAATATGGTATCATATAGATCAATCACTAAGAAAACTACTCTTCCATGGGTGGTGTGGTCATTGTGGAGACGTTTTGCATGAGATAGGGATTGTAAAGGTAGATCCCAATCTCATCTCAACTACTGATTCCAACCCCAATAGGATGAGTAAATAATATTAAATGGGAAAAATAGAAGATTAATTGATGATCAATTCAAGATACAAGCATTAAAGAAAATAAATACAAAGAGGAGGTGGGAGAGGAGAGCCTTTTTGGAAGAGATGTTTGCATAAGGCCTTACCTCTTCCAACGGTTGTGAGGGGCTACCAAGAGAAACCCTTTCATACAAACCTTCCCAATTTCTGAACCATCCCTCCCAAAGACCTTAAACATCCTTTAAATATATTTTCTAAGGGATAGGGTTACAAAAAAATAAAATGTGAAAAGGGAAATTCAGAAAAATTGTTTAATCCTACTTGAAATTCATAGTTTGACTCCATAATTAGGGAATTATCTATCCTCATAGAAGGATTACCTGTTCATTATCTGGTCCCCGATATTCCCTCCAAATTTGGTCCCAATCCAAGGCCGGTTAAAGAATAGATGGACCTAATGGTAAAGTGATGTCCAATCTGGATAGTTCTGTCCAACATTGTCTTTAGATCCTATTTACTCCACTCAAATGCATGATCCTGCTCTTATGTCCTAAATAGAATTTATATACCAATAGATCAAAAATACAGTTACAAAATTTTATGTCAAAATAGTTTATAGAACAATATTTAGGCTCAGAATACTACAGTGATGTTTAAAAGGGTAAAACTAGAATTTTCATCAAATTTGAAAATGAATTATCTAATCCCAAATATTCCATAATTGAACATATTTAGCATAATGTAAGGAAATTATATCATTTATTATCAATAAAATAATCAATAAATTTTGTTTTATCAAAGACTCACCCCATAAATGAAAGATATATTCAAGAATGAAATACTAAAGATTCTTAACTATAAGATAATATTTTCCATCTCTCAAAGTGAATGGGTGAGCTCACAATAATTTATCCCGAATAAAGGTGGTTTGACCGTTTTTAAAAATGATTTAGTGAAGTTATCATCAACTCAAAGCATCATTGGGTAGAGAGTTTGTATTGATTAATGAAATATCAATATGTCCACTCAAAATTATCAATTTACAATTATTTTCAAGGATCAAATGTTGTAGATACTATCTAGACATCACTTCTATTGTTTTTTGATGGATATTCTAGATATAATCAAATTGAAGTTGACCATGTAGATTACTCCAAAATTAAATTCACAATTTTTTTTAGAACCATCTCCTATAAATGGATGTCATTTGGAATGTGCATGGAATCAGAAAATTTTCAGTTGTGCATGACACACATTGTTCATGGTATGGTGCAATAATTCCTAGGGATCACCATATAATATTTCTATGTATATTGATGATTCGTCAAAATATTCCTATGAAATATATAATTAGTTCTATAGTTCTATGAATAAAAGTTCCAAGTAATAAAATGGGAAAAGTGTCATTTTACGATTCATGGAGTCATAATACTTAAACATAAAATATCAAATCATATAATATAAGTTGATCTTGTAAAGATCACCATATTTAAAGACTTACCAGAACCCATGATGGGGAAAGATATTATAAGTTTTCTAGTCCACGTGGTATTTTATCACCGATTCATTCAAGTCTCTGAAAAAATATCCCACCCACTAACACACCTTTTATTAAAGGCCATTCCTTTTTTACTTCACTAAAGAATATCAGTGTGAATTCAACAATCTAAAGAATATCCTACTATCTGCTCCTATCATAATATAACCTGACTAGGATAAGGATTTCAAATTAATGTGAGATTCCAATGACTTTGTTGTAGTCACTATTTTAGAATAACTGGTTGTCCATATCATTCGGCCCATATATTATTCATGTCATATAGTTAACTAAGATAAGGTCAATTATATAACCATAGAAAAACAGTTTATGGTAGTATGATATACTTTTTACATGTTTCAAACATACCATGTACTCTCTAATGTAATGGAATATTTAGATCATGCAGTACTGAAATACCTATTGAGTAAAAAATAATGTCAAACTGCAGCTAATATAGTCGATCCTACTATAATAAGAATTTAACACAGTCATTAAGGACTCAAAAGGGCCTAAAACGTTATCTTTTATCCCTTATACATACTTCCACTATTGAGAATTAAATATGATGACAATCTGAGCATATAAGAGGAAATTTTTTATCAAATTATTTTTAATATAAATCTGAAATCCCAAACATGGTTTTTTATATTTCAATTCATCGTTCCATGAGATAACATTACCCCCACTTCTTGTAACAACAAAGGAAGAAATTATTGGTTGGTTACTCACACTATTTTTTGGATGATACATTTCAATTTAATAACTATGATGATGTATTAATGTGATGTTTCATCCTGGAGGATGAAATACAATGCATTCTAAAGATGTTTCACATGTCACCTACTAGAGGACATCATGGGCCTGAATGCACCACAGCTAATATCCTTAAAAGCAGACTATTGTTTCCCACACTCCATTAATATGTGAGGAGTTTTGTTCAAATTTTTTATTGTTTCCCATGAACAGGAACCATATGAAATAAAAAAAATCTCTTAAACCCTGTTCATGAATTTGAGATCTTCATTTTATGAGAAATTGATTTTCTTGGTTAATTAAAAAATTCTAATTGTAAATATTATATCATGGTCTATGTTGACTATATCCTGATGTTGGTATAAGCTGAAGTCACCACTCATGACATAGAAAAATTTTTCATAATGTTTTTAAGGAAATACATATTTTAAATAATTTTATTTCCCTTGTTACTCATTAATTATCATGGAACACACTTTACCAATAACGCTGTGTAAGGATTTCTTCAAAAAATTGGAATTAATATTATATTGGAACTCCCTACTACCCACAGAAAAGTGGGGAAGTTTAATTGTCAAACATAGAGATTAAAAATCTAGAATGTATTGTAAATACATGTATATAGGTTTATAATCTTAAATTTTATGATCCACTTTGGGCATATCACACAAAGTATAAAACACCCATCAATACTATTTCATTCCGACTAGTATACGGAAATCCATATCACCTACAAATTGAATTTGATCTTTGATATTACTGGTAAATTAAGAAACTAAACCTGGATTCTCAAAAATATGAGGAACTTATAATTATAAAAAATGATTTAATGGAATATATTAGAAAGATTACCTATGAAAATTATGAAATCTATAAGTAAAATATAAAATAAATGGCATGACCAAGGCATTTTCCAATGGATTTTTACACCAAGGGGTTAGGTTCTGCTATTTAATTCCCAATTGAAACTATTCCATGGAAAGATGAAAACCCAATGGTTGGGACCTTTTGAAATCATAAATGTTTTCCCCTATGGGATAATTGAAATTAAAAAATGAGGAGAACCTACCTTTAATTTAGATGGATGAAGATTAAAAGTTTTTCAAAAACTATTTCTTAAGTGGTGTATCTTTTCTTTTTAATTTAGGTGAATCAATAAATCTATATATCTCTTGATGATAAATGAAGAACTAAATAAGAGGAAATCATGGATAGGTCTAATAGTTTGTATTATATTTTCTAAAGTTTAGGAAAGTTCCGTAACACTAGATATGTGTTATTGGTTTTCCTTTGATAAAAAAACTCACATCATGTAAAAGATACACAGTGTGAAAATTTAGAGGGTGAAAAAAATATTAAATTCCATCATTTTCACATCATGAATTATTTACAGGGTGTGAAACCCTCGTGATATATTTATAATCTATGAATGTATATCTCATAGTTTCCTAGCCTTTATACCCCCTATTTCCCTCTCGTGCTCATGTTATCACCTCCTCCCGGACACCATTTCCTCATCACTATCATTCAATAACCATCCACCATCCTCCCCTCCTCTTCCTATTATACTCTTGTAATATATTTATTAATAAGTTACACTTTATTTACTTCTCACATCCTTCCATAATCAATGGATCACTCCAAAAAAATCAAACATGCGGCCTAGTGTAATGATTCTCCTCCACCCAAGCATCCAATGTTAGATCCTACACTAACGCCCACGAATACCATCCCCTCACTATCTACATCGGTTTCATCCACTCCCTCATCCTATAATGAGTTTAAGTATTCATCCATCACATAATAGAGTGATTTACTACACCCATAACTACACTCGTGCCTCTATTTTTATGATCCTATGAAACAAGTTTGGTTGGTCCAACTTTAGGCTAAGCTAATGCTGACCAACAAGACTCCAGAACAGGGCATTCTCAAGCATATACTTGTGAACAAGGAGGTCCTAAATCTCATTTCATGGATTAACCTCTCCAGAATCACTGATATATGTGGCGAGATATATCAAGATCTATTCATAGAGTTATTTTCCACAATAGATCTCGATGTGGCACATGTCACCTTTTGTCTTGGTGGTCGGCTTGGGAGCTTTCCTTGAGAGTCTTTAGCATAAAGCTTAGTATCTACACTAAATATTTCATATCTTCCCCAACATACACTTCCCTATGGCTAGAGACAAGAAATATGTATATAGGAAAGAGTTTTACTATGATTTCTCAAGAGCCCTAGAGCATCCATTGTCCCTATAAGGTGAAGATCACCTAGCTACGGGGTTCCACTTTAGGGATTTTCCACTAGGATCTCACCCATGTTGGGATAGATAGAGGAGATTCTCATAGGAACAAAATTTAGATCGAGGTGATAATTCTAGCCTCTTACATAGGCATCCCTGTTATCAAGATGACCTGAAATTTTTCATTATACTACTAGTCCCAGGTGAAGAGAGTTCAAGGTACCCTTATGGGAGGCAACTTCATCACTCACGTCACCCATCATCATAGTGTCTTCAATTCAAATTTTCCTCATTCCTCTATCAATAATATGGATTCCATAGAACTTATCATGTTTCACAATATGGGTTTTCTACATAAGATAAAGGGGTGCTACTAGTGGACCCTAATGTATGTAGAGGATGTTATTGAGTATCTAACTCACCCTGTTAACCTAGAATCTAACCTTGCTTCTACCACTACCCCATTTTCCTCTGATTCACTAGAAACACAATCCCTACCACCACTGAACCACCCTAACCACCACTACACCTAACAAACCAATTCTTTCTGAAATCATGTTTTTTTCTAATGTGTTCTAGAGAACTATATACATATTTTCTTCTATTTAGACACCCCCTTCATCAATCCACACCTCTTTACCCTCACTTTACCACCACCATCCCTAATATCTAGCCACCACCACCACCTAAAAACTCCAATTATACCTCTATTCTATGTTCACCTCCAATCCAGGTCGTCCTACCTCCAGATCTCATTGACCCTTCTTCCCAATATGATTTTATTGTAGATAATGATCAATGGGAAAGGGCCGCACCCTTCCTTATATATATATGGATCCCTTCATTGATCCGGCTACTAGAAATCCATCCCTTATTTGGATCAACCCCCCCCCCCCCCCATGGTGATCAATCCAGATTCCAGCATTGTGATACCTTATACGAAAGTAGATCAACTTTTCCCTTCCTCCATAAATAAGATAAACATTGTGGGGAAATTTATAAACCCATTTTTAAGGGAGGGTTCATATGGTGTTGATAGCAATGACACCACCTACGTTATTTATTCTTGTCCATATATAACCCTCCCTTGTTGTACTCTATATTGGGTGTCTTATTTTTCTATTTTCTTTATTCCTTCTACTGATTGTATTTTCCATATTATCTAATGGAAGGGACAAAATTTTTTATTATATGTATTACTTATTCTAATTTTTAATTAGTCATTAATTTATCCATGTCTAGCTTGACTGCATCATCTGTAGTTATTGACGAGTTTATCAATCCTCTATTTGGACTCCTCTATAAGACATAACAGTAATTGGATCGAATATAGAGCTAGCTTTCGGAGTGCTAGATCTGTATTGTAATTGAGTACCCTCTCCAACCTACGTAGATAAAATAAATACCATGTGATCATTTTTCGGACCCATTATTGATGTGGTTAACCCAACCAAGTGACCAGTATATCTTGACAACACTATCGAAAATTCTTATAAGAGGTATAGGACATCTGAGTTGATTGAAAGAACAAAATGATTCCCCTATCCATCTATTTGGCTAAAAACATACTTGTGATCAGTTTATGGGAGATGACCCATATTTATTTCTATGTTTACATTGTTTTTCTTAAGACCTCTATGTTTTCTATTTCTAACACTCTTTATTTCTAGTTCATTAAAATCTTCATTATAGTTGATTCATGCATTTATCTGAGTAGTTTTCTCCTTCAATTGATTGTCTACACCTTTCCATTTTTCTAATTACATGTTTATTATCTCTTATCTATTAACGGTTTATCTAGTGTGGGTATTTTATTTCTAACAATTTTTTTGATGCCTATTTTCCCATCACAATCCACCAATTTCCCCAATGGTAATAATTCCACTAAATGAATCTCTCAATTCCATCTTTTATATTATTAATTATTATCTCTAATCTATCTATTCTTCTATTGATATCTCTCCTACATCACATCCCTGAAAAATACAGATAGTATTTCATTTTAAGTGTGGGGGAGTGATTATTGATCATTATTATTGGTACACTTGTATTTTTTTCATTTTTCTAGAAGAAATTTATAATTTAAATATTTCTTTAATAAAAATTTCATTGCACCCATTTAACTAAAAGACAAATTTTTTTTATAGATTTTTTAAATTCATTTTTATTCTTATTTATAATTTTAGCATGATTTCTAATATGAGTAAATTAATTCTAATTAGAGATTCATGCAATTTATTTTGATTGAATTATAATTATATATTATATCGTAAGATACTTCTATATTTTATATTTTCCTTACTAAGATGATTCTTGGCCTACAATGTCATATTCTTTTCTGGGAATATTTTTGGAGAGATACTGGGGGAATTTTAAACTATCAGAACTCACATATAAATCTTATTAGGGATATGAATGAATAAATACAATATTAATATAGTGGAGGAAATATTTTTTTATTCATTTATCTTGAAACCCACCTTTATATTTTTTCTTCTTAATCTTTTATAATTCTTGTATAACCTTGTTTGCATTAATCTGGGTTATAAGACAGTTTTATCCCTTCATACCCTACTCTTGATATAATTTAATTATAGTCATTTGATTAAGTGTGGGGGTTCGATCATTATTATAATACCCCAAGATTTTATTTTATTTCTCTTTTTAAATTTAATTTCTTTGATATCATAGGTTTCATACAACACCAAGTTTAAATAAATAATTACATACCATTAAAAATAGTTATTTTAAAATGATAATTATAACCTAGACATTAATTTGGGGGGAATGAATAGTATTAATAAAATTATGAAATTTATATATTTTATATTTAATCAATTGTTTTTACTTTCTTCCAAATTATTTTATAGGTATATGATAAGAATGAATCCAATTTCATACATTAAAAGGAAATATTTTTCTAAAGGTAGTTTTATTTCCTTTTAAAGACCCAATTATTTTAAAACTAAGTTTTCTAAAAAAGTATATTTTAAAAAATCAAAGTTAAAATTAATATAGGGTGAAATTTTTGTATTTTTCTGAAAAATAATTATTTTTTAGTAAATAGTGAAAATCTTGATTTTTATAAAACTTCCATTTCTTTATAATTATTAGTATTTTTATGATTTTAATTGTAAAATCACCTATTAAAGTACAAATAAATTTATGTTTCTTATGAATGTAAATATAATAAATTTATATCATATAATAAGTGAATAAATGTTTTAGAAATGATAGATTAACTATTAGTATTTTTGTGAAACATAAATTTTTATTCATAAATATATAATTTAAATAATTGTTTAAAAAAATTATTTTCATTAAACAGATTCATACATTTATATTATTTTCTTATTGATATTTATTAATTTTACGAGACCTTAATTAAAATTTTAAAGTGTCATAAAATAAGTTATAATTTTAAAATTTGTATTTTTTGAGTAAATAATGATTTTATTTAAAAATTAAAATGTTCATAATTAGAAAATTATTTTCATAAAATGGAGTCCATATTTGAATTATAAATGTCTCAAAATGGTTAGGGTGAATTTTTAGTATTTTTCCACAACAGTTGAAATTTTGGTGAATAGTGAAATATGAAAATTTACGTTATTTAACATTATAAGTTAATAAATAAACTATTGAGTGATAGATGATTTTTGGATTATTTAAACCCATAATTTGAAACTATAATTCATTATTTAGTTATATTTATTTATAATATCCAAACAATTCAAATTCATTAGCCAATATAATAAAAAATAATTAAAATGATCAAAAAAACACCCCTCTCTTCAACTATAAATACCACCACTTATCCTAACACCTCCAAGGCATTGGATACTGTCCAATTTCTACAGAATACCTCTCCCAAAATTATCTCACATTTCTAGTCTTTATGGTCTTACCAAGATACCATTTCAAAGATCTTTAAGAAGGATCTCAAGGAGATGAATTCAAGAGGTAAAATCTCTTTTAATTTTTTTTAATTTACTTTATTTTTATATTATTTTCTTATCCTTTTCATACCTCCACTATCCAAAAATTCATGATTACTCTATTATATTATATATATTTTATTATTATTATGATTATGGGATATCCACCATCAATTATTTTCTCTTCACCTATTTGTTCTAAAAATGAAAACATCATCTGTGAAGTGTCGATTCACTGCCTTTATGAATGATGATTCATTATTTTCTAGTATTGCATTCAATGATGGTCATAAAACCGTTTTTATGGATAAAACAGGTTATAAAATTTATATTAAAACTTATTTAGTGTTCTATAACTAGTATATATATAATATTAATTAATAAAACTGAACTGGTGTATAATGATTGAAAAAATGGCAAAATAGTCCATACGATTGTCATTAATATTTTATCTAATGAATTATCCTCATATTTGAATATAATTAAATACATAAAACCATTAAATATTATTTAATTTAATTAATGATAAATAATTTCAATTTAGGATAACTATTCCTTTTTCAAATGATCTTTCATACATGTATACAAGTGAACCAACCATGAAAACCCAGAAAACGAACACTCTTAGATGTTTAAATTGAATCTTATAACTCATAAAAATGACATAAATAAACATAAAAATTTATAATAAATAAAGTACATGTTTAATATGTTATGAATTTAATTATTAATTAATCTAAAATCACTATCTAGGATGTTAAGTGTAAATACAGAACACTTTCATATATAAGGTAAGGGTTTTCTTATCTCACTTCTATTTCTGTGAGATATGCCTTATTCACCACTATATCTTGTGTGTGGTGTATGTACTTTGTACATTAATTTATCATATCATTAATATCTTTATTTTCATGGTATTAAATTTCTTATTTTTTGATCATGAGTTTTATGGTCCATATGGTTCGATAGTTTGCAAAGCTATAAGGGTTTCTTACCGAACCCCCATTTTTCATTCAGGTTAGGATTTATCTCTCTTTACCCCAATATAATTCTTATTTATTTTTATATACTTTTTCTATGTTATGTTTATATTGTAAAAACTCATGTATCTATAGTAATCCATCATTATCTGATGGGAATGTACATGTTTTATAAGGTTCCCTTTTTCAATTCCTCCTCATAAAAAGCCCAATTAAAGAGTACTTCCCAATTTCATACCCATTTTCACATACAATGCATAATATATTATAAGAAAACAATATTTTTCTAAAATCACTATTTTTATCATGAAGAAATCTCTTAGATATTTTTTGGTTTTATGTAAACAATTTATATTTTGTCTACTTTAAAGATCTTTTTATATTTTTCCTCAAACTGCACATAGTGACCAATTTCTAATGTTTCTTAAGAATAATTTTTATATGATTACACTTTAGTTAGAAAAAATTTATGAATCAAACATAATTTAATTTTAAAACACCTTTATTTTCTGATATATACATTTTTATAATTTTATTTTTTTATAAATACAAAATTTGTTTTCAAAAGAACTATTCTTTCCAAAAGTAAAGAAGGGTATTTCTATCAAGAATTCCTCAATGATTTTATTAGAATGTTTTAATATATTTAAACACCATATATTTAATCCTACTATTTATTGATATTTATCTCTTATGTTACAATATATCATATTTTATTGGATAGTTGATGATTATTTCAGTGGATGTACTATCTTGATACCATTTTCCATGTTACTCTAGATGGTTTATGATTTTGTTTACTAATTTGATAGTTTCAATATGAATTCATATTATGATTATGTTTCATATCTTTCATATGATGAATTATTGGGAATTATTAAGTGATGGGAAGGTCCCTCTACAACCCCACAATGCATCGATAGGTCTCATGAGTCAAACTAGATTGGGTTTTTACCCATTTTTGTATGGTGACTTGGCTGAACCCTCAGTGGTATGTTTATGATGATTAGAATTTTGAATTACCTCATTATTATATTAGTAATTGTTAATCCATGTGATTATTAAAATATTAGAATATCCATACTTATGTTTCACTCTCATGTGGTTATTTATATGACATTTTTTATTCATATTTTATTCCTCCCATATTATGCTCAAGATAATGTTTTAATGAAATGTGTCTTATTTATTCCTCATGATTTATTATTTATATTTAATTATGATAGATTCTCATGTATTTAATACCCTTATTGAGCATCAGATATCAACCATTTATTATGTTTCATTTTTTCCCAAGATATAAAGATATATATTATAAATTACTTATAATGATAATCTTGGATTTTATGGGTGTTTCCAATGGAGTTTTTATTTGGTATTTTATTTTATGTTGTAATGTAATAATTCTATTTGTATCTAGTTTTACAAATATACTAAACTATTCTTTTTATCCGGATGAAAATTCCTTGTTTATTATACAAATTCAATAAAGTATGGATACAGCTCTATTCTACTGGGGTCCGGTACTTTACAGTTGGACTCCAAAATCCTGGAGTCGATGCCTTACATTAGTACATTAGTATAATATATGAGGAAGTCTCATCCAGAAGAACTGAATAGTTTAGTATATTTGTAAAACCAGTAACAAACACAATTTATACATTACAACTTGAAGTAAAATGCAACATAAAATCTCCATTAGAAACACTCATAAACTCTTAGATTATCCTGATAAGTCATTCATAATATATATCTTCACATCCTAGGGTAAAATAAAACATAAAAAATATATGAGTTTAGATGCTCTGTAAGGGTTACCAATAAAGTAGAAGCTATCATAAATAAACATAAACAATAAGTCAAGATGAATAAATAAAAACATGTTCCATTAAAACATAATTTTGAGAATAATATGGTAAGAATAAAAGATGAATTAATAATTCCATATAAATAATCACATGAGAATAAAACTTAACCATGGATATTATAATAGTCAAATAATCATATGGGATATCAATTACTAATATCATATTGAGTTAATTATTAGACATACCATCCAGGATTTGGCCAAGGAACCATTCATAAATGCATAAAAACCCAGTCTAGGTTGGATCATGATACATTCTGATGCGTCAAGGGGCTATAACGGGCCCCACCCGTCACTTTCTAAGTACAATTCATTGCACATATGAAATTGTTTTAACATAATAAACATATACATTCACCTTGAAACTATCATATGAAATTTAAATAATTTCCCCAATCAGTAAACATAATCATAAATTATTCAAAGTAATATGGAGAATGGTATCAAGATAGTACATCACCATAAATAACCAAAAAACAATCCATAAAATATATTATATTTTAACATCAGAGATCAATCTCAATAAAGAAAATTATTCAACAAAGGGGTTTTAAATAGATTAAAATATTTTTATAAAATCATTGATGAATTCTTGAGAGAAATGCCCTTTTACATTGCAGAGAAGAGTTATTTTGAAAAAATAAATAATATTTTTTATAAAATAATATTTTAATTATGTATATACCATAAAAGAAAATGGAAGGAAAAATAGAAATTATATTTAAGGCATAAATGTTTTCTAACTAATGTAAAAAAACATGTATAATGAGTCTTTAGAGGTGAGCCTCTTTAGTACGATTTAAGAGAAAATATAAAAGAGTCATTAAAGAGGAAAAGGTTTAATTGTTTTCATAAAACAATAAAATAACTAAAATAGTATTTCATGATAAAGATAGAGATTTTATAAAATTATTTGCACCTTATATAAGATAATAGAGTGTACCTGAAAATGGGTAAAAAATTGGGAAGTACCCTTTAACCAGGCTTGCTTGTTAAGATAAATTTAAAAAAGAACCTTATAAAACATGTAATTCCTCATAAAATAAACAATAATTTAGATAGATAAATATCTTTTGAACATTAAAACATTATTTAGGAGGAGTAAATAATAATTATTATGAATTACTTTGGGGTAAAGAGAGATAGAAATCTTAACTTGATTGAAAAATAGAGATTCAGGGAGAATCCTTTACCACTTTGAAAATAGTCAAATCATATGCCCCATAAAATTGAAGATCATAAAATAAGACATTTAATACCATGAAAATAAATTGATTAATGTTATAATACATCAATGGGTAGTATATATACACCACACACAATAAATAGTGGGGAATAAGTTATATACCATGAAAATAAAAGTGAGATGAGAAAACCCTTACCTTATGTCGGAATGTGTTCTTTACATAAATTTAATAACCTAGATAATGAAATTGAATCCATTAATAATTTAATTTAGAAAATTTTAAACTTTTAATTTTTTTTAATTTTGTTAAGTTCATTTATTTTTTTATTAGTTATGACATTTAATTTCATCGATTGGGAGTCTTTGTTTCCTTGATTTTTGTGATTGGTTCACATGTATACTTATAAAAAAGATCTTCTGAAATGGAAATAATTATCTAGAATTGAAATTATATGTTAATAATGAAATTATTAATAATTTAATAGTCTTATATATCATTTCATTTCCATATATGAGGATGATTCATTAGATAATACTTTAACAATAACAGTTTGGATTATTTTAGCGTTTTTTTATCATCATATGCCAGTTTGGTTTTATTAATTAATATTATATATATATAGGTTTCAGAACACTATATAAGTGATAATATATATATATATATATATATATATTAATTTTATTTAACCTAAAAAATGGTTTTATGACCATTATTGAAGGTAGAATTAAAAAAAAGAAAACTTGTCCTCCACGAAGGTGGTAAATCGGCACCTCACGGATGATGTTTTCATTTTTAGTGTAAAATGGGGAAGATAAAAGAATTGAAGGTGCATATCCCATAATAATAATAATATTCTACTATATATAAGATACTATATTTATCATTCATGTTTGGATATAGTATTTAAGGAACTAATAAGAAAATAAAATAAAAAGAAAGAAAGTTTAAATAATGAAACGAGATTTTACCTCTTGAATTCCTCTCCTTGAGAACATCCTTAAGGAACTTTGAAATGGTCTTTTGGTGAGACTATAAAGACTAGAATATGGATGAGATGGTTGGTATATTTATATGATAAAAATTTTAAAATATTCAAATATTTTAACGGGTGAAGATAAGAGGTGGTAGGGGTGATATTTATAGTGGATGCGAGGGGTGTTTTTTTATTATTTTGATCATTTTTTTATTATTTGGGATAAATAATATGAATATTATGATAATTATAAATAAATATATAAAAATAATTTATTTTAGTTTGATATTATGGGCTTAAATAATCCATAAATCATCTATGACCGAATAATTCATTTTTTTACTTATAATGTTAATTACCGTACTTTTTCTTATTTCACAATTTACCTAAATTTAAAATATTTTAGAAAATTACCAAAAATTAATCCTAAACTTTTTCA